>JAIGNY010003170.1:717500-892500 GCA_020152595.1 Chiridota heheva | reverse complement strand
CTAATGATTAGCCAGGAAAACAAAGGAGGCGTGATTATAAACATTGCCTCTGTTGCCGGTATTAAACGCCTATACAATGATATCCTATAGCAATCTAGAAATGCATTGTCTGATTCCATGTGTGAACAATTTATACGTTCATTAATAAAGGAGCTATGAGCATGTTCAAAATTTATGTTTATCATCAAAAGAAATATGGAACGCCAATAGACAAGCTAATATGATCGCTATATGCAAAAGGTATTATCATGTTTCAAATAAATCTAGGTTTTTTAAACATAGCCATATCTACCTTGACGATGGACATTATGCATTTATAACATGAATACATCTCTTCACATGCAGATATACCAGTACTGAGATACACGATGATCATATATGCTGGTCCTATTGGCCTGCCATATGTTGATTTGTGTCACAAACCTTTAAGCCCAATTATTCGTTCTCTAGATCGTATCAACGCTAAAGAATAAAAACATAAAATATACAATTATTATATAATACAATATTGATATGCAACATGTACAAACTGACAAATGGAATACATAACTTTGCTTGCATTATCAATACAGGTCTCGGTCCTCATTTCATTGTACCCATCTACGCAGCGTCCAAACATGGCGTCGTTGGATTCACCAAAAGTATAGTAAGTATTTTATTTTAACTATAGATCAATTCAAAAATAGATTTGATATTGGAAATAAAGAATCGTTAATTCGTAATCCCCAAAAGTATGCCACAGAAGCAGTGGGAGTGTCAGGATTTTGATACCACGGGCAAGATAGGAGATACTTTATCTCACGGGGGTAAGGGGGGGATAAAAGCGTACAGACCGAAAACATATGGGAAGGGGGGTAAAAGCGTACAGAACGAAAAATTTGTTGCCCGCACAACAACAACAAAAAAACTTCTGGGGAGAAGTGGGGGAGGGGAAGAGATCTCGTCACTGCACAGAAATGCAGAAGAGAAATACAGGATGATAAGGAAAGCATTTAAAACCTGTGTTTAATAGATTTTTGGACAGTTATAGAGATTCACTCCCTCCAATCTTCAATTTGATTCTAATCATCTTACTTAGATTGATCACTTATACCTTTTCAGGCATATTCACCAGAAATAATTCAGAACAAGGTGCGAGTTAATGCGTTATGTCCGACGTTCATAGATACAGAGTTATTCCGCGCCAACAAAGCGAGAGTGAACGAAAAACAGCGAAAGTTTTTAGATAGCATGACACTAATACCGTGAGTACAGTGTATTATAAATATATTGCACCATTGGCGGCGGGAGGGGCGGACGCAGCGGATTACCCCCCCCCCCTCCCCCTGCATACACAATGATAAGCTAAATGAATAAATCGCCAATACCTGAACAAATAAAATATATTGTTGTCAGTCCGCCCAAATGCTATGACCTTTCTCCGCAGTGGTGGCTTTAGAGAGATCCAAGGGGTCCACTGCCCACCCACCGGGGAGGCCTGGGCCACCCGTCGTCAGGGCCATGATATTGAAATTCGTCAGGGAAGTCCTAATGAAGTATTTCATTCTCCGACAAATTGACATAAAACTCCCATTTCCCGATGCAACAGATTCGGAAATAACAATGAGAGTAGCTCGATCTTAAATAGTTCATTGCCCCGACAAAACATTTGACAGTCTGAGTCTCTACCTATATACAACCAAAGCTCCGACTTTTTTTGCAGGGGGTGGGGGGCAAAACCATAAAACATTTCAAATCAAATTGTGAGAGAAAAGTCGGATATTTAGATCAAAACGTCAGATAGTTTGAGAAAATACTTAATTTTGAGGAAAAACTTGGGAATATTTTGAGAAAAGTGTTGAATATATTTTGAACGAAAAGTCAGATATTTTGAGCAAATATACTTTTTGAGAAAAAAAAGTCGCATATTTTGAGGAACATGTCAGATATTTTGAGCAAAAAGTCAGATATTTACTTTAGAAATTTTGAGAAAAAACTTAAAGATATTATGAGGAAAATGTCGGATATTTTGAGTTAAAAAGTTAAAGATTTCGAGGAAAAAGTCGGATGCTTTGAGGAAAAAGTCGGATATTTTGAGGAAATTTGGTAACTCTAGACCTAATTAAAAATTCGGTTTCGTATTCCTTTTAAGTAACCTACCTTAAGACTGAAAGATGGCTGGTACAACATTCTCTACAAGACCGATTGCTTTCATCAGGATTACCAAAAAACCTACTGAGTTTCTACTATGCCCCCCTCCCCCCTTTAGCTACGCCACTGCCTGTGCCCCCATGTTGGCTACGGGCCTGACCATATAAGCATGTAGTATGTAATCAGTCTGCCTATTGGGCCTATTGGGTATCTACAGGACGGTTTGCATTAATATTTGACACCCTTTTAAGATATGGAAGGTTTTTCAACATAAAATGGGTATGCGTCATTGACCAAAAGATTATAAATTTGCGTGGTCAAGCTAGCTGGTGCTACGTTTTTTTTTTTTTTAAAGAATGGTATTAAAGATTAATATCTTATTTCAACTTTCCAATCGTTTCTTAGGATGGAAAAAGCTGTAGAAGGTTTCATGACACTCGTGGAAGATGACAGCCACATTAACTCAATACTGGCAGTGTCACCAAAGGGTATCGCGAAAGAACCATACAGTTCACCACAGGAGTTCATGCGAGACTTTCATCTCGTTCAGTCGTAACTTTGTCTGGACCAGATAGGGCTGTCAAACATGTGGAATATCAATGATATTTTTCAACTTGAACACTTTTCAATAAAATAAAAAATCATACCATAAGAGGAATGGAAAGAGTGGGAGACACATTTCCTCCCACCCTCAACTTTTAAACCGGTGACGGCACTACGGAGGGTACGGGGGACATCCCCCCCCCACACCCCAGACAATTTGGTAAAGTGACATATCTTGTCCGATTGATATACTTCCCCCCTCCACCCCCTCCCCCTGAGACAAAACTGCCCGTCTCTTGCCCCAGCATCAAAATTCTGGCCGCCGCCATTGTTCAAAACCCTATAATAAAAAATAAAAAATAATTGTGAGAATGAAACAAATAATATCATCAGCACAACTTGTAGAGGAAGTTATTGTTTACTACAAGTTTCGCCAAAGTAAAGAAACAACATTATCTGGGCAAAACATCTATCCATACCCAGTCCCCTTTCTCTGAAGAATTTGGCCATGTAAACACATATGATTCATGCTAAAGCATAAAATAGGGTGAACCATTGTCAGACTGTCAGTATTTTCTAAAATATGCTTACCTTTTGAAGCTATGCCTATTTCTTTTCATGCCACACCTTTGTTGTTACAATTTATTGTAACAGAGTTTTTTTTCTTCTTTTGTTTAAAATTCAACTATTGGAATTCATTGCGTTCGATTTTTGTGCTATTATCTTCCAGGCAGCCACTGTATATTCTCTCTTTACACCATGTGAACACATTTCACAAAGTGCTCGGTCATAACTTCCACAAATATCTTTCCAAAACATGTTCTCCCGTCGCACCTTTTTATCCATCAGGCTCACCCGTCTGCTCTCGGCCCCAGACTTTCGTTAATAGATAAGATCAAGTAGGTTCATCTTGTATGCGAAAGCGCTTTGAAAGAAATAAAATGGTGAAGAAAGCATAACATATCTTATTCCTTAAGGAGATATTTAAGTTTATGGTTCTGCATTATTTGTGTATAAACGACCGAACTCATGTTTTTCATTATATATTTTCCTGCAACTTTGTGGTTTAAGAACCATTTTGTTTCGTTGAAAGTCTTCTTTCATATAATAAATTTTATTTTGCGTAACCACTGATTTAATCCACTTAAGGACAAATGTTTTAGTTAGTTTGCAGGGAATTGGTTTGAGTAGGACTGCAGAAAGATGTTTAAAATGCCTTGCTCCCTCCCTGGTCTAATACGCATTGGTGGGCCTGATTAAACTAATATGAGGAGATGATGGAAATCTGATGCAGGTTGAATATAAGTAAATTAGAATAGATCATAGTCTGATAGTAAATTGTATAATAGTTTTATATCTGTATTTGTTTTTAAGTTTTCAAGTACGAAATCAAAGATGTGAACTAAATAAAATGTCTTCTATACCTTGCATTTTTTATTATCTTTCGGGTAACAGTGTTTTTTTCTTCTTTTTAATGACATGCTGACAGGCTAAGGTGAACAATAGCACATGAGCAGGTGACTTTGTAAAGCATTTTGGCTGGGGTGTAAAATATAAGACTTACCGACGGCCTAAAATTAGCATCCCATGCATTTAAGAAGAACAAAACTGCCTCCCTGTAAAAAAGTTAATGTTCAAAATCGATTTATCTCTTTGCGATTTGGCTTCAAACTGTCCGACTGTCTTGTTTCGTTCTCTAAATCTAAATGTTTACCGACCTGACTGCCTGATACCAGATTTACCGACTGGTCAAAAATATGACCGACGAGTCTCCTTTTTTCGGGGGGTGGGGGGGGGGGGGGGAGGGGTGACGGTACGCAGGAGGAAATAACACTTAACCAATTAAACCTGAAAAATTATTAAGTCGGCCCGGACAATCTATAAATGTGTTAGAACCCAAAACAACGTATAACATGCACAATAGGTCCCGTGTCCAAACTGCCAAACTCCGTACAAAAATTTCTTTAAAATCAGCCACTGATAATTTCACAAAAACAGTGATGATAATACCTGGGAAGGCTATTTCACCAACCCGTACAGCCGGTGTAATGTAAATTTTTCCCCTCCAGTAAATTTTGGCCACCCGGCCCAAATTTCCTAGAAAATTTGGGCCCCCCAGACAATTAAGCCGCAGCCATCCAGTAAACTTAATCCCCCTTTATAGTAAAAACGGTCTGCTAGGAAATTTGGGCCCCCGGTCCTTCTTTCCTAGAAAATTTGGTCCCCCAGACCATAAATCCGTAGCCAGTAAGTATTGTCCTTCGTCATAGAAAAAATAGTCCGCGCTCATCAATACAGGATGTAATTTCATCGGCTACAACGTTGATGACCGACGATGATGGAGGTGTTTCGAAAACAAACAACAACAAAAAAATTCAAAGCTTTATAGTTTGAATTGTCTACTCGAGGTGAAAAAAACAAAGAAAGTTATATGAGAGTTGCGTTAGTATTGTCATACCTTAAAAATCCAGATTTGATCTTATGAGAGTTTGCTTAATTACGCAGCATGGGTTATCAGGTTTATATTGTGATTAGTATCTAGTCTTTGCTGCTGACCTCTTTGCGTTTAGGGTGTTGCCGAATTTTATCGATGGATTATTTTCTGTGAGATTTCTGTAAGATTTACGGGCGGCAAAATTTACTATCACACCGTCCCGGTCGCTATTTATTTGCTTCCCCAAACAGGATAGCAATTGTACTCATTTGACTTAAGTTAGGGTTAGGGTTCAGACTTTAAAGCCAATGAAACATAAGAAAATTTGCGTCATTGCTATTCTGTTTGGGACACAATCGCGTCCCGGCTCGCCCCATAAAAATTGGTTCCGTACGTCTTTGGATTGCCCCAATCATTTCACATTTCAAAACACGATTGATGAGAAAAATACGAATATCTTTGAACTGAAATCTGCCGGGGTGGAGTGGAGTAAGGTGGGGTGGGGGTTCCACCCCTTTTCTGTTAATATAATGGCACAAAGTCGGGAAAATAGATATCTGCCGGACCACCAGAACCACTCCCTGATGAACATTAACCTCAAGTTATATTCGTACATTTATTATCAGTGATATATAGAACACTGAATCTTGAAAAATCAGTTTGGTCACAAACTTTCAGCAGAATCCTTCTCCCCTCCCATCTGAAGCATCCATGATAGTGAAAACATTTGGCAAGCACTTGTTTCACGATTAATCTGAAATTTGGAGGTCATTTTCTTCATGACACCATGACCAGTGGCGTGGTGGCAGGAGGGGGGCAGGGGGAAACTGCCTCACAGTGAAGTTTTCTGAGGAACGCCGAATACTCACAGGGGCGCAAAAATGGGCTTGAGAATATATTTGTATACACTTTTTATTCTCAACTTCTGTAATTTCTTTTATTTACAAAACATATGTTGTAAATGTTTTCTCTCAAAGCTTCTTACATCCATCATATCAACAACAAAGAATTCTTCAAGTTTCGTTAAATTTCCTTCAACTTTGGGGAATTTCCCTTTATTTGGGGAAAATTTTCGTAAATTTTCCTTCATTTTTGTGAAATTTCCTTCATTTTGCGGAAACTTTTATCGAATTTGGGAAACTTTTCTTTAATTTTCGGGAAATTTTCTTTAAATTGGGGGCATTTTTAAAATCAATTTTTAGGAGTTATCTTAATTTCAAACAAATGTTTTGTTATCAAAATCACGTACGGCTTCCGGGGGCTTCGCACCCAGCACCCCCATATGCAACGATGCATAGATTTGACACATTTCAAAACAATTTTTTGCTATCAAAATCACGAGAAACGTAGAGCTTCCGGGGACTTCGACCCCTGGGTCCTCATCCGGGCTTTGCCCTTAGCATACCTTCAATTTTAGGGAATTTTTCTTCAAGTTTCGTTAAATTTCCTTCAATTTTGGGGAATTTTTCTTTATTTGGGGGAAATTTTCGTGAATTTTTCTTCATTTTTGTGAAATTTCCTTCATTTTGAGGAAATGTTTTTTAAATGTTTGGAAATTTTCATCAACTTTCGGAAAATTTATGAAAATATCCTTCATTTTCGTTCCATTTGCTTCAATTTTTGTGAAATTTCTTTCATTTTGAGGAACTTTTCTTTAAATGTTTGGAAATTTTCTTCAATTTTCGGAAAATTATCTTCAAATTTTATTCATTTTCGTTCATTTTTCTTCAATTTTTGTAAAATTTCTTTATTTTATGAAAATTTTATTTTGCGAAAATTGTCTTCAAACTTGAGTTTTCTTGAAATTTCCTATATTTTCGTTTCAATTCTCTTCAAGTTTCCTACATTTTTGTGAAATTTGCTTGAATTTTTGGTGAAATTTCTTTTATTTTGCAGAATTTTTTTTCGTATTTTTGGAATTTTTCTACAATTTTCCTCAAATTTCGTTCATTTTTGAGACATTTTTAAAGTTAAATTTTTAGAAGTTTTTTTTCTTAAACTTTCGTTAAATTTGCTTCAATTTTGAGGAAATTTTCTTCATTTGCGTCAATTTTCTTTAAATTTTGGAAAGTTTTTTTCAATTTTCGGGTGATTTTTTTCATTTTCGGGAAAAAATTTTCGTTTTCAGGAAATGTTTCTTTAATTTTCGGGACCTCTACCAGGGCTTTGCTCCTACATTGGTTTTAAGTAATTTCTTTAACGGTGCCATATAAAAGCTATTGTTACCAATTTAGATCTATCAGTCTATGTGCCCAACATTTTATTCTTATTATGAGTATTTTTTTTTTTTTGGGGGGGGGGGGAAGAAAGGGGCGCCAAAATGGGCTTCCCCCCCCCTTCACCAAGTGAAACATGACCCACCACGCCACTGACCATGATACCTATATATATGTTTCTGTGTGACTTTAACAGAACAGGTTACACAATTTTCTAAGACTGACAATTTACGACAGCAGGTGTATTGCATGCCGCCGTGTGCAAACCTGTCGGCAAAAATGTCACGGTTGCCGTATAAGCATAGTGTAGGCCTATGCCTAAATATAGAACGGCCACCGTGTCAAACGTGTGTGCAGAAATATCATAGACTCGACCGCCTAGTGATTAATATAGTGTGAGGCGTTGGAAGGTGCAGGCAGGAGTGGAAGGGGGGGGGGAGGGGGAACAGCCCCCTGAACGGATTTCATTTTTCTAATTGAATGTGTTCTTCTCGGTTGGGAGAAAAAATATTTTGTCAAAACCGTTTTTATGTTTCAAATAACAACAAATTGGTGACTATAGAAACGGTAGAGCTCATCAGCGGCGCAGGAAGTGGAGGAGGGGGAGGGCCAGGGTGGAAAACTGCCCTAATGAGCGGATTTAATCTTCCCGACTGCATGCTTTCTTCCCGGGGGGAGGTGATATTGGCAAATTATTAACATAAAAGTGAAAAATGTGAGAAATTATTGGATCGGCCTATTTTGGTGAAATTCCCCGAAAACTGGCCAAAATTTCACGAAAATTGTCGGAAATGAAAGAAATATTCCCAAAAGTTTCCGAAAAAGAAGAAAATCTCCCGGAAATTTAAGGGATTTCTTGATTAGCAGCAACTTTGGATGGAAATTTAATTTACCAGTGCAAGTTTTCTACTTGTCATCGGAAAGTTTTTTGGGTTTTTTCCCCTCTCTCCCCTAAGGTTTATGTGCATAGCTGTGCAGATTAATTCAAATTTTGATTTATCTATTTCCAGTATAGATTATGTACAATTTATAAATAGGAAAATACAATGATATAGAATACAACAAATAATGAACAATAATAATAACAATAATAATAACAAATAAAAAGTAAACGAAAGGAAATAATGTAGAATATGAGACTATAAAACGCTTAAATATATGAAAATGAAAACAAAATGATTAGTTAAAAGGGTTATAATGAGGGTCTAAAATACCAAAATGTGTAAAAATTGCAGCTTTAAATATATATACATATATATATATATATATATATATATATATATATATATATATATATATATATATATATATATATATATATATATATATATATATATATATATATATATATATATATATATATATATATATATATATATATATATATATATATATATATATATATATGTATACATATATATATATATATGTATATATATATATATATATATATATATATATATATATATATATATATATATACATATATGTATATATATATATATATATATATACATATATATATATATATATATAAATATATATATATATATATATATATATATATATATATATATATATATATATACATATAAATATATATATATATATATATATATATATATATATATATATATATGTATACATATATATATATATGTATATATATATATATATATATATATATATATATATATATATATATATATATATATATATATACATATATGTATATATATATATATATATATATATATATATATAAATATATATATATATATATAAATATATATATATATATATATATATATATATATATATATATATATAAATATATATATATATATATATATATATATATATATATATATATATATATATATATATATATATATATATATATATATATATATATATATATATATATATATATATATATATATATATATATATATATATATATATATATATATATATATATATATATATATATATATATATATATATATATATATATATATATATATATATATATATATATATATATATATATATATATATATATATATATATATATATATATATATATATATATATATATATATATATATATATATATATAGATGAGTTATTTAGCAGCAGAGATCACGAAATGTCAACAAAAAAACAAAATATAATCAGGCCGCATATAACAATAAAGTCAGTATATTCAAACTGTCAAAATGTATGTTGGAGGATAGTGTAAAATTGAGAAATCATTGAGATAACATTGATAGAAAATTGAAAGAATTTTTTTCACAATCAAAGATTTTCCAATTATACCAACGTTTGACTGTTTGATGGAAACATTATTTACCAGAGCAATTCTCAAGTTCTGCTTTCTACCCGGAAATTGTCCATGATCAGAGGTGATACAGAAGGCCTATACTATGCATGGGCGAGATTTGCTTACTAAAAGTTGTGTGTGCGTGTGGAGGAGGGAGGATAAGGGAGGGGGAGGGTGAATTAAAATGGGTGGGGATCATGCCCAAAATACCATCAAACTAAAGAACTGAATCTAAATAGGTTAAATCCTTCTAGAGGACATGAACGACAACCTAGCGTAGCAAAAGTATGAGAAAAAAATTAAAATAATAATAAATCAATTAACAAGCTTAGCAAGTTTAGCTTTGAAACAGTTTAAACTTGGTGCAGATATAAAATTTGAAAAAGTGTGCGTGTGTGTGGGGAGGGGGAAGGGGAGGGGGTATCAGGGGTGTAGGCAACCTTTTGGATTGGGAGGGGGGGAGCGCCGAGGGAAAATATCTGGACCTTTTATAAAATTTGCTGGAACTTTTTAATTTTGGGAAATTTGAAACGTTTTCATATTGACGCGTGGTTTAGGAATTACAATAACAAAATATTTAAAAAACACAGAATGTTTTCCCTCTTGATGAAAATGAAGATTTAAGTTGTTGAACGTTTAGATTTTTCATTTCAAATATTGTTATTTTATTTAAAAAAGTTATTAGTATTTTTTGTTCGCGTAATTCGATCGATCGTGCGCGCCAGGCTAGCAGCTATCTAGGCTTGTAGCTATCTGGTCACTCAGCTGCGAAGAGCAGAGGCAGCGAATGTAGAAATCGCCAAAATTCGATGCTAGCGGTTGTTATGAACCCAATCGTTTTGTTCGTGCTAGATTTAAGTAAGTGTAAATATGGATTAAAAGTAAATTGTGTCGTTTAAATCATGTTATGGTTCTTGTGTGTATTATTTCCCTTTTAATTTTCTTCTGAATGCTGATTTTAAGTAACGACGTAACGTTAGGCCTAAGTATTTCCGCGAAAAATAGTCTTGTGCGTAAGCATTCAAAATCCACATGTTACAGTAAGGCTAATCAGATACGCTATTGAGGAGGTCGGACATCCGGGAATGTTGTGGTGCACGGCGACGTTACAATGCTTTTTTGACGATCTCGAACTTCAGTCAAAAGGGGAAAGCAAACAGTCAGTTATCAGTGCTAAAAATACACAACATAATTTATTTTTCTTAACAAATTTTGTGTATTAGACAGTAGTTTCTAATATATATGAGTACCATTAATTTTCGCTGACTGGCTGAGGCGGCAAGTATTTATACAAAATATCCCATTGACTGTAATGATAAAGTTTCTCCTTCAACTTGGCAAAACCGAACTGAGCTCGTACACGGCTACTTCGAATCCAAACTCGGGAATTAAGGGATATTTTTTTTAAATACTTGTGTCGCCCCAGCCAGTCAGCAAAAATTAATGGTAGGCCTACCCATACATGTTGGAAACTATACACAACATATTTAAAGAAAAATAAATTATGTGTAGTAGTTGTTGAAAATTGACAAAAAATGTGTTTTTCCTATTGACTGCAATGATAATTGACTGATTGTTTTCCCCTTTGACTGAAGTTGGAGATCGCCTGTTACACACCAGCGTCTGTTATCCAAACTTTCCGCCTATGGCATTGATGGAAATCTCCTGGCGTGGTTTGCATCATTCTTCAACAACCGCATCCAGCGTGTTGTCTGTGATGGTGAAATCTCTGATTCTAAACAGGTTTTGTCCGGTGTACCACAAGGTACTGTCTTGGGTCTATTACTTTTCCTCTTATGTGTAAATGACATCCCTAATAATATAAACAGCACATTAAAACTGTTTGCTGATGACTGTCTTGTGTACAAAAGAATTGATAACCCCTCTGACCAACAAATCCGCCAAGATGATCTTAACAAACTTAAACAATGGCAAAACAAATGGCAAATGAATTTCAACCCCTCTAAATGCTACATCTTGTCAATTTCCTCTAAAAAATGCTTTAAATCACCTGTTTATACCTTATGCAACCAGCCACTAAAACATGTCAACTCCCACCTATACCTAGGTGTTGAAATTGATAATAAACTTAGATGGGATAAACATATACATAACATAACCAAGAAAGCTAACTCTGTACTTGGCCTTTTAAAACATAACCTCTCAAACTGTCCCACCGACATTAAATCTACTACTTATAAAGCTCTAGTCAGGCCAGTACTTGAGTACGCATCAGCAGTCTGCTTATAAAGTTATTTAGATGTTTTGTACATACAAAAGTTCATCATTTCATTTGTAACTTAGTTTAAAGATACTTTAAAGTTTCAAGACGCTAATGAAATTAAAAATCATAGCTAGTAAGTACTTTTGTCAGTTTTGAGAAGGGTTTTCCTTTCTTGATTATGTTATTTGTTGTTGTCTGAGTGGTGTCAACGTTACAAGTGTACGGTGTGTTGTCTCACTCAGTATGCAAGTATTGCCTTGCAAGTAGTGCCCTAGTGAGTGAGGTGTTTATCTCACTACAGTTAGGCCTACTAGTACTAGTACTAACACGTTAGACCTATTTCTTGGACTGCTGTTGATGATACCAGCTATGTTTGAGACTGCTGACGTTAACTAATAACTGGCTTTACCGAAATATCTCGAGACCCCCTAAAGTACTGCACACTTTAAATTTGAAGTTGAACCTAAGAGGGTCAAAACAAGACTGAACAGTGTGTACGCTTGAGCCTGAAGGGAGTGTTGATGGGGTGCTACTAAAACGAATGACAACTTACTTGTACAGAGCGAATGACAAATAAAATTACTAAACCGAATGACAGTAAGGGTCAAAACGAATAACAATTTAACCTAACCATATTTTGTCATTCGTTTTTGTTTGTGTTAAACCTCAATTGTCATTTGCTTTGCAAAACAAATGAACTGTCAATGTGTCATTCGGATTCTTTACAGACTGTTTGTGTGTAATATATATTGTTATTTGTGTCATTCGTTTGAGTCTTTCCCGTGTTAATGTTACTGTTAGCCTACAATGATAACACTAACTGTAAATTACAGCAGGAGGCGATTTCTTTTTTCGTAGGCTAGATTATTAATAGCAACTTTATTGACCAATCAAGTTCCAGTAGTACTGTACTTTACCTTGTTTTTATGAATGATGGTGTTGGTGCATATTTATTAAGTTTTAGCACTTGGCAATTACATATGCACCCAAGGATGTACGAACACACATCCTTGATGCACTTCTTTACTTAATCTTAAATGGGATAACTCCACATCCCACCTCCTCCGGAGGAAACTCCTTTCGCCCACCCTCTGCAGAAAAAGTATTCTTTTCTTCTGGATACCCAGCCATGTTGGTATCTCTGGCAAAGACAGGCCTGATGCAGCCACTGAGCTTGCCCTCAATCTCCCCTCTACCCCATTTCTTAAAACCCTTTCTGACATCAAACCGCTTATCGCTTCACTTGTTCGTGACCGCTGGCAAACCTCATGGGACTCCCAAATTGATAACAAACTCCATGTCATCCAGCCCACCATTCCGATCAAACTTATTGGCTCCCCCAACCCCTCTGCAACAATTGCCATTGCACCCTCACAGTTCATCACATTCTACTTGCTTGCCCCATGTACAACCTTCCCAGAGCTTCCCTCGCTCCCCACAACTCAATTGCCGAGTTCTTCCAGAAAAACCCTCTGGGTAAAATTATCTCCTTTCTTCATCATGCTTCCCTCTACAACCATATTTAGTCCTCCTCTCCCACCCCCCTCTCTCTACTTTGTTTTTTTACCCATGCACCTCCTCTCTCGATCCCGGCTTTCTGACTTTCAGTTCTTGTATTCCTCTCATTCTCCCCATTTTCTTTCCTTTCTACTTCTAGAATAATCTAACCTCTCAGACACAATTTGACCCTCGTTGTCATGGTGCCGTTAAGCCCTCATCAAACAAACAAACAAAGTTTATGCACCGACTTGAAGCTTCTTGTGCATTCGTACAGAATGCGCAATGTCTGGAAAGTAATATATTTTCTCTTGTTATATGAAGGTATTGAAGAACTTACCGTAGGCTTTTTAGCTAGAGGTTCCTCTCCACCTGGAAAGTATGTATGTACGCCAAAGATCTTCAGCATGGAGTTTAGCCAGTTTGACAAAATGTGGCGGAAATTTCTCTCTGATTTACAAAGAAATACATTAAAATTATGCACTTGTCAGTTGTATGACTCACTCCAACTACCCCCGATAATGTCAGTCAAAGGTGAGTCATTGACATATGAAGTAGTGACTCACATGTGTATCATTGTACCAAATTGTCAGTCACCAGAGTGACTCTGGGGTGGGTCAATTTACTTCAGACCCATTAACTTTGCACAGAGGTGATTGATTTGGGGTAAGTGATTTCACACAAAATGTTAGTCAGCTAAGTGACTGAGGGGTGTGTCAATGTACATGTTTTGTCCACCCACTTTGGTTCAATGACTCACCTTGTCCAGTGGTGTAGGGTTGAGTCACACAATTGACAAGTGCATTACAGTGCACTATGCAAAAATTTAAGCACTTTACAATTTCAAAAACCATAGTTCACAAAATAATAACAAAGTCTGAGAAAACAATTACCTTATTCACATTACAGTTTACCAAACCAAATTCTGGAGAAAATGAGCCTTTTTCCACACTTTCTTTGCTATTTGGTTGTTCACAGCTTCAGAAATAAAACAGTAGTTAGGTATCAAACCATCAGTGCGTATTTCGAAGATGCTCGAGCCTCGAGCGAAATCCATAAGCTCTGTCATGAGAGCGTATGCGCTTAAATGCATGAGTGTACTCGAGTAAAGTCACATACAAATGCACAAAAAGTGGACTTACAGGTATGCCACCATACACTTGCGTTTTGATGCATTATTGAGTTTTAAAACTAATTGAATGACGCGCCATCATTTATAGCTCATTTTCTGTTTTTTAGAGGGAAAATATCATGATTTTACGTAAAACTCGATATTTTATTCTTTGGGAACTGCTTTATCGACTTTTTAGATTAATTAGATAAAGTTTTGATATTGACAACAAGTTTGCAACCAGATCTGGTTGCAAAATTTTGTGGACATGTGTTGAAGGCCATGGTCTTTTTCTTTTTTGTGTGATACACAATTTTTAATGTGCATGCTTCCATGCCCTAATCTGGAGGATTAGGTCACTACGTGATTTGGGCATGAACATGCCAGGACGTATGTAGAACATCCTTGGTGGGAGTGTGTCATCGCCGAGAAATGGTGGAAATTATGGTACTTTTGCTTACTACATTTACCCAAAACACTTTTAAGCTGGCTGGCTGTAAACGTATCCGCGTGTTTATTTATGTTGCCTGAAAGTGATCGTTTTATGTATATCCCGTACTGTCTAAGAATAAGATTGTGTATATGAATATTCATATATATATATATATATATATATATATATATATATATATTAGTGCTGTCACGATATGGCTGTATTACGTATCAATTATCGTGGAGAAAAATATCACGATATATTGGTATATTGCGATATTTTTCAAGAAAACTGACTCACGACACATTATTAATATCACTACTTCTTTTATGTAAACATGAATGATGAACACAAGAAAAAATGATTTCCATTTAGCAGACAACATGATCGCTGTAACTATTATATTCTAGATTTCATCACGCATCACACACATGTTTGGTAGTTTAGCCAACGTGACCATCGAAGTGAGAGGCATCTTCTGGGCCAATGTTTTGTTCTTTTTGCCAACTTACATGGGAGCGTGCCAGTGTGGAGTGAAGGAGCATGATTTTTAAATAGTTTTTCACATGTTTCACAATATTTTTACGCATTCTTAAAGTTGATTCAGAGACGATAATGGCCTAAAATTGACTTTTAGATTTACTACTGTAACGTTAGTACCATAATGTACGAAGTAGCCTTGTTGCACGAAAATTTCTTAGTTCTGTATAAGTTTTTGGTCATTCAACTTTTTTTGCGGGAATTCCCCCCCCCCATTATAATTTATTAATTATAATTTATTTGTGGGAGGGGGTGGAGGGGTTGATATTAAATATAGGAGAGAGAAAACACTCAGAAACATATTTAAAACATATTGGAAATAGAACATATTGCGATATGTCTTAAGAGGCATATTTCATGTCGTGGGAAAAGAGATATTGCGATAATCGACATCATGACAGCATTAATCTATATTTACCACCAAATAAAACAATGAACAATCAGCTTTCTATCTGTGAAGGTCATTGGTCAATAACTCTGCCGATCTAGCCTACAAAAAAATTCGGCAGCAGGAGCACACTCAGAAAAATTATTGTTCTTGGTACTCTACTGAATATTACTGCATAATTTCACCAAAACAAATTAAAAATCCACCATTCTTTGATTAAATATTGCTAGACACTGACAGTTTCACAAAATTTACATTCTAATCTTGATTGTTAAATACAAAATTTGATAAATAACTTATATCTTAACCCTCAAATTTGATATCACCTGTCGAGGACATCGCTCCAGTGAACTTGATCTCTCAAGTGAACTTGATCGCTCCAGTGGACTTGCTAATTCCATAAAATCATATTAACCCCCTGTCAAGGAACTGAGAAATCCAGGGGTGGTTGTGTGCTTGGGATAATCTGAGGTAGGATGGGGACGTGGTGAATATTGTCATTGGAGTCAATAGGAAATTCCAACATATTTTGCAATATTTTGTCTCCAATTTTAGAATTACTGAAAGAGAGCGCATGAATTCTTTACATTATTAATGATTATCTTACTGTAACTTTACACTAACATCCTTTTAATTAATAGTGGTATATTGTAGTATATTTGAGGTCTTAATTGGCTAAAATGTCTACTTGTTTTTTCTGAATTTGTTCTATAATTCCTATTTTTGTGGGAATGAAATGATGTTCTGAATTTCTGATGATTGTTTTACTAAGCTCATGTGTTTAGGAATTGTCAAACATATTTCAAGACAAATAAAAGTCTAAAAAATAGTTTTTTTAAGGACAAAAAGATGAAAAGTTTTCCATTAAATGTAATGAGAAGTTACCCCTCCAAGCATAAACTGTAGTGTGCTACATAGCAGATGAAAAAAGTACCAAGTAAGCCTTAAAGTTTAATAGGCCTAAGCAAATTTCTGCTTTCAGAGATCTCTTCCTAACGGTAGAATGACTTTGCCTGTTTTTGGGCAGAGAATGATTTTCTGTCATGTAACAGCCCATATCTATCCTCATAATTTCTTTTAATGTCAATTTGATTCATTTCACCGAATTTTGTCTTGAGCTTTTTGTTTGCATTAAAGTATTAGTTCAGGGGTCAAGCAAGTTTTTCTTGTATGAAAGAGGACTTCAAAAGAAACAAAATAGTGAAGAAAACACTCAAAATTCTTATTCCATTAAGGAGATATCTAAGTTAAAAGTTTGGTATCATTTGTGAATAAACAACTGAAATCAGACTAGTTGTGATGTCACAGCCTCAGATTCCTCAAAGTCTTGATGTATTTCATGATATTTTATCCTGCGATTTTTTGGCTCAAAAACCATGAGATATGTCAAAAAAGTAGTAAAACTGAATCCAGTAAGGGTTTTCATAATAAAACACCTGAAGAAAGTTTGAGGAAAAATAACTGAAAAAGTAACAAATTTGAATAAACTTTCTTTAAAATACATTAAACAATTGCTAAGAATGTGAGGATAAGGACACCAACTTTCTATAGTAGACTTACTACACCAGTCATTTCTACACAGATAAGACAGAGCTTTAAACTTGAATCTCTCCTTAAACGGAATAAGATTTTTGAATGCTTTTTTCACCATTTTGTTTCTTTTGAAGTCCTCTAAGAAGGACTTGACCCCTGAACCAATCCTTTAAAGGTTTGACTCTCATGTGACAAGAGCCACAGGAGAACAACTTTTTTCTACATCATGCATGGTTGCCATTTTTCCATTGACAGTGTGTACTGCAGAAAAAAAGGTTGCCTACAAAAAATACCTGTCAAAATGACAGATATTATATTTGAGTCTGACTTGTATTTTCTGGAGGCAATTTGACATTTAGGAATGTGAGAATTGCATATTATCTTTGTATCTTGAGTTTCAGGATGATTAATTTACTTTAAAATACATTAAAGATTGTTAAGAAGGGAATATGAGGCATCAATGTTCAACAGAAGATTCTACAGAAATGATACATGTAGAACTTTAAACTTAAATATCTCCTTATTGGTTTAAGATATTAAAGTTGTTTTTTTCACCATAATATTTAAGTTTTTCTTATAAAATGGATTGGCTTGACCATTAAGCTAATTCTGTATAAAGATGAATGAAAAAAGTGGCAAGTCTTTTCCTTTACTTTTGAAAAACAAAAGGGAAGGGTTAAAACATCTTTTTTTCTTTATAGATATCTAATGAATTTAAAGTTTTGAATCACAAGTAAGATGGTTTATCATCCCCTTGCCAACAAAGTTGGTGAAGAGGGGATATAGCATCTTTACCATTCGCTTGATTGTCCGTCCATCCGTCCGTTTGTCCACATCCATTGTCCATCTGACCTCGTGCATTGTTCAGCTACTGGAGAACAAAAGATTTCTGCCATTGGAAAGGAATTTCCATTTATTTTTAAGAAATGAAATTTATATAAAGGAGAGTCTTGCCTTGAAAAAACTTACAGCAAATGCACTCCCAACATGAATAGCAATTGAAGCGAAGGGATTTGTATCATTTGTAATGTCTGGTTACTTTTTATGAAGAATCTATTTCTAAAAGTTGAGTGAATAATTCTTTACTTTCCTTTTTGTTGCAGGTGATTTCTTTCTCAAACCACACTTAATGAACATCTAGAAGTCCATCCACCTAATCAATTGGAACAGAGGAGATCATCCAAGATGATTTGGGGTGCGTACTTCCTCCTTTGGTAAAGTAGTTGTTGACAAATAATATTGGGTAAATGTGTGCCCTAAAATCTCTTCAAATAAATAAACGAGACCTGTTATAACATTGAATTATTTTGAGCATTATCTTTTGTTTGATAGGAACGAGGCTACAACCGGGTCAGTTGTATACCAAACAACTTCATCAGGATCTGTATCTATCAATGGCAGCGTTAGAGAGCAGAAATATTGGAAGTAAGTTTGTCCCAATTTGTTTCCATCACCTTCTTGTTTACTTATAGAAAATATAAGAAGTGACCTTGCAGGTCACTGGGAGATGTCGTAATTGCAGATCCAAGACTAATTTTATGTATTTCTATAAAAAATAAGTATTCATAATAAGTATTCATTATAAGTATTCATAATAAGTATTCATAATAAGTATTCATAATAAGTATTCATTATAAGTATTCATAATAAGTATTCATAATAAGTATTCATAATAAATATTTATAATAAGTATTCATAATAAGTATGCATAATAAATATTCATAGTAAGTATTCATAGTAAGTATTCATAATAAGTATTCATAATAAGTATTCATAATAAGTATTCATAATAGGTATTCATAATAAGTATTCATAATAAGTATTCATTTGAACCTTCTCTCATACGGAGTTGGAAGTGATTATAAACTTTCCCATGGTTCTGAATCATGAAAGAAATAGTATTTGTGTACATCTTTATATACTTCCCTCTTTCGCAATTGAATGTACTTTTCATTGCACAATTACATGGTGGATGTTACTCATTACTCAATGTTAAATGGGATAACCCCACATCTCACCTTATCCTCCGTAAACTCCTTTTGCCCCCCTCTGTAGGAAACATATTCTTTTCTTCTGGATACCCAGCCATGTTGGCATCCCTGTCAATGACAGGGCTGATGAAGCTGCTAAGCTTGCCTCCAACCTTCCCCTACCCCTTTTCCCAAAACCCTTTCTGACATCAAACCGCTTATCACTTCCCTTGTTCGTGGCTGCTGGCAAACCTCATGGGACTCCCAAATTGATAACAAACTCAATGTCATCCAGCCCACCATTCTGATCAAATCCACTACTCACAACCTATCCCGTGTCGACAACGTCTACATTGCCCGCTTTAGAGTAGGTCACACCCACCTCACTCACTCCCCCCTCCTTACTGGCTCCCCGCCACCCTTCTGCAACAATTGTCATTGCACCCTCACAGTCCATCACATTTTCCTTGCTTGCCCCCTGTACAACCTTTCCAGAGCTTCCTTCGCTGCCCACAACTCAGTAGCCGAGCTCTTCTAGAAAAAATCTCTGGATAAAATTATCTCCTTCCTTTATCATGCTTCTCTCTACAATCATATTAAGTCCTCTTTCCCCACCCCCTCTCTCTCTACATTATTTTTTCCACCCATACACCTCTTCTCTCGATCCCAGCTTTCTGGCTTTTAGTTTTCGTGTTTCTCTCAATCTCCCCCTCTGTACTCTCCTTCCTACCTCTGTAATGATCTAACCTCTCAGGCACAATTTGGCCCTTGCTGTTGTGGTGCCGTTTAACTCTCATGAAACAAACACACATATTTACCACATATATTGTTGTTTACTCAAAAAAACAATTAAGATTGTTTTAATGTAATGAAACCTCTCTGACATTTTTCACCTGAGGCATCAACATGCTAAAACTAACCATTCACACTACCTGCTTTATCCGACAAATATATTTCAAACAATCATCATTTAATTCTGTGACTTTTGTGAATTTTTTAAATATATTTTTGCTGCATTTTGCTGCATAGATCAAAGCAGAGGGGACAGCTTTGCACAAGTGTTGCTGCGCACAAACACAGAGGAGTATCTGTTGTGTACCCTAGTAAGTGGGATGATATTCCAACAGACGCTAAATGTCAAGCTCACCGAGGGAGAGAACATCACATTCCTGATGGAAGGGCATGGTTAGTTAATTCTTTTTTTTTGGTGTGTTAAATGTATTTACAGGTCTTTAGACAGCTAGAAAGGTTTCCTGTTAATAGTTTATCAAAAACATTCTATAGATTTGAAAAAGTATATTTAATTTTTGAGTTTATCAAAAGCTTTCTATACATTTGAAAATAGTATATTTAGTTTTAAGTTTATCAGTAGCTTTCTTTGAATTTGAAAATAGTATATTTTAGTTTTGAGTTTATCAGTAGCTTTCTTTGAATTTGAAAATAGTATATTTTAGTTTTAAGTTTATCAGTAGCTTTCTTTGAATTTGAAAAAGTATATTTTAGTTTTGAGTTTATCAGTAGCTTTCTATAAATTTAAAAATAATATATTTTATTTTTGAGTTTATCAAAAGCTTTCTATAAATTTGAAAATAGTATATTTTATTTTTAAGTTTATCAGTAGCTTTCTGTAAATTTGAAAATAGTATTTTTTTATTTTTGAGTATCAAAAGCTTTCTATAAATTTGAAAAAGTATATTTAATTTTTGAGTTTATCAAAAGCTTTCTATACATTTGAAAATAGTATATTTAGTTTTAAGTTTATCAGTAGCTTTCTTTGAATTTGAAAATAGTATATTTTAGTTTTGAGTTTATCAGTAGCTTTCTTTGAATTTGAAAATAGTATATTTTAGTTTTAAGTTTATCAGTAGCTTTCTTTGAATTTGAAAATAGTATATTTTAGTTTTAAGTTTATCAGTAGCTTTCTGTAAATTTGAAAATAGTATTTTTTTATTTTTGAGTACCAAAAGCTTTCTATAAATTTGAAAATAGTATATTTTATTTTTAAGTTTATCAGTAGCTTTCTGTAAATTTGAAAATAGTATATTTAGTTTTAAGTTTATCAGTAGCTTTCTTTGAATTTGAAAATAGTATATTTTAGTTTTGAGTTTATCAGTAGCTTTCTTTGAATTTGAAAATAGTATATTTTAGTTTTAAGTTTATCAGTAGCTTTCTTTGAATTTGAAAATAGTATATTTTAGTTTTAAGTTTATCAGTAGCTTTCTTTGAATTTGAAAAAGTATATTTTAGTTTTGAGTTTATCAGTAGCTTTCTTTGAATTTAAAAATAATATATTTTATTTTTGAGTTTATCAAAAGCTTTCTATAAATTTGAAAATAGTATATTTTAGTTTTAAGTTTATCAGTAGCTTTCTGTAAATTTGAAAATAGTATTTTTTTATTTTTGAGTACCAAAAGCTTTCTATAAATTTGAAAATAGTATATTTTATTTTTAAGTTTATCAGTAGCTTTCTGTAAATTTGAAAATAGTATATTTAGTTTTAAGTTTATCAGTAGCTTTCTTTGAATTTGAAAATAGTATATTTTAGTTTTGAGTTTATCAGTAGCTTTCTTTGAATTTGAAAATAGTATATTTTAGTTTTAAGTTTATCAGTAGCTTTCTTTGAATTTGAAAATAGTATATTTTAGTTTTAAGTTTATCAGTAGCTTTCTTTGAATTTGAAAAAGTATATTTTAGTTTTGAGTTTATCAGTAGCTTTCTTTGAATTTAAAAATAATATATTTTATTTTTGAGTTTATCAAAAGCTTTCTATAAATTTGAAAATAGTATATTTTAGTTTTAAGTTTATCAGTAGCTTTCTGTAAATTTGAAAATAGTATTTTTTTATTTTTGAGTACCAAAAGCTTTCTATAAATTTGGAAATAGTATATTTTATTTTTAAGTTTATCAGTAGCTTTCTGTAAATTTGAAAATAGTATATTTAGTTTTAAGTTTATCAGTAGCTTTCTTTGAATTTGAAAATAGTATATTTTAGTTTTGAGTTTATCAGTAGCTTTCTTTGAATTTGAAAATAGTATATTTTAGTTTTAAGTTTATCAGTAGCTTTCTTTGAATTTGAAAATAGTATATTTTAGTTTTAAGTTTATCAGTAGCTTTCTTTGAATTTGAAAAAGTATATTTTAGTTTTGAGTTTATCAGTAGCTTTCTTTGAATTTAAAAATAATATATTTTATTTTTTGAGTTTATCAAAAGCTTTCTATAAATTTGAAAATAGTATATTTTATTTTTGAGTTGTGGCTTATTAAATTCTGAGAATAATATTTGAAAAGGGCATATTCTATGTTTGAGTTTTTGGCTAATCAAAGTTTGTGAATTTAAATGAATTCGAAGATAGCTGAATGTTTTTATGGACTTCTTTATATCTTGTCTTGAATTTCAAGTCCTGCGAAAATGATATATCTCAGAAAATGAGAATATCTGTTCCACCAATTTTTGTGGATTGGTGGTATTGCTCAGATCTAAAAACCTTTACTCATGATCAGCTACACCCCTTCACAAAGTTGTAGATGAATAAAGACAATTTATGAATATAAGAAAATAGGGAGATCTGTCCTTTCATACATAATAAATTTGCCTATTCAAACAAGGTTACAAAAAGCTGTAAAATTGCCAATTTTTAAGAGAATTTGGTTTGATTTAGGCTATTTTCATGGATTTAAACCAATATAGCCCATTCTCCCTCATGGTTGCTATATATCTTTAAAATTAAGTATTTGAAGGTGGTAGTGGCAGTGCGCAGGGAGGGAGGAGGGGGTAGTAAACACATTTGTATGGAAGAGTGATGATTAAATATTACTGTATCATTCTGAAACTCAAGATACAAAGATAATCTGCAATTTTGATGTTCCAAAATATATTTTCTGATTGTAGACACATTTTACAATATTTATGGCATTTATTTATCAAAATAAAAGAAACATTGTTATCTAAAGAACTAGAAGTAGTATTTGAAATGTTGTCAAGTCCATTATATATCTTGAATTACTGTCATGTTTAAATCTTTTAAAAGAAAATAGCATTTTCTCTTTTTTTTTTTTTTAATCTTAGGGACCGTGCATTTAACAGGTCACTTTGCAGGGAAGGCTGAAGATGGTGGCTGGGACTTTTATGCCAATCAGCCAGCTCAACAGTCAGGTAAAGACAATGGCTAATGAAAACCTAGGATGATGGCATATTTTGTGTCTGTAACATGTGCTAATATGGATTCTTTAGCTGTGAGATATTGATAGTGTTATTTAGGTCATGTTTCTGGTGGCTTGATTAATTTGTTGTTAATTGAACAATGTCAGGTTAATAGGTTGCCCCCTCACTGTCTATCGTGTCCTCCATTGTCGAGCTCTTCCGCAAAAACTCCCCGGACAAAATTATGTCCTTTCTTTATCATACATGTACCTCCCTCTGCAACTATATTTAGTCTTCCCCCTCCCCCCCACTCCTCCTGCTTTGTCATAACTTCATGTCTATTGACTCACAACCTTTTCTCAGATGATTCCTCTAACCACCTTTTTCCTAACACTCATATAATCTAACCTCTTGGGCAAAATTCGAGCTTTCAAAAGTCAAATTGAGCTTTGCTGTTGTGGCACCATTAAGTCTCACCAAACAAACAAACCATCTGTCTGTCCATCCGTCTGTCCCTACACCTACCCATCTGTCCATCTGTTGGTCCTTTCATTTTTTGTTGGTCCTTTCCGTCCCTCCGCCCACACAGCCAGGTACTGGAAGCAAAGGATTTCTTTTCTTTAGAAGAAATTGCAACTATTTTTGTGTCTTGCTCAACAGAAAATGTATACAATGGAAACTCTTACCTCAAATCATTTTTGTATTAAATATTAATATACTTGTTTCTGCCATAAAAGAAAAGGCATACAGTAGTGCCTCTTCAACAGAACATGAAATCTGTAATAAGACAATTTGTTTTTGTAATTGTTTTTGTTTATACTTTATTTTCAAGATGGGTTTCTTATCAATGTGTGTTATTGTTATTATGCCTGGTTATTACCTGTCCATTGTCTTTCAAACATATACTTAGCACTCTGTTATGCCAGTCACACATGCATTTTACATACGTTTGAATTTTCCGTCTACAGCAGCTGTCTCCAAACTCACAGATACGAAAGAAACATCACAATTTGGGGGAGACTGGGAGGATCCAATTGGTAAGGTTAAATATTTAAAAGTCACGAATTCATATCTCCTAGCAACCAAAAAGGACATATTTTATGCCTTCATCAGCTACCCAGACTCAGAAAAAAATTGAGCAATTAGAAGTCCTTGAAGGAAATTTCATGAAATATTTAAAGAAAGTTTTCAGTTCATTTTTTTAGATTACCCAAGAAATTTAACTCAAAGGGCAGATTTCTCTAATGAATTGTCTACCTACTGTGGTGTAGCGGTTATCATACATGTCTACAGACCACGAGGCCCTGGTTTAAGCCTGGGTTGGATAGACACGCCAGTGCACCACAACTGGGTTATCAAAGGCCGTGGACATTGACTTGGTTGTCGATGTTATGTCTGTCTGTACGTTGTACCTGTGTTCTCGTCCGGGTCGTATTAAGCGTTTCGTGATAGCATTGTTACTATCATAACCGAATACGCAGGCGACGACCCCTTTATTGTAATTGTGTGTTCACTCGTCGTCGTCACTAATAAAAATAATTCCAAACTAGGATAAAATTGTTTTTATGCTTAATTTTATTTTGTCATCCAGAAAACCCCAAATGCTCCTGTAATGAGAATAACTTTATAGGATAAACTTAAATACATACATTGATATATTTGATTTAACTTCAGAACAACTCTGTCACTTGTAGCCAACTTGAAATATTTTAATCATGAATCATTTGCATACTACATACCCTCTACCATAAGCTTTAAGCTGATTTACCTGTTTCTTCGTTATTATATTACATTACATTCATGGCAATGTGTATATGATATGAATGTGACCATTTACCGATTATCGTGTACACGATCGAAAACATCGTTTACCGTTTACAAAATTAATACATCGTTTACATGGAAAAATCACCCAGAAAGTGCCCAATACTTTGCATTCAAAATCAATATTCATTCACACCATGGACGAAACTTGCAATCAATGATCTTACAATTTAAACTTAACGAACGATCAACCAAGGATTGATTCCCTTTTATTGCGGGAGTTAAATTTGCACAAATCTTTCACTTTGATTCGTCGAGTTTAGAGCTACTTGATGTAGGCTTTGTCCTGGTTAATAATACAGGCTTAAATCTAAATTAGGTTAACACCCGTTTTACAAACTGTTAAATGGATCCAGAAAAAAAGCATTGATTGTTATTTTCACCACAATTAAATGCAAAGATTACCTGATGAGTCAAATAAATAGTGCAAAAAAGGAAATTAGATTGCGAAACAAACAAACAAAAATGTTTGTTGAAGCTGCTGAGATTTCAACGTGGTTTTTAAGCATCAGGGGCATTTTGCCAAGAGGGATGCATAAAATACAGTACAGTTGGGAATGACACTGGGTTGGAATATTTTTTATACAGTACGCTAGCTGCAAGCTAGTGGCGCATTTTTTTAATCTTGTCAGGCACGGCGATATGATATGTGTCGAAAACATATCAAAATGCTTGCAAGTCATTGCAATTTACTTGGTAATATTTCATTTCTGCATTGTTTATTGCATGGTAAAACCATGAATCCTTATTTTTGACAACTTTAATCAGCCTTACTGGTAATTTGAAGACTTAATATAGCCCCCTACTCAAGTTTTGTGACATTCCTTAATCATTTATTAGGCTGGAAATTGCTATGGTTACGTTGTGTTTATTGTAGGGATAGAACCAGTTCCGCAAAAATTTCTGGAATTTTCAGCATGTGATCTCATTTTCAGCATGTGATTGTGTACACAATAAACGATCGTGAAAATGGATCGTTTATCGTTTACTGAATTAAATGAAAATGCACATCCCTGGTATACAATAGAATAAAAAGTCTTGGGCCAGTATGCAAATGCTAATAACATCTCCGATCTCTCTCTCTCTTTCCTATCGCTGTCTCTTATTTTTATTTACTTGCAATCCTGTGACATTACTCTCCCTTGGAACCATGCGTATGTCCCACCGGTACGCTATACTTCATTTGTTTTGTTATATTTCCTACCTTGCTACATATAAAATGTAAAAATAAGCAAATCGAAGATGACTTCTTTTAAAATACAAATTTGGATGGTCTTTTGTGAAGGTCTGTATGATTACGGAAAGACTTTTCTTTTGGGATTGTTATTTACCCATTTTTGTCAAATAGCAAATTAAGAATGTAACAAACAGTAAAAATAGAGAGATTTCAATTGATAATTAAACAACCGACAATTAAAAACTGAAAGATTTACATATGAAAATACCAAGGTTACATAACAAATCATAAGTCAAGTCAAGTCATAAGTCACATTTTAAATAATTGTAAAAGTTATACTCTTTACAACAACCGTAAGATGAAAGTACAAATTGATCACATATTTTGCTCACCCGTTTCATATTTTTGTCCCAAAACAGAAAATTTAACGGTAAGCGTGAAAGTAGAAGCCCAGTCGGACGTGGAGGAGGATGGAGGATGGTTTGAAGAGGAACCTGCAAGTGCAACGGTGGTCACTCCAAAAACAGAGGAAGGGATTGAGAGAACGGAGAACGCTATTGCTGCTAATCATAATCAAGGTCACAATCCTTCTCAACTTCAAATCATCATGGGTAAGCTGATTAGAATTAAGAATGATCTGACCTCTCAGGCACAATTTGACCCTCGTTGTCGTGGTGCCGTTAAGACCTCATCAAACAAACAAACAAATAAGAATGTTTTGTTGGTGATTTAAAGAATACTTTTTTTTTAAATCATTTTAATTTGAAGAATGAACACAGGGTGAACATTTAAAGATTCAAGCTACAAACATAAAAATGCAAACATTTAAAGGTATATGGAGAGGTAGCAACTACTTTGCATAAATTGATACAAATACCCTTCATAAACACCCACACAAACACTTTGCATAAATTGATACAAATGCCCCCATAAACACTCACCACAAACACTTTCTTACAAAATCCATCCCAAAATGTGAAAAATCAGGCTTATTTTTAGGTCTCCAAACGTATGCTCATTATGTATTGTTTTTTTTGTGACGTAAGGATAGGACAGTACAACACTAACGTTATGTGAAAGTTACACAGTGTACCATACAGTAATACTTACAGCCTAACGTAACAAGTGGGGTTCACCGATCATAAAGTAATAATGGATCGGAACTTGGGTTGATATTTCCTCTTTATCCACAAGAAGATATCCTAAAATAATTAGCATATTGCTAAATAAGCAATATTCTGATGTCTGATTCAATGAAACTGATGTTTTAAAGTAGCCTAGGTAAATGTGACACTGGAAGTTATGCATTGTAGGCCTCGCTGTTTTGTTATTCTTAAGTCACATGCCTTTTTTTAATAGTGAAAGTCCAGCCATTTTTAGAGGCTTAAATTTTCAAATTTTTTGCAAATATCTCAAAAACGAGTGGAAATTTTTGATAGATGTATCTGAATGAAATTTTTAGAATATTAAAATGAACATAATTATGGCAAAATTGCTACCTTGTTCATACACCTTTAAAAGTATATGGACAGGTAGAGATTTTACCCAGGTGAAAGAGCATTATGTTCTGAACAGAACAGCCTTTTGGGGCAGCGTCAAAAAGGCTTTATGCGACCGTCACCTGATCAACATGTGACCGGTCGCGGATGGAGCCCTACCCAAAAATAGCACAGAGTTGCCTATTGAATCGATGTCAACACAAGAAAGGAGCATCCATGCATTCACTCTTAGTTTGTATGCACTGAATGCACTGTACAATGTGTGTGAGCTTTCTGTGTTCATTTGGTATGAATGGGGATCAACTCCACAAAGTTCAACAAAAGATAAATCTCTTTTGTTTGCTCCTGGTTTGCTGGTGAAAATATCGAATTTGTTTTGAATTTGACTTCCTAAAGTGGCATGTGCTTTAGACTACTTATATGTGCATATAGAATTTTACAATTTAAATCTGATGCGTTCTCTTGTAAAGAGTAGTCATTATATAAAAGTGTTTCACATGATTTGATAAATCACATAAAATATGATAAACATACAGATTGTGATTGTTGCTGGTTTTGTACCGCCTCACTCTCCTCATAGTCCTATCTGCTTTAAAGCCAACAGATCAATCATTAACTACATGAATTTAATTACTGTTTTTTTCCACAGAGCATGTTAATATTTTTGTAAGCATTTGTTGGGTTTTTTTACCAAGAGTTACAAAAACAAATCAGTTTTGTGTTGTCTCTTTTCAGTTTCTATAAAGTTTATTTAAGTTTAGCCAGAAAAAGACAAGAAAAAAAACGAGACTTATTAATCTTCAACGTATTTCTTCCGACCATAAGAAGAAAAAAACATTTGTTTCTAATTTAAGTCATAGGCCTAAGAAAAGAAACACAACTAGGGGTGGGGAAATAAACCATTGTAAAGCTTATATTGAAATGCTTAAGCTGGCATATCTTGACCCAGAGTCCCAAAATGTGCACATTTTTCTGATAATTAAAGAAAATTATCCCTTAAATGAAAAAAACTACCCAAAAATGAAAGAAAACTTCCAGAGGGGGGAGAAATGGGGGCATTTTTTTAGGCGAAAATTGATCAAAAAGGTCCCTTTTGTGTATTGCCCCCTCCACTAGGGATTTCTTTAAAAAGGCACTATCCTGATCCATACAGCAGGAGGGGGGGGGGGGGGAAATCATTTTTAGCTCGACTATTGAAAGAATAGTAGAGCTATTCTACTACCCTTGGCGCCGGCGTCAGTGTCGGCATCGGCGTCCGGTAAAGTTTTGGCTAAAGTTTTGGTTAAAAGTTTTTATAACTTAAATTATGAATGGTGTACATTTATGTGACTTGACATAGTGGTAGAGGACATGGGTACTGATAAAATGAGCATGATTAAAGGGTTGTGTGTGCATACTAATTAGCTTATTTGCATAACAATGAAAATATTTGTCAGGTTAAAGTTTTGGTTCAAGTTTTTAGTTCAAGGTTTCATAACTTTTGAATGGTGTACATTCATGTGACTTGGCATAGGGGTAGAGGACATAGGTACTGTTCAAATTAGCATTATTGGGGGGTTGTGTGTGCATACTAATTAGCTTATTTGCATAACAATGAAAATATTTGTCAGGTCCAAGTTGTTGTAAGTTTTTGGTTAAAGTTTTCATAACTTAAGTTATGAATGATGTACATTCATGTAACTTGCCATAGGGGTACTGTTTAAGTGAGCTCGATGAGGGTTGTGTATGCATACTAATTAGCTTATTTGCATAACAATGAAAATATTTGTATTTATGATATCTCTTAAATTAAAGTGGATTTGGGAATTTTGTTTGCACAAATGATCATATGAAGAGCATTGTCCACACCAAATGTTGAGGTGAAGTGTGCATATTAATTATGTTATTTGCATAACAATAGACTTGCATACAAAATGTTTAACATTCATGAGCGCATAACTTAAGTTATGAATGATGTACATTCATGTATCTTGGAACGTGTAGAGGACATGGGTACTGTTCAAATAAGCATGATTGGGGGGTTGTGTGTACATACTAATTAGCTTATTTGCATAACAATGAAAATATTTGTATCTGTGGAAGTGGGGATTTTGTTTCAAATGATCATATATGTGAAGACCATTGTCTACACTTAATGGTGAGATGTAATGTGTATATTAAGTAGGTTATTTGCATATAGACTTGCATACAAAATATTTAACCTGAGATAATAGCTTGCTATTTGGTTCGGTGGTAGAGGGCATTGGTACTGTTCAGTTGAGCATGATTGGGGAATTGTGTGTGCATAATAATTAGCCTATTTGCATAACAATGAAAATATATGTATCTATGATATCTCTTAAATTAAAGTGGGAGTGGGGATTTTGTATTACACAGATGATCATATATGTGAAGAGCATTGTCTATACGCAATGGTGAGGTGTAGTGTGCATTAGAGCTGTGACCGTTTAGCGTGTACACGCTACACGCTCGCAAATCTTGTAAACGTTTACTAAATACTTCTTTGCGAGTAATTGTTTTTCATACATTAAAGTGTCTTGCCGTTAAAAATCAATATTCATGATTCAAATCACACACATTCGGCTGACAAAATTCCAATCAATAACTTTTTACAAACTAAACCCGATTAGCGTAATCCTTTTTAAATGTGCGAATCACAAATGCGCAGTAATCACCAATGAATGGGGATATTGTGCACTTTGATTGCGCCGAAATCTGAGTAATCTAACTTGTAAAATGCACCGCGAATGTGCAGTAGTAAACAGTGAAATCAACAATAGGCCTAACGTTAGGCCATAAGGCTTTAAATCCCATCAAGGCCCGTTTTATCGACCAAAAAACACTTGAATCATGACAATCAGCACATTTACAAGTAAATATTACCAGATAAGTCAAATAAATTTTGCAAGAAAGAAAAAATATTGCATAATAAATAAACAGAAAAAAGTTTTAACAGAGCTGAAATTCTGCATGCTTCACAAAGATGGCGGCCATTTTTCGAGAGGACTGATACTTCAGAACTTCCTGGTGGTGGTGGCGTAGTTTTAAAATGTTTTACGGCGAGGTATATCATAGGCCTCAGTATGCAAGATTTTCATAGAACTTTGAAAGCCGCAGCGAATAGCACAAAAAAGTTACGCGATGTTCAGTTTAAATGACATTGAAAGGAAGTTATCTGTTCTTTCTAAACTGAATTTCCATGCATATTTTTCATAAAAATGATGATTTATACAGTAGAAGTAAACTTTTTACGATTTGGAAAGCAAAACTCAGCGTCTATTTAAGCAATGTAGTCAGTACTTTTGCCATACTGGTTGCGCGATTTTTTTACTTCGCCTCGTAGTTTTGAAGCAATTTTGATGTATTTCCGAAAATTACGGTACTAAACTCGTGTACACGATACACGCTCGCTTTTTTTGGCGTGTACACGTTTACTAAAATCCCTAAATGTTCACAGCTCTAGTGTGCATATTAAGTAGGTTATTTGCATATAGACTTGCATACAAAATATTTATCCTGGGATAATAACTTGCTATTTGGTTTGGTGGTAGAGGGCGTTGGTACTGTTCAGTTGAGCATGATTAGGGGATTGTGTGTGCATAATAATTAGCCTATTTGCTTAGCAATAAAAATATTTGTATGTGTGGTATCTCTTGAATTGACGTGGATATGATGATTTTGCTTAAACAAATGATCATACAGTATATGTGAAGAGCATTGTTCACACTTAAAGTGAGGTATAGTGTGCGTTTGCTGCAATATGATTGACCTGAGATCATAAGTATATGGCTTATGACTTACTAACTTCACATTTCTAGTTCTGTTATGATATTGACATTCCTGACATGAATATAGAAGCAAATAAAAGTTTCCTCCCTTCTAAGAAATGTTGAATCAGGGGGTTGGGAAATATAAACAATAAGCAGAATGTGGGGTAGAAGATGGAGTGATGATAAAGTTGCTGAAGGAATTAGGATGAGGTTATGTGGGAAAGGATGGAATTGTATGTATGTAGGGCAGGGTGCAGTGGGATGTTGGTCAGGATGTATTGGCATGTTATACATGGTTATTGGCATGTAGAACAGGGTGGGTTGGCATGTGGAACAGGGTGGGTTGACATGTGGGACAGGGTGGGTTGGCATGTGGAAGAGGGTGGGTCGGCATGAGGGACAGGGGGGAATGGCATGTGGTGGGATGTTATCTGGATTTCAGTTGTGATGGCATGTAGATCATGCAAGTGGTGGAATGACATACAATATCTGCTTTTCAGGTGTGATTGCATGGAGAAAAGACATGGGATGACATTTTGGACAGGTTGGGATGGAATGTGGGACAGTCTGGAATATGCATTGGTAGCGGTGAGGGGATTTGTATTGTTTCCAATGTCTAGTTTGTCATATGTTAAGCAATATTGTTTCCCATAATTTTGCTTAAATCTTATTGTACATTTTTTGTGCTGCTTGACATTGCTTGACACACATATTTTTTTTAATTGGAACTTGTATTGCAATCCAGGATGTAGTTCTGGGAATGTGTAGGGGCTTGGGGAGGGTACAGGTTGGAAAGGGGGTTGAATGGCATTCTTTCAATGACATTGGCAAGTTAAGGCCTCTCCTCTCGTTGTTATTCAATTGATAGAACTAAAAGAAGTGTTGTAGTTATAAAAACTGCTAGGTTTTACATGTTTTTCGAGTTACTGGGTGAGGTAAACCTTGAGCTTTTTTTGTCTTAAAATATCTCGGAAAACTCAAAGATATTTTAAAGCTTATAGTGCAAATGAAAATGTAAGTGCATCTTTCAAAGCTCAAGTAATTTGAAATCATCGCCCCTAGTACCATATTTCTGTATATAATTCTATAAGCCCATTCCCTATACTAGCTCTGAATAGTTGAGTATACTGAAGCCAATCCATGCACTGCAATATTGGAAATGGTCCTAAATATTCATCCGCTTACGGATGTATACACAACAGGCTTTGGGGCTTGGGGTGATGATAACATTGAAACTCTTTAGTAGACTCTGCTAAGGTTGTCTACAGCGATGTTAATCAGCATTGATTAATAATTCTCGTTTTGTTGATACTCCTTATAGAGATTAAGAATCATTTGATAATGAATACTTGCTCCTATCTTTGAAACATGGGCAATTTTAAAGAGACTTACATGTTTGGAGCAATGTTACCACCGCAGTATGCATCGCTGTATCACCACGTAGTAATTAGCATGCCCTGATTGTAAAATCAAGAACTTACTCGGACTGGAGTACATTGCAAGCCTAGTCTCTCGATGTATATATTTTTGTAACTCTGGACGGGCCGCATGGGCAGAATTTGGGTGCAAAGGGGAAATGTCCCAACTTATATTCTTTAAATTTATTTATTTACATGTTTTTTATCGTGATATATGTTTTGTATCGTAGTGGGATTTTAATCCCCCCACCCCTCCACACACACGCACTTTCGATGGGTAAATTGCAGTGGTGGAACTGGGCCCCACACACACGCACTTTCGATGGGTAAATTGCAGTGGTGGTGCCGGGAAGGAGGGGGAGGGGGGAGGTTGGCAAGAAAGGGGCAATGGGGGAGAAGCCTATAAATCAGACAAAATATGTCACTTGACAAATTTTCGGGGGGCAAGTGATAGCGATCTCGTGGGGGAATGATTTCGTGAGGAAAAATACATTGCTTTAATGCGAAAGTTCATGCTATGATATATGAACCCTGGGAATATACGTTTTCAGCACAATACATGTGAAACTGCGGGTCTGGAAGGAACCTGTATTTCCAGGAGGGGATTCCAACTTCTGTTCATATAAAAAACAAGGTCTTGGGATTACTGTACTTTTGATTTTATGTAAATAATATAATCTTATGCAAAAGATATAATGCAAATAAGGCTGAAGCAAAGTGAATGGTAGTAAACACTGTTTTAACTGTTCCTCTACTTGTCAGTTTGGGATGAAGTAAAGAGTGATTATACAGAAAGTAAAAGCAAAGTTGCTTTTTTACTGTTTATTGTGATACTGGAGGTAAAATACGACACAAAGTTTTCATTTTTATTTCAAACTCATATAGTTCAAATGCATGTTTATTTTTTTCCTTCAAAGATACGATACATTTTATTTCGTGAATCTTGATTTCTTACGCAATAAACATACCTACATATCATATATCATACAGCGATTTAAGCATACCATGCACACTATAGCAGCTATAGTACAACAAGACTCATTGTTGGCAAAGAGTTATACATGAATCCCATGCTGCCCATTGTTGAAAAGTAAAACATTGAATGTATTTGCTTTTTAAAAGCAAAAATCAATCAATTCTGCCGTGGCCGAACTTCTTTTCAAGGTCTTTGTCATGATGAAAAGTTATCGACACATCTAATCACTGAGGCCTATCGACCGTACGTGTACAATACAACAAAATAAGTATGTATGAAGTGTATGAACTTGTCTGTGTTGTGTTGGTAAACATAACAAGTTGTGCGTCGCGTTTGGGGTGTTTGGTTACGTCAGCGACCGGTCAGCCTTGGTCGTAGGACCAGGCCATCAGGCCTTTATGACGCGGGCCCTTAAATAGGGCGACCGGTCAGCCTTGGTCGTAGGACCAGGCCATCAGGCCTTTATGACGCAGGCCCTTAAATGGGGCGACCGGTCAGCCTTGGTCGTAGGACCAGGCCATCAGGCCTTTATGACGCGGGCCCTTAAATGGTCACAATAGTACTTATAGTTTTTAAGTTATGACAAATCAAAACTTTATCAACTTTTTCAACATGTGCAAAAGTGATGGTGAATGAAAAGGAATACAGCTTAAATTCTGTAATGTAATTCTTAATATTTCTTTGCCATATTTTAAATATCAAAGGTTCTCAAATTGTAATCTATGGCTTAATCTAGGTCTAGGTTATGATAATATCCAATTTCCTGTTCACTGTAGCCAACTTCTCAAAATATTTGGGGGTAGGACCAGAAAAACAATGATTTAACAGAAGCAATTTTCTAGTTGTCCCATTCTGAGGTCACAAAATATTGCACAAGTTATGCTAATTAGTTATATAAGTTATAGAATGCTGTTAAATGGACATTTGAACCCATTCTGATGGAACATTTTGCTGTTTGCATGGTTATGAGTCAATTTTAAATACATCTTAGCTCATATTGTTGCTGCCTCTCCACATACCTTGAAATAATCCTTTCCTACTCTGATAACTCAAATTGCAGATTAGGTGTGCTTTCAAATTACAGTTTAGATGTGATTGAAATTCTGATGGGTGACACATAATTCCTCAGGTTCAAAAGACAATGCAATTTGTGTAAATCTATTTTATGTAGTCTTTGCATTTGAGATAATCCAACATATTTATATAAGGTCTCTCTCTAACCCAACAGGTGATATACGTGAAAATGTCACCCAACCACGACTCCAAGCGCACTCCATAACCATGTCAACTGTGTCACAAAACCAAACATTTGCACTCGGTGTACCGGCACCCAGTTTACCAGTAGCACCTACATTAAGCGAGTTGGTGACGGTAGCTCATGTAGATGACGAAACAAATGCATTATTAACAGGTACAGTATTCAGTTTGAAAATATTATTATTATTTTTTTTCATTTTTTTCATATCCTTTTCATTTTTGGTTTGCATGCGTAGCATTATGCGAACCTATGTAATGGTGATTACGTTGTCCGGCTGTCCGTTCCTGAGATTTCCTCAGAAACGCTCAATAGTTTTTAAGGTCTCCTCAGAAATGTTTAAGTTTCTTCAGAGTTCCTCAGAAAAAGATAAAGTTTCTTCAGATATCCTTATAGAAGGTTAGAATTTCTTATACTAAAGATAGGATTGAAGACTAGTTTCTTTAAAAAGTCTACAATACATTTGATATTTTCTTAGAAGATATTTTCTTCAGAGATCTTCAAGTCTCTCTTGTAGTACTTGAGATTTAAAATCCTTAAAATTCTTCAAAATATTTGGGCACCAACAGTTGTATCAGGCATGATTTTTTAAACTCCACCTTTATTATTGTGCTCATTTGCATAAAGTTGCTACAGTATTATGACCTGACCAGACTTTTTATTTAATATGCTTAGTCAGGGAGTGTGAAAGGATGTGATTGCATATAAACATAGGGAGGGATGCCATGTGGGACATGGATGGGGGCCATGAAGGACATCTGATTTAATATTTACCATGTTGTATACACCAAGGGCTATATCAGGCATAATTATTTGACTCCACCTTTTTTTCTTATTCAACAACTTATTTGCATATAAGTTATTATATGAACTGACACTTTAATACATAGTATTTATAGAGCTTATGGATGTCATGTCAGACATAGGGTGGGATGCCATGTGGGACCATGGGGTGGGATGCCATGTGGGACATGGGGTGGGATGCCATGTGGAACAGGGTGGAATGCCAGGTAGGATTGTGGTGGAATGCCATGCAGGACATAGGGTGGATTGCCATGGGATGGAATGTCATGTGGGACATGGGATGTCATGTGGGAGATGGCGTCCCACCCCATTTCAACAAGTCATTTGCATATAAGTTATTATATGAACTGACACTTTCATACATAGTATGCTCAATCAGGGACTGTGATAGCTAGGATGAGACTTCTTATGGAGCCTATGGGATGTCATGTGGGAAATGGGGTGGGATGCCATGTGGGACATGGAATGGGATGCCATGTGGGACATGGGGTGGGATGCCATGTGGAACGGTAGAATGCCATGTGGGACATGGTGGGATGCCACGAGTAATGCAGAGTGTGACATAGATTAGGGATGCCATGTGTGACATAAGGTAGGATGCCATGTGTGACATAAGGTAGGATGCCATGTGTGACATTGGGTAGAAGGCTATGTGGGACATAGTGTAGCAGGCCATGGGGACATGGGATGTAATGCCATGTGGGATTAGGTAGGATGTCATTGGGACTTTAGGAGGGATACCATATGGAACATATGGTGGGATGCTATGTGGAACATCAGGTGGGAAGCCACTGATGCGGGACACAGAAAGGGATGCCATGTGGGACATAGGGAGGGATGTCATGTGGTACATATGGTTGGATTAATGTGGGACATAAATGTAGAATGGGATCCATGTGGGTCATAGCGTCGGATGCCATGTGGGACATATGGTGGAATGCCATGTGGGACATGGTGGAATGCCATGTGAGACACTGTATGGTGGTTTGCTATGTGGGAGATATGGTAGAATGCCATGTGGGACAAGGCATGGGATGTCATGTGGGACATGGGGTAGGATGTCATTTGGTACATGGGATGTGGGACATAGGGTGGAATGCCATGTGGGACATATGATGGAATGCCACGTGGGACATGGGATGTCATGTGGGACATGGGGTGGGATGCCATGTGGAAGATATGGTGGAATGCCATGTGGGACATGGGGTGAGATGCCATGTGGTACATGGGATGCCATGTGGGACTTAGTGTGAGATGCCATTTTTATAATTGGCCGGGTCATATAATATGGGTGTCAATTTGCATGGGCATGCGAACCATGACGGTATTTACCATTTTAGTTGTCTTTGAACCCCTGAATCCCTGACTGTGTTGAACCAGTGGTGTGTGCTTTAGTACAGCCTTAGACTAGAAGTCAAAACAATAGATGGTTGCATAAAATGATGGCAAATGGTCAAAATTTTAGTGTATGCATTCCATTCCCCATGTTCTTAACATTTGCCTATTACAAAAGTCAAATTGTATAGTATACAAAAACTGCAAGTGATGATATTCCACCTCCGTTGTCTAGCTGTTATAGCATCAGCTTGGCATGCTAGAGATCCCGGGTTCAATCCCTGGTGGTCTTTATTCATCAGTACTCCACAACTGTTTTATCAAATGAACGTGGACATTGATATATAGCCTTAGCTGTTGAGAAAGGAATAGAAAATACCCTATTTATCTACCTATAAACATTTATTCCTCGAGAACATGATGCCATACTTGATATGATATACAGAAGCTTATAGCAAACCACCAGCATCTCAAAAGCTTGGTCCATTATCCAGATCATCAGGCCCCCCCAAAAATGTGTTTGTTTGCCCTCCTCCACCACCTCAAACTCTTAAATAGGGACAGTGTTTCTTTTCCTTCAATAATCCCTACGCTTCATAATGGGAAATGGTGTAGCAACCACTTGCCTATTGCTGTTACTGTGGAGAAATTGAAGTCCACCGCCCACAAGAGCTTGTGATAGAATACAAAGTTGTCCTGCCTGTTTGTACCAAGTGTGTCAGGCAAGGGAAAGAAATTCCCAAATCACACAAAAAGTATAAATACAGTGAGATATAAAAACTGGGCAAAATTAAAGGAACAAACAATCTATTAATGAAGTGAAATGATTTAATCCTGTTTTATAAAGTGTTCTTGATACTAAATCCTGACTGAGCCAGTCTTCAGTGATGTGTGGGATAAAAAAAAAAACTTTTTCTGTTTCCGCCCGCCCCTTCCTTACAATTTTCCACCAGAAAGGGCAAACAAAGAAAGTCTTTTTAGGCATCATATTTGAAATTGTCAGAAGGTACGTTGCAGCTGGTTGGACACTGATATAGTTGGTCAAGCTTCGCTAATTCAAATGCCTGTAAAAAAAAGCATACAATGCCGGGTATACAAGTTTGAACAAATTTTAAAAGCTTTGAATTTCATTTGATCAGAGTTTTGAAGTTTGTTCTTAAAGGATGGGGTATTAAAGATCTATAAAATAAAAAATTGTAAGATTTATTTTAAGAAATTAGGAAGATCATTTCCTTTAGAATTTGTACAAAGTTTACCACTAAAACGTTTTCCATTATTTCTCCAAATTCTTCCGTTAAGGACGTCTTCTCATCTTACTGTTGATTAGGAATGTTATCATGTTTCAAATGTCATTGCAAAATTGTAAACATCTATTAAAGTTAAGAAGAAAATAAAAGAGAAACAAACCTTTGACACAATTGGACCATTTAACATTGCTGAGATGCTGTTAAGCCCAACCACCTCAGTAGATGCTATTAAGCCCAACCACCTCTGAGATGCTATTAAGCCCAACCACCTCTGAGATGCTATTAAGCCCAACCACCTCTGAGATGCTATTAAGCCCAACCACCTCTGAGATGCTATTAAGCCTAACCACCCCTGAGATGCTATTAAGCCCAACCACCTCTGAGATGCTATTAAGCCCAACTACCTCTAAGATGCTATTAATTCTGACCACCTCTGAGATGCTATTAAGCCCAATCACCTCAGTAGTTTCCAGAGATGTGGCTGATACAAAATTGGAAGTTTTTAGAGATGTATAACATGTAATGGTTCAGGAGAAAGATCAAGTAACTTCTTTTTTAATTGGGGGCTGGAAAAAAGTGAGGGAAAACATATACCTACACATAACCAGCATGAAGGTATTGAAAAGGGGTAACCTGAAAGACAATGTTACCCTAAACACTGTTTTGACAATGTTATTTTTTGAATTTGCCTCCTTAAGTTGAAAATACATTTGAGAAACAAGTGGACACTCTGTTGGCCAAACTTCTCAGGGATCCGGAGACGAATCCTAGCCAATCAAGTGCCTCGGGGGAAACCCAGTTAAACGACTCCAAAACAAAGATCATCACTTGCTCAACTTGCCATCTTACGTTTCCCTGTCTTAATTCCTTGGCCAGTCATCTAAAGACCCATCAAAGTAATTGTTTGTTTTTTTAGTTGTTGTTTTAACGGTCTATGGACACCTAGGGAAAGATATAAAGGAAGCTTATTGTGCAATACATAAACCTACAATAAAATTTCCAAAAGCTGCCAAGGTTTCAAAATACGATAGTCAAACATTTGAATAAGTTGTTGTGAAGTTACCAATGTATGACATTCTATAATCTTAGTAGTATTTTTCAATGTAAAATTGATTAGAAAAAGATATTTTGCAATATCTTAATCACGCAATAAGAATATGCAACTCTGTGATTTCAAACGAGTGACTTTTTGTTTGTTATGTAAATTTAATTTTATGCGCTGCATTAGTTTTTTGAATAAATTAATTGATTTTGATGTGAAACTAGAGCTTTCTTACTCCTGCATTGGTTTCTGTTTCATATTTCAAATTGAATATTTCATCAAACTTTAATCAGACATATTTCAGAAACTGGTAAAGCTGTGTACACAATTCAGAGACTGCCCTGCTTAGAATTGTATTGCCTGTGTGCAAAACATTTAAATGTGTCCATAGACCTACATGTACCAATGATTGTTTTACTCTCAAATTGTTTTTAATAGTTTTTTTTTTTCTTTTTCGAAAATGAAAGATGTAGTTTATATGTGAAACTGTCAAAATGAGACGGCATATTATTCTTCAGTCTCTAGAATATTTGAATACACTTTTCATCCGTGTGATGAAGTTTGATATGAAGGCTTAAAACGACTGTCATCATTTCTAATGAATGTATACTTCATGTCATTTATTCCAAAATTTACATAAAAAGACCCAAAGCTCCTTAAGGATATTTATGATGTACGTAAGAAAATGGAGAAATACTCAACTAATGACCAAGGTTTGACAAATCGTACGTCCGGTTGCCAGGGACAACCAAAAAAATTATCTAAGCAACAATGATATTTAGTTGACAGACAACTTAGTTTTCAGCAAAATTTGCATTATACAAAAACAACAATTCCATGGGCAACCTTTTTTATTATAGGACAACCACAAATTCATGTATCCCTGCCTGGCAGGCAAGGTGATTTTTTCTTGATTTGTCAATCCCTACTGAAAACATCACATAGTTGCATATTTTTGCAGAAAGAGTAAGCTTGAAGATTGTAACAAGCTATCAAATGTCCACCTTCTAGGTGTCCATAGTTGTTAAACCAATTGAATTTGAATTAGGTGTCCATAGTTGTTTAATCAATTGAATTTGAATTAGGTGTCCATAGTTGTTAAACCAATGGAATTTTAATTAGGTGTCCATAGTTGTTAAACCAATTGAATTTTTTTTTTTTTTTTGCATTTTGCAATTTATACCTGATTTCTCAACGCTTTGTTTTTGCTTATTCTTCCCGTTAAAGGTTACAAGCTGGGAAAAAAATCTTCAAATGTACGAAATGCCCGCAAGAGTTCTCAACAAATCGTGGTCTGATGAGGCACATGGACAGACACAATAATACAAAACGATATTTCTGCAAAGAGTGCGGGCGAGGCTTCCACTACCATCACCATTTAGTAGATCACGAGAGAGCGCACCAAGGAGTTCGACCGTACCCCTGCTCATTCTGCTCAAAAGCGTTTACAAAGGCAAGTGACAAAACTCGTCACGAAAGCATTCATACGGGAAAAACTAATTTCAAATGTCGTTATTGTGAAAGGAGCTTTTTTGGAAAGTACGAGAGAACGCGGCACGAGAGATCTCACGAGGGCCCGACGAAGCATCGCTGTAATATCTGCTACATCAGTTTCAAGGTGAAGTTAAAGTTAATGGAGCACATTGCTTCGGCGCACAAAATGGAAACCAAAGATGAACCTCCAGAAAATGAGAGTCAACAACAGAGTGAGAGCCAACAGTGTGAAAGCCAACAGAGTGATAGCCAACAGTGTGAAAGCCAACAGTGTGAGAACCAACAGTGTGAAAGCCAACAGAGTGAGAGCCAGCAGAAGATTACAGAATGAGTGATTTAGTCCTCCTCTCCCACCCCCTCTACCTACCTTTACCCCTTTTTTATTTACACCCATGCACTTCCTCTTTTAATCCTAGCTCTTAGCCCTGTATTTCTCTCGGACTCCTCCGATTTTCTGGAATGATCTAACCTCTCAGGCACAATTTGACCCTCGCTGTCGTGGTGCCATTAAGCCCTCATCAAACAAACAAATATTTAACAAAGATGGAAATGAGAAGAAAAGAAAGGAATGATTTTTCATGTTTGTGAGGCTAGTATTTGGATGGTCTGGGTATGGTGAGAATTCATTTTATGTTTCTTGAATTGTAAATATATTTGAACCTGATAATCATGCAAGGTATTGTGACATGTGGAGAGTACCATTTGCCACCATAAGAATGATGTACATCTGGGAACATTAGCCCTTACCATAAGTACCATGTATGACATGCTGTCTCACCATATAAAGGATGAGCCATGATGAACATGATGGGCAGCTGTGATGATGGTGCCATTAAGCATGATACATCTCTGTGAACAGAATATGCATTAATGGGAACATGGTTCCCCATTATGAACATGACGCACTAATTGGAACACTGTGCTTAGGTGAAAGTGATGCATTAATTGATGTGGGACTGAGCATGATATATCATTGGGCATGCTATATGCTTACATAAGTGTGATGCAGCATTGCAAACATACTACACCACTCAATACCATGTGTCATTATGGATTAATGCTTTACTATTTTAATGATGCACTACTAATGTAATGATGCACTACTAATGTAATGATGCTCTACCATTATCATGATGCTCTACCATTATAATGATGCTCTACCATTATAATGATGCACTACCATTATGATGATGCTCTACCATTATTATGATGCTCTCTTATTATAATTATGCCCTACCATTATAATGATGCTCTACCATTATAATTATGCTCTACCATTATAATGATGCCCTACCATCATAATGACTACTCCACTCAATACCATGTGTCATTATGGATTATTGCTTTACCATTATAATGATGCACTACCATTGTAATGATGTTCTACCATTATAATAATGCACTACCATTGTAATGATGTTCTACCATTATAATGATGCACTACCATTGCAATGATGTTCTACCATTGTAATGATGCACTACCATTATAATGATGCACTACCATGTTAATGATGCTCTACCTTTTTAATGATGCTCTACCATTATAATGATGCTCTACCATTATAATGATGTACTACCATGATAATGATGCTCTACCATTATAATGATGCTCCACCATTATGATGATGCACTGCCATGATAATGCTCTGCCATTATGATGATGTACTACCCTTATAATGATGCATTTCCATTATAATGATGCTCCACCATTATAATGAAGCTCTGCCATTATAATGATGCTCCACCATTATAATGATGCTCCGCCATTATAATGATGCTCCACCATTATAATGATGCTCCACCATTATAATGATGCACTACCATTATTATTATTATTATTGAACTTATTTATATAGGGCCTCTCCGTGGATCGAAGCGCTTTACAATAAAATTGATAATACATAGACAAACTCTTTTTATACAATATTATTTTTTTTTAAAGATTTGCAGGACAATATACAAGCATAAAAGAATTGGTAAAAATAAAATGAAAAAACTAGATAAATCAAACAAGAAATTAAATATTATAGACAGCATAAAACTTAATCAGTAGGAAAAAGATAAGTCTTAAGGGCCTTTTTAAAAGTATAAGCAGTTTGAGCCTGACGGATTGCAATAGGTAGATTATTTCACAAACGTGGTCCCAGGACTAAAAAGGCACAGTCCCTACTGACACGATTAGTTCTTGGCACCACAAGGCGAGTGACATCCTTGTTGGATCTTAGACCAACGCGTCCAGGCTCATAAATATGCAGCAAATTTGAAGGTATAAGGCGCATTTTTTTTAATGGACTTGTACACATGCAGTACGATCTTGAAATCATTTCTCTGCTAGATGGGCAACCAATAAAGAACACGCAAGAGGGGGGAAGCGCTTGTACGTCTATCAACACAAAAAATCATGTGCGCTGCACGATTTTAAAGTCTTTGCCAGCGTTGAAGGTTTTCACGTGATATGCCACCAAGCAGGGAGTTGCCATAATCCAGCCGAGAAAGGACGAGAGATCGCACTGCATGAGCACAAGTATTTTGATCAATGTACCGTCTGATTCTAAAATATTACGCAAATGAAAATTAACAGTACGACATATTAAAGAGGTCTGAGAATTCATATTCATACAAGGGCCAAACATGATAACTAAATTTGTAACGGATGATGAAGGAACAATCACAGACCCACCGATCTGCAAATCAATGGACTTGATGGAATGCTTTTGTTTTTTTGATGAATTGATCAAAAATTCAGTTTTGGTGTCATTTAGTCTAAGTTTGTTATGAAGCATCCAGTCTTTAACTGCCGCAATGCAATTTGACAAGCAAGCTTGGGCAGCTTCCCTATTACCCGGCTTTTTAGGATCAAAGCTAACATATAGCTGAGTGTCAACAGCATATATATGGTAAGCAACATTGAAGAGTATGATAATGCGGGTAAGAGGCTGCGAATAGGCATTGAAGATCGGAGGACCTGCAACAGATTCTTGGGGAACACCATATTTCAGAGGATGGGTAGTAGAATAACTACCAGAGATACAAACTGAACTCTTGCGATCACTAAGATAAGATTTAAACCAGTTTAAAACACAACCTCCGATACCATGCTCACACTGAAGCCTATTTATAAGAATAGTGTGGTCAATGATGCCTACCATTCTAAAGATGCACTGCCATTATAATGATGCACTGCCATTCTAACGATGCTCTACCATTATAACGATGCGCTACCATTATAACGATGCGCTACCATTATGCTCTACCACCATTATGACGACTCTACCCCATTATGACGATGCTCTACCACCATTATGACGCACTCTACCACCATTATGACGACGCTCTACCACCATTATGACGACGCTCTACCACCATTATGACGACGCTCTACCACCATTATGAGGACGCTCTACCACCATTATGACGACGCTCTCCCACCATTATGACGACGCTCTACCACCATTATGACGACGCTCTCTACCACCATTGTGATGATGCTCTACCACCATTATGACGATGCTCTCCCATTATGACGATGCTCTCCCATTATGACGATGCTCTCCCATTATGACGCCGCTCTCCCATTATGACGCCACTTTCCCATTATGACGCCGCTGTATTATTATGACGCCGCTGTACCATTATGATGCTGCCCTCCCATTATGAAGATGCTCTCCCATTGTGACGATGCTGTTACCATTATGTACCGATGCGCTGGCACCGTTGACGCCTGTACCGCTCTGACCACCATTATGATGCGATGCTCTACCACCATTATGATGCTGACGCCTGTACCGTTGACGGCGATCTTGCTACCGCCAGGACGATGCTGTACCGTTGTGACGATGCTGTACCGTTGTGACGATGCTGTACCGTTGTGACGATGCTGTCCGTTGTGACGATGATGCATTTGTGACGACGCCTCTGCTGTCCAGGACGTTGTCCCGCTAGCGATGCTGTCCCGTTGTGACGATGCTGTCCCATTGTGACGATGCTCTACCACCATTATGACGATGCTCTACCACCATTATGACGATGCTCTACCACCATTTTCACGATGCTCTACCACCATTTTCACGATGCTCTACCACCATTTTCACGATGCTCTACCACCATTTTCACATTATGATGATGCTCTACCATTATGATTATGCTCTACCATTATCACATTATGATGATGCTCTACCATTAGGATGATGCTCTACCATTATGATGATGCTCTACCATTATGATGATGCTCTACCATTATGATGATGCTCTACCATTATGATGATGCTCTACTATTATGTTGATGCTCTACCATTATAATGATGCACTACTGTTATAATGATGCACTTACCATTGTAATGATGCACCACCATTATAATGATGCTCTCTCATTGTAATGATGCTCTACTTTTATAATCAAGATGTACAACCATTATAATGATGCTCTCCCATTGTAATGATGCTCTCCCATTGTAATGATGCTCTCCCATTGTAATGATACATTACCATTTTGATGATGCTCTACCATTATAATGATGCACTACCATTATGATGCACTACCATTATTATAATGATGCACTACCATTAAGATGCACTAACCATCATAATGATCTTCAACAAGATACTCCACCTCTGAGCAAAGGGCATGTCTGAATATAATGCACCACCGTGAACATGACAAATATTACATTATGATATTGGAGTATTTATGTAAAGGTGCCTGGGTTAGTTTTATTAACCAGTAATGGAGCACTTGTTGGAGACTCACTAGGGATCAAACCCAGGATGCTAGAGTGGAAAGCTGAAACTTTTAACCACTCTGTACTGGAGGCCTCTCTGCTTTGCTAGAACAAATTTGATGTATCACAATGTGACACTGCCTTATCATGCACCATTGTGATTATAATGATAAATGTTATAGTCTTTATATTAGTGCATGTAAAAATACCACTAAAAATACTAGTGACTGATAAAACACTGAAATATATATGTACATATGTAGTGTACATATTTAGTGTACATATGTAAAGTACATAAATAGTGTACATATGTAGTGTACATATGTAGTGTACATATGTAGTGTACATATGTAGTGTACATATGTAGTATTGGAATGTCGTTCTCTCCTTCAAGTGGCATACATGAAGCAATATCTTTCCTTAAGATAAATGGTCCGTCAATCATTCACAGTTATGCACACATCACCTCAGGCATAGCTACTTTTATCACCAGTTTGCAAACAAATTTCTCCCACTAAGACACCTAACACGGATGAGTGATTTCAATCACAAAAGTGCCCTGATTACCCAGCACTGACTTTCTGTAATGTTATACACACAAATAACCTTGGGCTACTAGACTGTGGTGTGCATGGGAATGGCAGATAAATAATCATTGTTTGGAGTTGAAATACAATACATTGAACAGGAAGTCGGGTTGGTAATTGTCATGTTGGTGCGGGTAGGCTTAAAAGAAACTTTTCGGCATGTACATTGGTACCTCAGAAATCAAAGTAGGCCATAACCATTGCTCCATTCATAAGTGGTGTTCGACTTTCTTATGTGACCATTTGAAACTACATCTGGAATTAGCCCTTTTTAATTCTGTAACATGTAGCAATTAAATTTATTAGCACCCTTTTCATTGTAAAGATCATGTTTTTGCTTTCTTTATGCATTAGAGCAGTAGTATTCTATTTATCCAAGCACTGGTAGTTTACACAGACTTGCAGAAACACAAAGTGCTTTAACCCACAAACTGCTTTAACCACAAACTACTTGATCATGATTTTAATTTTGACAAAGTGACCAAAGACTTGATTGAATGTCTTAATGCAACGGTATCAGTTCCTCATTATTTATCAGCTGATTAGTGATTAAGATTAACAATTTGGATTAAGGATTCAGATTAATGATCTGAGGAATGATTTATAGTGATGACAAGGATTAAGGCAGATTAATGATGTGGATTAATGATGCAGATTAAAAATCCTGATTAATGATTAATGCTTCAAATCGGTGATTTAGATTAAGTTGGTGCTCTGATTAATGTCTTGTGCTAATGATTCAGATCAAAGACCTGGGATTAATAATTTAAATCAATGATTTAAAAAAGGTTGTTGATTCTTATTAATTAACGTCATCGTTAATGAGCCAAATCAATGATTTAGAATAGATTGATGATTCAGATTAATGACTTAAATGAATGACATGGATTAATGATTCCAATTAAAGATACAGATTTAGAATAATTATTCAGAATACTTATTCAGCTTGATCAGATTGATAATCCAAATCAATGATTTACATTAGTGATTGATTATCATGTATTAGAGATGATTATCATGTATTAGAGATGATTATCATGTATTAGAGACAAGAAACACTGGAATAATTCATTTGTATCATGAATTTATTGACGCAGGGAAGGAACAATTTCAGACCCCATTATGAAAACAACTCATTTGCATATCATTAATAGTTTTTGAATGCCTGAATTCAAATCCGATCATGCTGTTCATAGTTGTGGTCCTAAATTGAATTATTTATGGTCCTAAATTGAATTATTTATGGTCCTAAATTGAATTATTTATGGTCCGGAGTTAATTATTTATGGTCTTAAGTTTGATTATTTATGGTCAAATGGGTACTACTTGCAATTCATTTTGATTATTTTCATTTAAAAAGTAAATTCTGAACAACAAAGAGTAATTTGCTGTACCAGTGTAATCACTTTATATTTCAATTCTTTGTATGTTGTCTCCTAGCCCATCATCTTGTCACTAGTAACTTAAATTGGATGAATTTGTTACATTTCTGTGATTACTATCACTATGGATTGATTAATTTTCAGTGTAATGAATTTTAATGGCTTTGTAATGAATAGATTTGGATTCCAATTATATTAGATCGATGTTGAGACTGGATCATCAGAATATCATTCTGAGGTATATTGTTTGAAATGAAATCATTATGATGTGTATGATTTTGAAAAGTATGACTTAGTGATCAACACAAAACTTGTCGTTTTTGTCAGGACATCCCAAGTGTTACCTAATATGTAATTTACATTTATTTCCTAATTAAAACAATATTTCAGTTTGTTAAAGGAATGAGATTATGTGTTTGTTAAAGGAATGAGATTATGTATACAGTGGCTACTCCATTTTAATTTTAATGGTAAGATTTTGTTGGATTGTCTACAGAGAGAAATTGGAATATAGTGGACTGGCAATCTCGACTGAAGAATAGATGTATTTCAATGAGGTATGATATAGGAGAGACCTTGGACCTTGTTTGATTCCTTGTGATATTTACTTCAAATTCAAGCAAGAGTGTCCCTTTCAATGTCCTTTTCTACATAATATTTGATGTATTTTAATTTCCAATTTAAAATAATTAAGATCTATTCATACAGCATCAAGGACGTCCAGATACAGCGCTTGCTTTTGGGACAATCTGCCACGAGGGCCGCCTTTCATTCTATTTTTCACCTTTTGATGATTTTGTAATTAATATTAAACAAAGTCTTGGGAAATATTTATTATGATCAATGTATTAACCTTCTGGTTCCCTTTCAGGTGATACAGAGTTATACACCCCCCCCCCCCCTTTCACCCTTTCAGGTGATACAGAGTAATACACCACCCCTTCCCCTTCATCATTAAATAAGGAGCAAATCCAGTCACGTAAAAATGTAAGCATTTTTTTTTTTTTATTGATGAAGAGATCTGAATTGTCAAACAAAACTTGATAACAATATTTGTAATATTTGGATTTTGTTGCTGTTGGCATGATATTTGATCATTTTATCAACATTTTAGTCAATGCAATCTATACAGTAGCTACCTGCATGAATCCTAAAGCACTGTTTTTTTTTCACCCATGCACCTCCTCTCTCGATCCCAGCTTTCTGGCTTTTAATTCTCATGTTTTTCAAATCTCCCCTGTTTTTTTTTTCCTTCCTACCTCTGGAATGATCTAACCTCTCAGGCACAATGTGACCCTCGCTGTCGTGGTACTGTTACTCCCTCATCAAACAAACAAACTTAAATCACTGGTAGAAAATGTATGATCAGCCTGCATATGCATTCCACTCATAATCATTTGGATTGTTATTTTGAGATTTAATGTTTGCTTAAACAGTTAGTGGTTATTTTTACAGTTTAAGGATCATCGCTAGAAATGACCACCAAGTTTTGCTGGAGAAGTGGGTCATGTGGTCAAGAAACACGTGTTTGATAAATGGATTTTTATTTCTTTATGGGATTTTTTGGTGGATTTATTCAAACTGTAAATAATTTCAAGCAGTATGATACATTTCTCTTTTAACACTTACCTTCAGAAGGTTTTCTAATGGGTATGCATATATTGAATGGAGGGATATCCCTGAGGGATATCCCTGCATCCTGAGGGATATCCCTGCATCCCTTCACTACCTTTTTTTACTTCCAATTTATGACTTTTTGATTCAATCTCTTTTTTGAAGGATTGTTGATTTCAAGATTGAAATGAAGAATTGAAAAATATTTTGTGCATGTGATGTGTGTGAATTTTTACATTGGCAGCAATGGTGGTGGGATATGATTATCCCCACCCCTCACCTGTAACATTTTAATTGGGCAAGGAGGACATAGCAGCAAGTATCCCTGGCATTCAATAATTTCCTCAGAATAACTTCTCGAACCACATGGTTCCAAATGTCTGAAAAGCCAATTTGATAAAGGTCCAACTGGTTTTTTTCTTTCTCCAAATTTGCTAGCTAAATGGCTGATTGAGAATAAAAGAAAGTGTTGTATATTTAGTGCATTACTTATCATGCTATTGCATTTACCCCACAAGTCCCAACTGTTTACTATATTCTGATCTGGAGATTATATTTTTAACCTTGATATACAATATCCTTTTCTTAAATTAGTAACACATAACCAAAACCACAACTGCTCAGTGACAGGTCATACACAAAGACACAGTGTTATGTAAATTGACCACTTATCAACTTATCCTACTGCATACCTGGAGCTTTTGTGTACAAAGTGCACTCAAGCAAAGTGAGGATGAGATTGTGCTGAATGAGGCCTATTCATGCAGATGATTTGCAACTAAAACTTAAGTGGATTTGAGGGGGTGTTTATTTTTAATTGTGGTTTAATGAGAAGGGGTTGGAAGACAAGGTTTTAATAGCTTTGGAAGTTCATCACAATATAATTGCATATACCAGTAATATATCTTGTGTTGTAGATGATTATTCCAGTTCTAAACTTAGTTGTAGAACATCAACCTTTCAGCTGGGAGACCCAGGTCCAGTCCTGAATTGAGTCAGAACCACCCACTAAATATAGTGTCTTATCTGGTGCTCAGCATATAAACCTTTTCAAATCTGAATGGGCAATATCCGGAAAACTAATTTAAATAATGTCACATGGCCAGATTCAAATGTCCATAACGGACCAATCCCATACTGGAGGAATCTTATTGACCAATCAAATACTAGAGGAATCTTGGCCGTCTGCACAATTCACGCACGGTATGGGACCAAGCGTGTGAAAAAAATGTTTTTGTGCGTTATACATCAGTAAAAGTTTTGTACAATTATTTCTGAAAACTGCACCTGGTTGGAAAAATTCCCCCAGCAGTTGATCAAAGTGCTGAAGAAATCACATTCGACTAAACTTGGTTTGAAATGGTCTATAGAGGGTAGAACAGAATAAATATTGTGAAGTGAAACGGAAAAAATTAATATGAGATAATAGAACAAATAGAAATACTCCACTGGAGGTTGGTTAAGCCTCAACTAGAAACAACAAAATAAGGGACTCTTATGCAGCATGACACACTGTAGTGGTCTTCTTAACTATCTTCTATTATTAATAGAATAGCAATGTTTGATTTACTTTAGTTTTTCTTGGGCATAGTAGAGTGTCCGCTTTTCAGCTGGGAGACAGGTTCAATCCTGGATGGTGTCATACCATAGACTGTAGGAAAGGTACCTGTTGCTTCCTTACCTGGCTGGTCCTTGACATGTAGAGAAGAGAACCAATCCTGGATCGTGTCATACCATAGACTGTAGGAAAGGTACCTGTTGCTTCCTTACCTGGCTGGTCCTTGACATGTAGAGAACAGAACCGGGCAGTATGTGAAGTTTTAAAGAAGAAAACAATTTGTGGGACATAAGTAACAAATTTCCGCAGTACATCTCTAAATCAGTTAAGAAGAACAATCATGGAATTAACGTCTCTGAATTACGAAATAAGCCACACCCACCATAGCATCACATTAAGTAGGCGGGGCAAACAAACCTCAAATCCGCAATCGTGCATCACCAATGCATTGACATTTAGATGTTCGCAAGGCTTGCCGCAAGCTTTGGTCCATTTATGAACCAATTCTCTGGATCTTCAGAGTTTTTAACAAAAAGTGATAAACAAAATTCAGTTTGCTAAGTGTTCTGGGTAACAGCAATTAGATTTACAAAGCCCGCAGCGTGCAATTGCAATTTTTGTTCACCATTTTGCCATCACTTATTAATGTGCCCCTCAACAAGTCTAGCACCCTGCCCCTTTTTAAATCAAGCCAGGGGTCTGTATGTGATATCGCATTAGCTTATCTACATGATGACAACTTTAGAGGAAGTATTTTCGGCATCTTTTATTTTGATTAGGTTTGTGTATTTATATGGCAATTGTGTTGCTTGGGCATTTCGATGGGTGACAGTCTGTGTGTGCAGAAATTTGTTTTGGAAAGTAAATTGGTTTAAATCTGCGTGAACTTAGTTATGCAGATTTTGTTACTAGGCAAATTTAGGCGGTGATTGGTTGAAAAAGGTGTCAATCTAACTCATGACAGGTTAATTGTATTATGAAGTGATGGTAAGCCACAGATATGATCAAGCAACGCAGCATTGATGATCATGATTATAATGAAATACTATTTAACATATCAAGATATACAGAAATATTTTAGATTGCAGAATATTGATTGATTTTTGTGAATCAGTGGTGACAACACTTGCATTTCCTTTTATTGTTTTGCATGAAATTGGGGTGGGCATGGAGGACTTTTACATTTAAAGGTATATGGACATGTAAAAGATTCTATATTTACCAGAAAGAACTTAAAATTATGAACACAATAGTCTTTGCATTAAGGTCAAACGAACCTGTATTTCCTGAGTTAATCAAAGTTAAGTTAAAGACATTCTACTGTATGGAAAAGTTATGATGTATGGAAATATTGTAATTCTTTAAATTTCTGTCCTATGAAATTGAGTAAATAGTAACTGCAAATCATCAGACTTGTTTTCTCCTGCTAAATTTTGATTAGGGTATAATGGAGATTTATAGCCTCTTTGTAATATTGAACTGCTCCCATTCAATGTTGGTGAAGTATGAAAAAATAATAAGAAAATTCATTGGTTATGATCTTCTTGTGATGTCACAAAATTACAATAAAATTAGCAAAACAATTTTTATAATGAGGCCTTAAAATTTAAAATGATCTAAAATAGTCAATTTTAATTGGTTTTGATGGATTGTTTTTTTTTTTTTTGGTTGCAATTTTCATCTGTTTTAACATATTTCCTTCAATTTAAGCTCAAGTTGTTGCTATGTGTACATACATCTGATTTGAGTTTGCTATCTCAGAGAATGTGCTTTGAAGTGGTGGCTAGGGCAGAAAGTATTTATTATTAAGAGGTCATCACCTGATTCACTTTCCTTATTATGGCTAATCTATATGTTCAACCCATATTTGCCCTTTTCATGATGTTTAACGAATTTAAAAGTGGTTACTTTAAGGTGTTGTTGGTTATTTAAGAAAGATGTTTGAAAAATATTTTTAAACATTGATGTCATCAAGTTATACATAGATTTTGTTACAACAAATATAAATTTAATTCAAGTTGCAAGCTGAATGTGTAAATAAATAGGGACTTGAAAGTTCTATCAAGTGGGGAGGGGGGAGGGAGGGGGGAGGGGGGGAATATTTTGCATGGAACATTATTGTTTGTAAAGTCATCTTTGTTATTGCTGAGATATGTACAGTATTTGATATTGATCTTATGTTTATAAGTATTTACAAGATACTGATTGAATATTTAACTTGTTTGTGATTGTTTTAAGAATACTTACTACTTTTTTGCTGAGCATTTCCTACAAACCTAAGTGCATTTTGCTGTGTTGAATTTTCCTCTTAATGCACCTCAACCTCTTATCAGGGAACACCATTAGATTAGTTCTTCTATTCAGCTCCTCCCCCTCCCTCCTCACCTCTTTTAGGTAGCATATCATGTGTCACATGACTATAAAAACCATCTTGGCAGGTTTCTAATGTACTGTTCCAGGACCTTTCTTGCTTTGGTGAAGAATACCTCCTTGGTAGTGTGTCCCAAGGTCGTCCACTTGTTTATCCAGGCCCATATATATATAAATATAAATATAAACATATATATGTATATATATAAATATATATATATATATATTATTTATATATATATTATTTATATATATATGTTATATATATATATATTATTTATATATTATTTAAATATATATATATATTATTTATATATATATATATATATATATATATATACATATATATATATATATTTATTTATATATACATATATATATTATTCATATATATAAATTTCAAAATCCAACAGAAATTATATGATAAAAGTTGGGTTTCTGTTAGGATTCTTTTGTTATGTTCTTTGAGATTACCCCGGATTATGGCGAACCCAAGGCAATCAATACTATGGAAGGGAGATTAAAATGTTCACTTACTGGACAGCCAGCTCTTTTGAGGCGGATACTGCTTTTGTGATTATTAAACCTTGCACGAAAGGGGGTGGAGGTTTGACTAATGTATTGGGTACTGAGGCAAATGGAGCAGGTTAAAAAGTAAATGACATGGGAACTATCACAAATAAAGGGGTCAGGTCTGAAAGAGTGTTCTGAGGGGCTGAGGGAAATGATGTTGTTGGTGTTCATGTGAACGCATATTTTACACTCGGGTTTACCACACCTAATATTACCCTGGGGCTGGGGATGGGAACATTGAGTTTACTTCTTACCAGAAGTTCATGTAAGTTTGTAGGCTTGTCTACTGGCAATAACAGGTGGGTCGGTCAAACTATCCCGAATTTGCTCATCTATACCGAGTAAAACATTATGTTTTAACAGATTTGAGAAAGGGGTCCAAGTGTTCATTGTGGGTGGGTTATTGCCAGGAGACAAGTTGAATGAATGTATGTGTGTGTGTGTGTGTATATATATATATATAAATATATATATATCACTAATCTTGTCTTTCCATTAATAGGTCAATATTAAAAAAAAAAGGACTTCTGGGAAGTGTTGACAGCAGGGTAATGAATTATTCTTGACAAATTAGTAAATACATTGTAAAGTTCTGAATTAATCCTTGAAAATCTGTAATTGACTTGAACACCTAATGACCCAATTTACCAAGTAAGCAGATTGTCCTATTCCACTGGCTGTCTGTTAAAAAAATCTTTGAAGTTAAGTGTTTCCAAACAGTCTTAAACAGTATTTCCACTTTTCTTGTTGAGGCAATACCCTTCCCCACTCCCAATCCTTACCTCCCCCAAATTTGCCCAATCTGCCTGTTTAATATCTTCCAAGCCCTCCCCCTTCCCATCACCTCTCCTACAATCCTCTTTCTTCCCCATGCCCACTCTGCCCTCAGCTTCCCCTATACCCCATTAACGTGCATTGTGCCCAATGCAGTGGCGCAACTAGAGGTCTGGGTGCCTGTGGGGAATTTAGCGTTCGGAGCACCATAACAAACATAGTCTATCACAGTATCATTGCTGGGGCCCCTCAAATCTTAGTTGGGGCCCATGGGGTTTACCCACCCTATTGTTGCGCCACTGTAGAGGTGGTACCAGGGGCATGTCTAGCTTTTCTTTTCTGAGGGGACTTAAGATTCCCTACTGAGAATCACAATTCATGCCCCCGACCCCGAAAGGGTCTATATTTCCCGGTTGCTTTATTTCTCCTGGACTAGGAGGAAAATTGTGAAAATATATTCATAAAACTTTAAGGAGAATGCATAAAATTGTTGAAAATTTTGCCAACATTCCCTAAAAATTGACAGTGATTTCCCAAAAATCAAAGAAAATTTCCCATGGAAATTTCATGAGAATGAAGAAAACTTCTAAAATGTGAAAGAAATTCCATAGAAATTTCTTTAAAGTGAAAGAAATTTAAGGAAATTTCCTAAAAATTAAGAAAATTTCCTGAAAATTCAAGAGGATTTCCTAAAATTCAAAAAATTCCAGAAAATTTAAGAAGATTCCACGAAAATTTAAGAGGAATTCCTAAAAATTCAAGAAGAATTTCTGAAAATTCAAGAATTCCGAAAATTCAAGAATTCCCGAAAATTCAAGAATTCCCGAAAATTCAAGATTTCCCAATTAGAAGCAACATTTAATGTAAATTAACTAGTGCCATTTTCATATGGAAAATGTTAAGAGTTTTTGCTTGCTTGAAAGTGAACCCTCCTATACCCCTTGTTAAGGCAAATGTTGGCAATTTCCCATTGGGTAAATGGTAAAGGCCTATTTGAAAATTATTGTGTGGGGGGTGTTTGAGCATGGCCCTTATAATATCTTGACTTTCATCTCCCTATCTGAAGGTTTTTGGCTCTATGCTGTAGATTTTGGTCCAAAGGTAAAAGCTTTGGCATAAAATTGAAGATTATTGAAGAATATTTTTTCTCCAAAATTAAAGATTTTTGGACCAAAATTAAAGATTTTTTGTCTAAAATTGAGGATTTTTGGTGCAAACTGTATAAGTTTGGTCCAAAATAAACGATAATTCAGTTGATACAATTAAAAAACATGCCAACATCTGTTTTGTATATGGTTCATTTGACATTTCAGTTATTTATATATATGGCTGAAGAAATTTGGGGGGGCTTCAACATTTTTATGGGGTCAATAGACACGCCACTGGGTGGTATGTATGTAGTTAAACATAAGCACCATTCTCAAAATGTACCCCTTACCCCAGTAACACATCAATTTCATTCTGTTGAAGTATCAATGCTTTTGCACATTTTTGTTTTTTCTTCCATGAACTTCATATATGCTCTTCAATCTAATATCAAGTACCAATTAGGGAGCTTCCAAATCAAAATAATCCTTCAGAAGGAAACTAAGCCATAGTTCTTTTCTTAGTCTCCACACCCCAGTACATGGATGACATTTAAGAATACTTCAAAACAGCAAGAATTTAAATGAATTCCAGCTTAAAAAACTTAAGACACTGAACTTTATTAGTAGTGATTATTCATTACAGGTTCTTTAGAGCATTTTGTTTGATAAAGAACCAAACCAGTGTTTTCTATCCCACTGCAGGCCTACATGTCATTAAAATATACCAGACAAATTTGAAAAGGAAAATTTTTACCAAATGCAGCTATGCCCCTGCCAATATGAGATCTCCCCCCCTAGACACAAAAGTAAGTTTTACTAGTACCAAAGCCTCCGTGGTGTAGTGGTTAGTGCTTGGTCCTCTCATCCACATGTCCCGGGTTCATATCCTGGTGGGTCTGCAACCAGTGAGTTCACAACTGGTTATCTAAGGCCGTGGCCGACTTAATATAATGTCCAGCACTGGATGCTTTTAGGACGTTAAACCTTGCTATGCTATGCTATGCTAAAGCCTATAAAAAAATCACTAGGTTTCTTTTACAGGACCTAAAGAATGGAACAGGCTTAGAAATTTTTGAAAAGAATTTAAAGACCCACTTGTTCCGTAAGGCATCTCCATAATTATTACATTATTTCAATTTTTAACAGCTTCAAAATGGACTGGAATAAAGCCTTCACATTATCATTATACTCCTGTTTTGGTACTTAAAAAACTCTGTACCAGAATAGCTAACAAAATTTTTGTTTGCTATTCTGGTACATAGTTTATTAAGTACCAACAAAGGAGTATAATGGTAATGTGAAGGCTTTATTCCAGTCCATTTTGACAATAGAAATCCATTTTGAAAATAAAAGCTGTTTCTTATAGATATTTTTCTTACTTTATTTATGTTTGTTTTTTTGACCCAGTGCTACAGTGCACAACAAAAAAATATCTGCGCATGAGAAATATCCAACATTCACCACTAACTCTACAGATCAATTTTTCCATTAATTTCTTATGACAAAATTTGTTTCTGATTGATTTCATTTTCATAGGTCAAAGTGTGTTTCTTGTTTTCAAAGTTGACTTTGTCCAAGACATTTTTCAATCTGATTATGCTGATAGTCCTGCATAGCTAATCAGTATCAATAAGATTACATAATCAGTCCAAAGCTATTAAGTTAGGAGGCTAAAAACAATTGATTTATTGCTAGAGTTTAACTTAAAGAAAAATATAAGGTAAGTAAATATTAGTCTTTTAATCATATTTAACCTGCAGTAGCTATCTGTGTTTGAACTTTCTGGGAGTAATATCAATTGCAAGGCTGAACTTTTAAGCCAGAGAATAAATCAACAGGTAAATATAGATGCAATAATTGTGCATGACATTAACAGTAACAGGTGTTTTTCTTTCATTTTCAATGGTTTTGACAGTGCTTTGGGAAACCCCCCCTATTGGGAAGGGACCGGGGCAATACAATCAGCAAAGGTGCCCCATGTATTACTGATTTAAGATTATGTACAATTTAATTTGAAGGGAGTAGTCCTCTTCTGTATGTATATATTTTAAGGGACTTCATGTTTTGGGGGGAGGGTGTGGGGAGAGGGGATTGAACTCCTCAACAATGACACTAGCTATCAAGCTTTTGGCATGAAGCAATAGCTTTCCTTAGGAGAAATGGTCCATCCATCATTCACAGTTAATGAACACATCAGCTCAGGTGTAAACACAAAAGTTTGCAAACAAATTTCTCCCATTAAGACACCTAACACAGATGAGTGATTCCAATCACAAAGTGCTTTGATTATTCAGCTATGGCTTTGTGTAATTTTATACACACAAATAACCTTGGGCTACTTGGCTGTGGCGTGATTGAAAATGGCAGATAAACAATCATTGTTTGGAGTGGAAACATAATACACTGAACAGGAAGTCGGCTTGGTAATTGTCATATCTGAGTTTTCAGGATTAACTCGGGTGTCGTGTGCGGGTAGGCTTAAAGCGAAACTTTTCGGCATGGGCATAAAAAACAGCATACGAACAGGAAGTCGGCTTGGTAATTGTCATACCTGAGTTTTCAGGATTAACTCGGGTGTCATGTGCGGGTAGGCTTAAAGCGAAACTTTTCGGCATGGGCATAAGAAACAGCATACAATTTTCTTATAAGTATGATACGGTTTATCACTTCAAATAAAGGCCTATACTACCTCCTGTACTCCTGCAATTAAAAATAAAATATTAATAGCTATTAAAGTACATTAAAAAAATCAGGTATCCAAACTTGATTTGACTGTGTCAAGAAGGAAGCCACCCTGTCAGCCCTTCCACAAGGAAACATCACATCAGCTGAGAAATTGTTAAGTAAAAAACAAAGTGTCAATCGGCTCTACACCACTTTTTTTGTAACATATTGCAATGCATGGAAGTCAAGAGACAAGTTCTTTTGGGTAAAGTGAAGTAAGAGAAGCTGAATGTGTTTTCTATGCCCATATGATGTCCCTACTTCCATGTTCAACACCAAGCTGTTTTTGACCAAAATATAGGATATATCATAGAAACTAAACAGTAAACTACCCAAGCAACTCTACAATTGTTGACCCCAAGTGAATCGGTCAGCAAAACCTTAACTTTGTTGTCCCCTTCAAGAAGCCAAAAAGTATACATAACCTAAAAGTACATGTAAACAAAACCAACACTAGATACACATCAAGATTATTGTTTTCTATCAGCTGACTGTGGCTTGGCTGTTTTTACATTGAAGTGTTGGACCCATCAAAGTCAAGAGTAGAAGTGGTTTGGTAAAAACTAGATATAGGACAATTTCATTTCAATATATTGAGGCATGGGTGGGTTGGGGATTACGGGACATTACCCCCCCCCCCCCCCTCTACAAGAATTTCCATCAAGTGTTTTGACAGGGTACATGATTTTGACAGGCTACCTGGTTCAAAATATCTTTTAGCTGCCAGACATTGTCCGAACACAACATTTTATGGTGAAACTGCTGCACCTTCTCTCTGGAACAATTTACTTTCTTCATTTCGCAATGCAACATCTAATGATTCTTTCAAACGTTTAAAAAAAAAACTCATTTATTCATTAATTCATTTGACTTGATGTGTTATTTTTGCGAGCTTGTTCATGCACTTTGAGGCCTTGGCAAAAGCACTTTATAAATCTTTGTTTATTATACTATATTTCTTTTTCAAAATGTGTGTTCAAATGGCTGAAACCATAAAAAGTCATCAGCATTATTCAGGCTGAGACTACAGATGTAGCCTATCTCTGAGCACACAGATCAGCCTCTGGAAGAAGAACAACTACGGGTGGGCAAAAGGCACCTCCTTAGAGGGAGACAAGATGCATTTAGAAGGGGATGGAGCAAGAAGGTGAAGCAGTCCATTTATGGAAGAAGTCGTGTAATACAACATTTCCTTGAAAACTTGTTGCATGATATACACCACTTAGCTATAACATCTAAATGTCTTTCCTGACTACCATTTAAATGTGTCTCTTCAGGCATATTTAGAAATATACTGTTGATTAGTTTTTTAGAATCTTTATGAGATACACTTGCCATAAAAAAAGACAAACTTAGAAAATAGTTGTAAATTTTTACATGCCATTTAATGGTGTTAGTCACTGTTACAAAATTGAATTGAAAGAGATATTTATCTTCTCTCCTTGTTAAGCAGTATCACAGATACAGATTACTTCTTCCCAGAGATTTCTTTTCTTTGGATTTAAAAGTTCCCTCAATTGAGGCAAAAACATCATGAAGCAATATCCTTCCTTAGGAGGAATGGTCTGTCAATCATTCACAGGTGATGCACACATCACCTCAGGCATATGATACACAGCCATTTTATTAATTTCACAGCTATTTTATCATCAGTTTGAAAACAAACTTCTCCCACTAATACAACTAATACGGATGAGTGAATTCAATCACAAACATGCCTTGATTATTAAGCTCTGGCTGTGTGTAATCTTACACACACAAATAGCCTTGGGCTACTTGGCTGTGGCATGCATAGAAATGGCAGATAATCATTGTTTTAAGCGGAAGCACAATACACTGAACAGGAAGTCAGGTTGGTAATTGTCATACCAGAGTTTTCAAGATTACCTCGGGTGTCGGGTGGGGGTAGGCTTAAAGAGAAACTTTTCGGCATAATTCAAAAAAGTGTTATAATCCAAACATTTGACAACCTGGTGCTTCTAAGGAACAGATATATTGCAGTTCCATCTAATGAGTATTTCATTGCATAGAAAAACAATACTGTATATCGATTTAAATTCCCTCTCCTCCCCCTTAAAAATAAAAATAAAACAATGAGCTAAAACACCATCTGGATCCATGTACATAAAAGTTACAAATTTCCTCATAACTTCCACCCCACTCCCTGTCTACCCACTCTCTGTTTGTTAAAATTTATGAAAAAACTACTCTCGGACAATGCTTATCAACAAAACCAGCCCTGTCACCCAAGAATATATTTTGGGATGGTAAAATCAGTCTGTACCCTTGTGAAAATAATGGTACTACACATGGTTCCATCAACAAAGGTGAGTTCTAAATATCATCTATTTCAGGCTTGGTGATTCCTTGGTGATGCTTGCCACCCCATGTTCTGTACCTTTTATCTCCATGACTACTTGCATCTGTTCCAGCTTTAATCACAAGCAGGAAATGCCATTCTAGTCTCACTGATGATGTCATGTGACACTTTCCATCCATTTTCCAAGCCTTAGCTTTGCCTCCTTTATTTACCATCTGTTTCAGCTTCAACCAATAGCAGACACTCAAATGTCTGGCACAAATTTTTAAAGTCTTTCTAATCTCACTGAAGATGCTTGCTCATTTCTCTAGTCCTTAAAAGTGACACGTTCCTCGTTCAATGTCCATTAGGTCATCCAGTATCTGTACAGAAAGAAAGTAACTAACTATTTACTACATCTTAACACGATTGTCTTCTTGTTGACCAGTGATAAACAAACAATGAAATGCAAATAAAAGAATGGTAAAATAAGAAAATATTGGGAAATGAGGATAGAAATGGCACAAAAAAAAATGGTAAGAAGAAAGTGTTTGTTTGTTTGTTTGTTTGATGAAGGCTTAATGGCACCACGACAGCGAGGGACAAATTGTGCCTGAGAGGTTAGATCATTCCAGAGGTAGAAGAAAAGAATATAGGAGAAGTCTGAGAGAAGTACAAGGACTAATAGCTGGGATGCAGAAAGGAAGTCCAGGGGTGCTAAAAAAGCAAACGTAAGTAGAAGGAGGGGGTTGGGAGAGAGAGGACTAAGATGATTGTAGAGGGAGGCACAATGAAGGAAGGAGATCATTTTATCCGAAGGGTTTTTCTGCAAGAGCTCGGCAATGGAGGAGTGAGGGAAGCTCTAGGAAGGTTGTACAGGGGGTAATATAATCTACTGATCAGAGTGTAGTAAACAGTTGGGACTTGTGGGGTAAAAGCAATAGCATAATAAGTTCGATATGGATTTTTTTCCATTGTAAATGTGATGTACACTAAGGGGAAAGGGGAAAAAAGTGTTTTCTTGTAAATGGAATATTCCATCCTATCTCTATAATGAACCATAAATGTTGTTCGATAATGTAAAAAAAGTGTGATCAATTTCATAAGAAATACATAAGAACTGTGTTGTAATTGCCTTGATGACATCACCAAGCTGAAGGACATGCTGTACGAGGTGTTTTTAAGAACATTTTTCTACTCTTTAAATTGTTTTAACTTCTAAATGGAAATAGATATTCATATAGTTTTTCACCACTTTGTTTCTACAAATTTTCTCTATCATATATGAAAAAATGAAACTCCATGGAAATATTTCTTAAATAGAATGATAGTAATACAAAAACAATAAAAATACAATAAAAAATGCTACAACCAAAAAGGATGGGAAATAAGGAAAAGAAAGAAAAAGATTGTTATCAAATAGAAGGGATAAAAAAAAAAATGAAAAACAAAATCAGGGGTAAACTAGAAGAATGAGAAATAAGGAATAGAAAACAGAATGATAAAAAATACATAAAAATATGGGGAAAATATACAAAAGAAATTAAATCGTCAAAATCACAAAGAAGCAAAAACAAGAAAATGATTCATGTAAAAGAAAAAGCATCATTGAAAAACAAACAGGCATACAACTAAATCTCATCTAATGAGGGAGACATTCAAGTTCAATGATGACAAAGAGTTACTTTGAATTGGCTTCTTTAGATATCTATTTTCCACAGAAATTGACATCACAGGGTCATACTCGCCCTCTGCATCATATCCAAATACTTCTAAAAACTGTTTTTTGATATATTCGTAAGGTTTACAAAGGTCAGCTTAACAAAAATTTGTATGACTTTCCCATTAAAAGGATATGATTCCAACCGTGAACTCAGATCAAGATAAATGTTTTAATATATTTTGAAATACTTGCATCCAGATCCTTATGCAAAGGTCAACCACAGTATAACAAAAATTTGTATCATTTTGACTTTCCCATTTATTAATTCATATTGAAATAAACAATAGGCACCTTTGACCCCTTTGAAATGTATCTCAGTACTTTATTTTTTAACTTAAAAGTATTGCCTTTTATTGCCTCTATTAAATGTAGAAATAAATAGATTTCAATTCGTGTGTCATGATTGGTTGAAATACAATGGTCTAATATGCACTTATGCTGATAGGCCAATCAGTAATTGTTTTGGAGAAAAAATGTATGCTGCCACATCTTTATCCCGGTATATAGCCTTTAACTAACCTTTGGTATAATATCATCTTGCAAAAATACGGCAAGAATATTAGGATGTTTTCTACACTTATTCAAGTTCTATTTCAAGAGTGTCAGAAAATATTACCTGTTCAGCATTTGTTCCGATCCTCTTTGCTATTTCATTTTTCTCGGTTGCACTCAGCGATGTGAACTTCCATATGAGATCCCCGTCTATAATGTTTCTATGTGGATTATTCAGAGTCTTCTTCCCTTGCACAATGTGTCTGGATGAAGAAAAACAAAAGATTGTTTCAAGCGAGTGCTGTTGAACTGTCAAAAGTGGCAGAGAGGTTTTAACTGAAATCTAACAAGACTGAGAAGGGGGAGGGGGAATTAAAGAGTGTAAGAAAGGTCAAATAAAATAGTGGAAAACTATAGAAATTTAGAAGCGGGAAGACAATATCAAAAAATGGACAGGGCTGAGCTTCGTGACCGCCTATAGAGCCTCCAAGAACAAAGTGAAGTGGCGAGAGCTTGCCAGAAAGTCATCATTGGTGCCTTAATGACCAGCTTGGTTAGGGGAAGTGAGTGTAGTTTGTAGGGCCAAGATCACTAGGACAGTTCATCCTTGATGCTGTGATTCCAGAGGCCTATTATTTGGGAGAGTTTTCATTTAAGAATTTTAAAACTGTGAAGCTCTGATTGTTTTAACTAATGTGCTTTGGCTGGAGAATGACTTTGTTTCAAATACATTTATACTGCCAGTTATTGATGTCATGACTGCTAAATCCCTCTTTGCAGGTTAGGTTTGATGATGTTGGAGTCCCATTGGTAAAGAAGCACTTTGATGATAGGTTTGCTTACCTGCAAGCTCTGGGATTGAGTCCACCAAGGTGTTGTACAGAGGTGGTGAGTGTATTCTGCAACATAAGTAACCGTCTGTAAGTCTTCTCTGACATTGGAAGAAGCATGCCAATACCCCCGTCAAGAGTGGCTGAGAACATAAAAATTGATTGATCTTATTGATCGATTGAATGGACTTGTAGACATGTCAACAACAAAGTTCAAATAGTGGCACAAATGTTAAAGAGCATATAACAAGTTCTATATTAATTGAAAGAAATTTTAAAAACTAAGCAGATCAGTTTTGCAATTTTGAAAATAGCTTTCTTAGGTTTATGGCTTAATAAAGTTTCATCAATTTTCAATTTTTGCTAACTTGCAGCTATGTAAAACTTTGTTCCTAGAACTCAGTCACTGAAAACGATGCAAGAGTGCTGCTAAAATTAAATATGGGGTTTGATTAAGACTCAAGAACTTTGATAAGAATTTGCTGCACCACTTCTAAGAATTATGACATATAATTACAAAAAAAAGAATTAACATAAGAAAATACCATGACCCTCTTATACATACAAATTTGCATATTGGTTCCTGTAAATTTAAAACGCTGTAAATTTGCTAATTTTACACTGATTTTTTATTAAATGATTTGCTACGTCTCATGGTTTATAATGGATGCTACATCAATGTGGCTAACGTTGCCTCTACATGTCAATAGCACTTTAACCAAGTGAAAAGTCACATTTGTATACCTTTGAATATCATCAAAACAACAATAAAACAAAGGTCAATGCCCTAATGCTTCATCTCATTCCACATGGCTGCCACGACCTCAAATACTTCTTTACAAGAGGAAAATTATTTGACACTGACCAAAGAAAGCGATCTGTCTTATGGGTCCTCCAATCGCTAGCCCCGAGGCAGGATCTACCGTCTTGCATGAAATTCTTTGAAAGGTATTCACGTGCGAGCCGATACTGATGTCTCCCCGCCTTAGTAGCCTCGTACCACCATAACTTTCTCTTGCTAAAGGGGAAACAAGATATCAGATATATTTATTTTACCTGAAGAAAACATGCAAAAACTAATTTGGATTATATTTGAAGTGAATTTGTTCATTATTATTATTATATGAGCTTGTCAAGCACATTTTAATGTGTACTTCAACAAATGGTGAAAACGTATCTGACTGATGGTTGTTATAAAATGTTTACTAAATAATCAAAAAGTACAATTTATAGTTGGTAATTGTTTATGGGGTTAACTGGGGTATGAGGTAAACTCAAATGCCTATGCTTAACCCCAGCTTCTTGGCGCATGAGATACTTGACTCCCCCTGCCTGAAAGGGACAAAAGTTTATAACCCCCCTCCCCTCAACAAGCTGGTACTCATTTCACAGCTGAGTCGACTGGAGCAAAGCAATCGGAATGAAGTGTCCTGCTCAAGAACACTACGCGGTACTTAGAGTGGGAATTGAACCCAGTACCTTTGGAGTATGAGTCAGCTGCTCTACCACAGAGCTACCCCAGCACCTTTGGAGTATGAGTCAGCTGCTCTACCACAGAGCTACCCCAGAGCCTTTGGAGTATGAGTCAGCTGCTCTACCACAGAGCTACCCCAGAACCTTTGGAGTATGAGTCAGCTGCTCTACCACAGAGCTACCCCAGAACCTTTGGAGTATAAGTCAGCTGCTCTACCACAGAGCTACCCCAGTACCTTTGGAGTATGAGTCAGCTGCTCTACCACAGAGCTACCCCAGTACCTTTGGAGTATGAGTCAGCTGCTCTACCACAGAGCTACCCCAGAACCTTTGGAGTATAAGTCAGCTGCTCTACCACAGAGCTACCCCAGAGCCTTTGGAGTATAAGTCAGCTGCTCTACCACAGAGCTACCCCAGTACCTTTGGAGTATGAGTCAGCTGCTCCACCACAGAGCTACCACGCTTCCAAAATAGAAAGAAAAAATACAACAGACGTACCTTCAGGGTGGTAATGAAGAATGATCAGGTTGTTATCGGCATCAGACACTGCAAAAAGAGAAGAAGAAACATATTAAAGGAGAGTATAAGTCTGCAACTTCTTTGTTAACTGTAATATCTTGGGCATCCAAAGAATCAGAAAATAACAAAAATTTCCAATAAATGCAATTTACAAAACAAGATTCAATATTTTCTGATTCTTCTTTGTCTTTGTTGGAAATAAAGAGAGTGAAATGTTTTAAACGAAATACCTTCACGACTCTTCCCAACACCTTCGGGAGCTTTTTATTTTGTCTGTGGGGAAGGGTGGGGGGGGGGTTTCATGCTAATTAAGTTAAAGAGCTCTCGACCAAAAGTGAGGGCAAATATCGGTTCTCTAGAATAATTGAATGTTCATCTGCACAACAGTATTGAAATAGACTGTGGGCCAAAGGTCTTTATTCTGCACTTTCGTAGTCCACCTCTTAAGCCAACACAAATTGTGCCTCAGAAATTAAGAAATATCATTTTACAAACAAATCGTAAGAGTGCCACCCTTTTTTTTTGTGCATGTTTTTTTTTTAACAAAAAACAGCATTATCCGCTAAAAATTGGTACTTATCATTTTAGGGTCTTGAGTTCAAAATTGGTCTCATTCAACCAATTGCTATGCAATATTCAAAGTCTCTCTGAGAAGGTCAAAGGCGCGTCTGGCCAAAATGTGAGGACATATTAAACTGGAGTCTCTAGAATACTTGATTAAATGTTTGGTGCATGAAGTGGTCGTGATAACTTGATATGAATTTGCAAATCAACCTAAATCATTTCTAGCAAATACTTATTCAATTTTATGATGATAGAAGAATTATAAATGAGACAAAAATTTTGCAAGAAAGACATTCTTTTTAACAAGAACACCTTTATTCAAAATCAACTTGAGGTAATGTATCCATTCTTTCAGTAATTTTGCTTGCAGTTGAAGATGGTATTTACAGCTTCTATTTTCAAAATGGATTTCTATTGCCAAAATGGACTGGAATAAAGCCTTCACATTACCATTATATTCCTTTTTTTGGTACTTAATCAAATCTGTACCAGAATAACTAACATAATTTTGCTTGCTATTCTGGACAGAGTTTATTAAGTCCCAAAAAGGAGTATAATAGTAATGTAAAGCTTTATTCCAGTCCATTTTGACAATAGAAATTCATTTTGAAAATAGAAGCTGTTTATTAGATGATCATGCCTTTATGATACTACTGATAGCTGCATGTGATAACTCCTAGTACACATTTTAACACATTTACAAAATTAATATCCTTCATTTTAATATGGAAAACTGCTTCGTAAATTTTTGGACTTACCAAGGAATCCAAGCTGTGTGTCATCTACCAAGAAAGCACAGGAGTACACCTCTATAGGCTTAGAATCCTGCAATTGAAAAATGAAAGCAAAAAAAAAATGCAAAATTTACTTCTCCAATTGACATCTCTGAGTTAGTTGATTGACAGCTTTTTCAACCAATCACTGCACGAATCAACATAGTAAAAAATCTGCATAACTAAATGGGGCAAAAATCCTACGCGGTACAGTACAGCTAGCTAGTGACGAAACTCATGCAGTCAATGCCTTCTACTGCACGAAACATATTTCTGCACACACAGACTGAGTGACAGACAACCTTTGTAAATCCGATTCCCGTTACCCAGAAAGGTTAGTGAACAGATTTTTTTTGTATTCCTTTTGCTAAAAGCTCTAACTAAAGATCTGGAGAAGTGTCATAGATAAATCAAAGCTTGCATGCAGGCCACATGAACATGAAATGTTTGCCCTAGTTACCGTGTTGCTATGGTAGGCATGGCCTATTTCCTTACTCAAAAAAGGTCAATTGCTTACTTGTGCTGTGAGTTGTAAAATTCATATCAGAAGAAACAAGCAAGCAACAAATTTGCTTCTGAGGTCTTTGGAAATATAAAGGCAATGTTACCACAGAAATAACACTAAGTCACACCCAAATTGGTTACAAAGCAGGTCATTTTCTCGTAGTCATTGCAATTTTTCACAAAATAACCTAATAACCTAAAAAAAACATAACTCACACCATATTATGTATTTCACATATACCAGAAAAAAAAAACAGAATTTTTGTTGAAAATTTAAACCTTTTCCAGGAATTAAAAACTGTGAAAACAAACAAGCAAAATGACTCCAGATTTGTATCTAGTCCTTGAGGCACTGGCACTACAAAGTATTGAAAATGACCACAACATAAAAGTAGGTCAAGACGTCTCACCTTGCTGACAAGAGCTAGGGTTCTGTGTTCCTCCTGGTACTGCAGCAGAAAAACACTCTTGCTGATGTCGGTTATCAAGACAAAATGCTTGAGGCTGATGGCGTTGTTGATGTAAATCTGGGTGTCTATGAACGCTAGACCGACCAAGTTATTGTCCTTCACCGTCCAGAGGTAAACCTGGATTGGACACAAATTGGAAGATTAAGATCAAATTTTAAACTAGCATTGCAATTATGCAACACCTCTTTTTAAGATTTTAAAGATCTATTACTTACACCAGATCAGTGTTCACACTAAAGTTTAATTTTGGGGGGAGGTCTCCCCCTTGTATTATTTTTATTAAAACAATTTTAAACAAAAAAAAAGGTGTGGGAAATTCAAAATGCTAAAATATTCCAAAGTTTTCTTTGACGTCATAATGTATTGCTAGGTAATTCCTTCACTTTTCTTAATGTTGCTTGCTGAAAAGTATGCCTAACCATTATGGGTAAAAACAAGGTTCATAGTTAATACTAATAGGTTACACGTATCATGAAAAAGAGAAAGAAAAGTTAAATAAATATGCAAAACTAAAGGTAGGTACTGCTGTGTTCTGTATCCATTTTCATTTATAACTTTAATTCAGATTATCAAGTTTTTAGATATTTCTTGTTTTAAATTAAAAAAAAAAAAAAGCACATTTTTTCTGAGGGGCAGGACAGACCCCAGGGGGTGGAAAGGGGCAGACAGGCGCACGGAGGGGCAGCGCAAATAGCAAAGCTACGGCACTGAGTTATTATTTTTGTCAAGTTTAACTTTGCTGCACTACATTGTGTTATAAGTCACATCATTCCCATCATCATTGTATGGTACACACCACATGCACTACACACTATACAATCTAGATATTTAGCAGACGACATGATCGCGTTACTATTACGCGTTGTATATTTCATCACGTTCATCACATATTTCGTAACACCAATGACAGCCAGACAGCGTTAACATTAGACGCTCGGAGTAAGAGGCCTGTACTGGGCCTGTTTTTTCGTTCTTTTTGCCCACTGACATCAGTGTAGGGTGTAGAAATACGTTTTTAATTTATTTTTTTCTTTCTTCGTCATTTTAGCGCATTTTATAATTAATTTTATGCTCAACGATTGTGGCCTAAGCTGCAGCATTACAACTGTGAAGTATGAAGTAGTTGCGCAAAAAAAATCACACTGTATTTTAGTTTAGTGTCATTCAGATTTTATGGAATTTCTCCCCTTACATTTTTTTTTTGGAGGGGAGGGGGGGGGGGAGGGATTTAATTATTTTTTGCAGGAATCCCGCATCCTAATGTGAACACTGCATCAGATTGTTCCTTACTATAATGTAAAATATTGCCTTAAAATTAATGTTTTTTTATTTCTTTTTATACAAGAGAAACAATTCCTGCATTGTTGATGAATCTGGGAACAAGGATTTTGCCATACAATACGAGTTAAATTTCTGTATCGCACATTATATAAAAATTCAGCTTTCCATCGTTGTACCCCTCAACTTTTGGATTATGTTACCTGCTCAATTCTCCCACAACATTCAATGCAAACTTGCTTTCGTTCAAACAAGCTGGTTTTTGCATATGTATTTGTTAGTTTTATCATGTATTTTTGCAATCAGATATTCTGAGCAGACATTTCCCTTGGTTTCTGTGCCATATAAAATGCAAACTTAGTATCAGCTACAATCCTAAGATTAGCAGAATAATTATCATTACTGCAATCCATAATTAATCAGTATTTATCGTATCAATTATCAAAATATCATTTTCTACATTTAATTATACCGAAAAATAGATCACAAATTACCTCAGTACAAAAAGCTCTTAGTTCATACCATCAAATATAGCACTTCCTTAGCTATCACTAATTACAAATATATTTGTGGCAAAACTTTAAACAGGTTTTGCCTACTGATATAGTTTTTTTTGTTGAAAAAAGTAAAACAATAGCCAGCTATGAGAATATAAATAATAACAAGAATATAATCAATGAGGATACATATCATTTTATAAGAGATATTGTTGTTACCTTTTGTCCAATACAAGTGAGAAGCTGACCTTTGACATCGCACAAAGCTGACAAAGCACCTTTCTGCTCTTGTTGGAACGCCACCTTAAATGAAAAAAATCATCCATCCAATTAGTATCTTACCTCTTGCTGCATAAAAGTTCTATTTTCCAGAAAACGGAAACTATCGTAGCCTCACATTTGTAATACTATCATAGCTAGCATATGCAAAACTGGTTGCTATCTTTTATCTTATGAATATGCATTATGCTTTCATCACCCCATCCTGATACCATCACACCTTACCAAATATTGCCAACTTCCCCACCTCACACCATCCCTCCCTAATTCTATCTTACACTCCCTGATACCAGAAGTTCATCCTTGTTGGCCAAAAGTCATTCCTCCTTTGCTTCAATCAGCCCTTTCCTCTGCTGCCACATTTCCCAACAAATATTGCCCTTCTTCTTTTACAGTTGAACCACTGCTTCATTCAACCCCTTTCTCTCCACGAGGCTCTAGCATGATGTCTTTCACATTCTCTGGACACTCCTTCATCTACAACCCTACTTGTTCCCCAGTTACACCCCTTTACTGTCATCCCCTTCCACAAAGCCTATTTCCTTCTTTAGGATCTTTTTGTGTCATCCTCATATCCCAATGTCTTCCATCTCATCCTGCCATTTCTTCCTAAATGTCACTCCTGCATCCGAGGGTTCCCCCTCCTTCCTGGCATCCTCTCCTAATACATTAACCATTGCCCTCATCCTCTTCACGATAAATATTCCCTACATTACTAATAATGTCCTTCCTCCCACCATAATGCCCTCCATATCTCCCCAATGTCAACTATACCTCCCAGGTGCATTCAAAGAGTGTCTATGTCCCCGATGTCCTCTCCACCTTCCTGATGACCTTCTTACTTGTGTCCTGAAGGTCCCCCCAGACACCATCCCCTCTTTGACACCATCCCTTTCTATAAACCATTCCCTCCCTGACACTTCATTCAAAGCACCACCAATAATACACTCTCTTCTCTTCTGATGATCATCGAGGGTAAGGGTGGAGGGTAGGTGGGGAAGAAGAATTGTAGACTCTTAGATCTGAATAAAATATCCAACCTTGAGTTTATTCTTGGTAAGTGGCTGACCTGGTTCTGGCACCACTTCAATGACACTGTAGATGTATACCTGCAAAGAGACAAAATTTGATACAAATAATTATTATAGGAGAAGGTAAGCTGTACTCCTTTTGACATTTATCAAACAATTTGGTAACATGACATCACTCATGTCATGTTTCTGTGTCCTGATATGCTGATATATGTCAAATGTTGTTGTTCCCCATGGAGAAAATTAGGAGCCTGTACCAAATAAGTGAATGATCCCCTCAAAATTAGATAACTTTGAAAAAAAATAAGGTAGTCCCACTGACCTCTTGTTTAATGACTATTGGTCTAATAAGACATTATACATGTCTTTTAAAAAAACTATTTCACAATTACTTAACCTACAAGAGTAATTGCACATGCTGTGATACTGAACTCTGAGCAAATAAAGGGTGTGGTTGTTTAAAGGACAGTTGCTGTGAACATGGAATTGAACATTCAATATAATTCAGCATTTCTGATTGGTCAAAATATTTACACCTAAACTGGCAAAGCGAGCAATACCATGGAACTGACATCACTAGTATGTATCATATGTTTTGCTAATTCCATCCAAGCCATTAGGCTTATTGAGCTGGTGCTTATCCCTGGTTTCCATGGTGCAAGCGGATGAGAGTACAAAACTCCCCCTGGCAGTCCATCGCAGATTGACTCCCCAGCAGTGCTGGCACTCATCTTACAGCTGAGTGGACTGAAGCAAGTAGAGTAAAGTGTCTTGCTCAAGGACACAATGCAGCGCTCACGACAGGAATCAAACTCTGTACCTCTCAAACACAAGCCTGACTCCTTAACCACTGAGCCACAGCACCTCTATGTATCATATGTTCTGGCAATTTATCAAGCAATTTTCTTGGGACAAGATTTCCTTTTTATAAAGAGCTTCCAAGTTTGCTGGTATGTACCCACAAAGGGACTGGCTGGAAGAGTTTTTTATTTAGAAATGAAGGACTTTCATTCAAATTCTTGTTATATTATTAAAATATGATTTATATTGTAGAACCAAAGGCACTACTTACCCTTCCTTTAGCAGAGAAGTCCTCCGAATACACCTGAGCGGTTCCAACAGCAATGTAATTCTCTTTATCAATACTGCCCTCTGTCTGGAGGCTGACCACTTTGAGGCAGGTGACGTGTTCTGACAGGTCGTACTCAATTCTGGGGAAATGCGCAAACAAATGAATATTCTCACATCAAATCAATTATATCCCATCATAATGCAGGAGGCAAAAGACCACAGGGCCATGCAAGCACTCAGCGTGATAAGAGTTCGTTATCTAACATTTATCATGCAGGGGCAAATAGACAGCAGTCTCCACAACCTCCAGCATGATGAAGGATATACACATTTCTATTTCTGTTTAATAAGCACCACATTTGATCATTATTATCACACACAATGGATAAGAAATAATGACATAATTCTCTGATGAAAAACTTTCCAGAAACATGATGTTCCACAAAATGCCAAAGCACAAACAATTTTTGCAATAAATGTGACCAAATTTACCATTATGGAAACAAGTTCTTGACCTTTCAGTCTTACATTTATCATTATATGCAAGACAAAAATTTTGATGACCCTACACTCACCCACTAAGTACCACCCCAATAGCATGCTAAATCAATCACGACATATTGCTTTTGACCTTAAGATACATGAATCATCATGTACAGGACACAACTTTGCATCATCCTCCACAAAAAAAAGAAACAAAGTGTCCATACACAACACACAAAAGTGAGTACATTACCTTATCACCATAAATGCTATATGCTGTGATAAAATAAGACAAACCTTGTGTTTGGGATTGCCTCCCAATTCAATGGTGAGTAAAGCTGCAGTGCAAACTTCTCCTTGGTTGCATGAACAAACCTCTCATCTGATAAGAAAATCAAACATATCATAATTCAACTATAAAATATCACTTTTTGCAATGTCTTTCTGCATTCATACATGATCAATGTTACATAATGAGCAAATACAAAGGTCTATGGCCATGTAGTTATTTCTCTATTGGTTAAAAGAGTTAAACAAAATCTGAGCAGCAAATCTGTTTTGGATTTTGAAAGAACACTTTTACATTTTGTATTATGGCTGTTCAAAGTTTGATCAATTTTTGATTTATGATTTTGATAAATTTATGATGTATGACTGGGCGGACAATTCAATATCTTGAGAATATTGATAATTGGCCATAATTTGGGCAGAAAATTTGATCAGCTGTAAAATGACATTTTTAAATTTGACAGTTATATATTTTATTACAAACAAGTCAAACTTGCATTAACATATCCACAGATCTAACACACTCACTTCCACAAATATGCAAGAAAATTCACAAAGTGTCAGGAGTACTATGCAGTCACCAGAATTAACGTCTCTGAGTTACAAAATAAGCCACACCCACCACAGCAATGCGGTAGCTAGGTGGGGCAAACAAACCCCAAATCCGCAATCGTGCATTACCAATGCATTGACATTTAGATGTTCACAAGGCCTGCCACTAGCTTTGATTCATTTATGGCACTTCTCTGTATCTTTAGAGTTCTAGCAAAAGGGATAAACAAAATTCAGTTTGCTAACTGTTTTGGTAACAGCAATCAGATTTACAAATCCTGCAGTGGGCCCGGCAGTGCAATTTTTGTTCACCATTTTGCCGTCACTCTGTCTGTGTGCAGAAATTTGTTTTGTACAGTAAATTGCATAGACTACATGAGTGCACGCCGCTCCCTAGCTAGCTATACTGTACCAATACCACATAGGATGTTTGCCATACTTAGTTACGCAGATTTTGTTGCTATGCAAATTCATGCAGTGATTGGTTAAAAAAGCTGTCAAACTTCAAACCCACAGAGGTTAATTAGACGAAAATAAAAACTTAACGAGATGAAAAATAAACACCTGTCACAAACCTCTTTCAATTTCTTCCAGTTCCCTCTCATCATTGTTGAACCTTACCACATGTTTGCATGCCTCCAGGCTGCTTGTAACAACAGCAAAGGTCTGTCCAAAAAAAACAAATATCAGATATTTAAAATTCATGACGTGTATAATATTCAACATACTCAACTAACTAGATATCTAATAGATTAAGAAAGTGAAAACCATAATAATCATTTCTTATTTGATCTCAAGGAATCAATTTTTTGCACCTTTTAACTTATTTAAAGAACTAAAATTCAAGTAAAATCTATATGTTCTTCCCCAGTAATGCTAATATGACAGACAGTAAGGAAATCATGTAACACTGTTTAACAAACTCAAAGCTCAACAACTTTAACTGCCCTAGTCTAAGTCAAAATCTATGAATTTAAAGGGAAAAAGCATTCAAAAATCTATGCAAGCAGATTAACTGAAGTTAGTGATCTACATTGTGACACATGATGTACAATAGCCAAACATCTATCCAGAATGATTTCCAAATTAATTTTAAAAGGAATGTTCTCATTTTTCAAAGGTATACCCCTTTTGTTAAATCCAATAACTACACTAGCTCCAAGTCTCAAACAGGATAGTGAGAGTCCAACTGATTGACCACTACATACATACACCTCAGCAAGCATTCTTCAAGGTATATGGATTGACCACTACATACATGCACCTTAGCAAGCATTCTTTAAGGTATATGGATTGACCACTACATACATGCACCTCAGCAAGCATCCTTTAAGGTATATGGATTGCCCACTTACATACATGCACCTCAGCAAGCATTCTCTAAGGTATATGGATTGACCACTACATACATGCACCTCAGCAAGCATTGTTTAAGGTATATGGATTGACCACTACATACATGCACCTCAGCAAGCATTGTTTAAGGTATATAGATTGACCACTACATACATGCACCTCAGCAAGCATTCTTTAGGGATATGGATTGACTACTACATACATGCACCTCAGCAAGCATTATTTAAGGTATATAGATTGACCACTACATACATGCACCTCAGCAAGCATTCTTTAAGGTATATGGATTGACCACTACATACATGCCTCAGCAAGCATTCTTTAAGGTATATGGATTGACCACTACATACATGCACCTCAGCAAGCATTCTTCAAGGTATATGGATTGACCACTACATACATGCACCTCAGCAAGCATTCTTCAAGGTATATGGATTGACCACTACATACATGCACCTCAGCAAGCATTCTTTAAGGTATATGGATTGACCACTACATACATGCACCTTAGCAAGCATTCTTCAAGGTATATGGATTGACCACTACATACATGCACCTCAGCAAGCATTCTTTAAGGTATATGGATTAATCACTACATACATGCACCTCAGCAAGCATTCTTTAAGGTATATGGATTGACCACTACATACAGGCACCTCAGCAAGCATTCTTTAAGGTATATGGATTGACCACTACATACATGTACCTCAGCAAGCATTCTTTAAGGTATATGGATTGACCACTACATACATGTACCTCAGCAAGCATTCTTTAAGGTATATGGATTGACCACTACATACATGCACCTCAGCAAGCATTCTACAAGGTATATGGATTGACCACTACATACATGCACCTCAGCAAGCATTCTATAAGGTTTATGGATTGACCACTACATACATGCACCTCAGCAAGCATTCTTTAAGGTATATGGATTGACCACTACATACATGCACCTCAGCAAGCATTCTTTAAGGTATATGGATTGACCACTACATACATGCACCTCAGCAAGCATTCTTTAAGGTATATGGATTGACCACTACATACATGCACCTCAGCAAGCATTTTATAAGGTATATGGATTAACCACTACATGCATGCACCTCAGCAAGCATTCTTTAAGGTATATGGATTGACCACTACATACATGCACCTCAGCAAGCATTCTTTAAGGTAAATGGATTGACCACTACATACATTCACCTCAGCAAGCATTCTTTAAGGTAAATGAATAGGTAGCAACAACATGAGCAAAATCAATTACAAATTAACCATTTTACAGCATTTTTAAACTTACTTCAACTTAAATACTTCATTAGTATAAATTGCAAAAATGTTGTGACCTCAGAATGGGACAGCTGGAAATTGCTTATGATAAGTTACTGTATTTTTGCTCCATCCTCCAAACATTTTGAATGGGAGAAGTTGGCTATTAATGCTATTATGACCATTTAAAAAGACTGTTCTGCTCAGAATTTAATGATCTTTTAAAAATTTCTACCTGCCCATATACATTTAAGTTTGCTTGGATAACATATACAATCTCTCCACCTTAAACCTTAGAAAATGTATAATTAGCGGAAAAGTTTGAAGAAAAATTTCCCTACTTTGCTTTCAGTGTGATAGGTGATGAAATGAGCGGAACACCTCATCGCAATCTTCCTCACCGGCCAATCAGCATCGTAGGACAGATGGCTTGGAAGAACTGCAACTCGTAACTCTCCCTGTGAAAATAATAACAAAGGTCATAAAATGCTTATCACAATTCCATAGTAAAAATGACGACCCACAGAATTATGAAGAAGTCATGCATGCATCTTAAAGGAGCTTTCTGTCGGAAAGTCTGTTTTGTTTGTTTGTTTGATGAGAGTTTAACAGCACACAACAGCAAGGGTCAAATTGTGCCTGAGAGGTTAGATCATTCCAGAGGTAGGAAGGAGAGTAAGTCTATTCTGCTGAGTCATGAGAACATTTAAATAACACATGAGTAATAATTGGTACTTGCTTTACTTAAGTAGTCATTCAAAATAATTATGGTTGATTTGAAAATTTGCATCAAAAATTATCAATACCATCACAAGCAAGAAATGTTTATTCAAATATTCTAGGACTCAAGATTAATACGCCCTCACATTATGACTGACTGCTTCTTTAAGTGGAAGAATATACAACCAATGAACATTTCTATAATGACTAATATTTACTGAATATCACAACATAACTTGACCCTTCTCATTCCTGTGGATATCATTTTTTCTCACATGTTTCACAATACTTCAAGTTTTGAAACTGTTATTTTACTATGAACACTCAGGGTGTAAGTATGAAATAAAAATAAATAAAAAAAAAAAAATTGAGCAAATATTTATATATATATATATATATATATATATATATATATATATATATATATATATATAATATATATATATATATATATATATATATATATATATATATATATATATATATATATATATATATATATATATATATATATATATATATATATATATATAATTTTATATATAAAAATCTTAAATTTTGGATATTATATATATATATATATATATATATATATATATATATATATGATATTTAAGTTATATATATTCACACTTGTATCTCTATTAGTCTATTGTTGTTTTACCTATTTTGCTTGATTTTCTGTTTATTGTCACAAATGAAAAATAAAAAAAAATATAAAATAAATTTTTTTTTTTAATTATGTAAGTCTTACATTCCTGATTACTTTAAACATTTTGCTAAATCACAAATATCCGCATTCATTTCACCAAAAAATGAATCAAATGGTAACATAAACAAACTTGGAATATGGTAATACAATACAGTTAATATTCTTTCCTCACAATTCAAATCTTCACCAATTGATTTCATTGATTGAATACAGTTGCCACCATGACTTCCACAATAAAATTCCCAAAATGAACCAGTTACTTACTTTGAAATTGAAATATAGAAATCCTCGTGGACAGTTGATGTTGTGGAATGCAGCAAATGAAGAGACAGGTCCATCGATGAGCATGGGATGCGTTCTTAGAGCGCCTCGGCTTGTAACAGTGATCCAGTAAGGATAAGAGCCACAAATGAAGACCTGAAACGAAGAAAAGAAGAATTCATAAATATTTCAGAGAAATCCTTGTTTGAGAATGGCTAAACTGCAAAAGTACGCTCATGTTTTAATACGGTTGGTAGACATGGTCCGGGAAATTTTGTGCTATTTCCACCTTTTTTGCGATTTCTGATGAAAATGGACTTTCACCAGTGCTGCAAACAGTCAACAACTTATCAGTGGACTTTTGAATCGTAAGAATTGTGTGGCAAGGTTGAGATTAATCCATACTTCAGGAGCAAATAAAAGAAAATGATAAGTTTTATTACTTTTGTTGCCTTGAAAACCATTTGTGTTGCTTGTAACAACTAGAACACAAATGCGCATCAAACATTGCATACACGCTGTACATCAATGTACATAAGCATTTTTGCATGTGAGTGGATATATATAAACCATTTGTGTTGCTAGTAACAACTTAAACACAAATGCGCTTTAAACATTGCATACACGTTGTACATCAATGTACATGCGCATTTTTGCAGGTGAGTGGATATATATAAACCATTTGTGTTGCTAGTAACAACTAGAACACAAATGCGCATCGAACATTGTATACACGCTGTACATCAATGTACATGCGCATTTTTGCATGTGAGTGGATATATATAAACCATTTGTGTTGCTAATAACAACTAGAACACAAATGCGCATTGAACATTGTATACACGCTGTACATCAATGTACATAGGCATTTTTGCATGTGAGTGGTTATATATAAACCATTTTGTGTTGCTAATAACAACTAGAACACAAATGCGCATCGAACATTGTATACACGCTGTACATCAATGTACATGCGCTTTTTTGCATGTGAGTGGTTATATATAAACCATTTGTGTTGCTTGTAACAACTAGAACACAAATGCGCATCGAACATTGTATACACGCTGTACATCAATGTACATGCGCATTTTTGCATGTGAGTGGTTATATATAAACCATTTGTGTTGCTTGTAACAACTAGAACACAAATGCGCATCGAACATTGTATACACACTGTACATCAATGTACATGCGCATTTTTGCATGTGAATGGATACATAGCATGTATGAATAAATCAATAAATAATTGTGATGATGTACCACTCCAACTAACCAGAATATTGTAATAAAGCAGAAAGATCTTCAGTTTTGGTATGTGAGGAGAATAAGTATTGTGATCAATATGCTATTTCAAATTTGCATCTTTTCTTTTTGCTTTGTTTTAATTTGATTAATATTTCTGAATCGTAATCAAGTCGAAGGTGCCTTGGTTTCTATTTTCTCCTTGTGCCTCTCAGTGACCATCAGTGACATCATACCTGGTTTTGAATGAGCAGTACTATGAGACCTCGGCACATTCAAGCTGATTCCTTAATTCACACTTTTGTATTAGTCCAATTTATAGGCTCTTGAATCCTTGACTAAACTAATGACTGTCCTATGATAATCTTGATAAAATAGTTCCAGTTGTTTTGCTTTTGGGATGAATTTAATGTAACCTTTTAATCCCACAGACTTCAAATGGCATGTATGGTTTTGGTTTCTTAAATAATAATATGACTGACTCATTCAAAATGAGGTGCAGTGGCTGAGGAGTTATGTTCTAATGCCAAAAGTACCAGGTTGGACTTCCATCATGAGTGCTGCATTGTGCCCTTGAGCAAGACACTTTACTTGCTCCAGCTCACTCAGCTGTAAATGAGTACCGGCACTGCTGGGAGTTAACATGTGATGGACTGGCATCCTGTCCAGTCATCTGCTTACACCAAGGAAACCAGAAATAAGCATTGGCCTGTTGGGTCAACATGGCCCGAGTAAGGCGAGTATTGATTTAACTTTAATCTCATTTTTAAAAAACCAATAGTTTTAGTTAGGCAAGATAATTACAAAAGTTGTGATGAGATTATACAATGTCACTTCCTGTCATTAAGAAGTATTTCAACAGAAAATTTCACTTTAAAACTAAAAAGCTAATCACTCACTTGCTAATACCAAAATGCAAAAAGAAAGTTAAGAAGGAATGCAAAATGTTAGCTTTGCCATACCCCAGCGTAAGCTGAAATATCACGGAATGGTCGCAATCGAGATACTCTCCTGGACTGCTTCAACTCATCACTCACTGGTTCCTTGGCAGTTCCTTTCTTTGTTTGCCGCTTCTTTTTTTCTCGCATCAAAATGCAATGTGGAACCTGACCATGCAGAAAAGTAAGACAAAGCAAACTCCATCATACATTTTCACAAAGAATATGTGTTCTATTAAGGAACAAAAACTTATATAAATGATAATTAATACAAATTATTGTAAATAATTATTATACATAATATAATAAAGATGATAGATTTGATCCATTCCTACAGGAGAAAAAAATTCCAGTCATCTTTTTAAAGTCATATAGTGCTTGTGACATAATTAAGTTATAGCATCGGAATGTCAATATGAGCAAAACTATATCAAATCAAGAGAATAATTTAACTGAATTGAATTGAAATAAATAAACCAGGAAATAAATGTTTTGCCAATAATCCAACTTATGAACCAGAGGGAGAAATCCTATGTAGTTCCAATGCTAACACTTTGGATTAGAACATTTTTTTTTTTATCGCATAATTTAAATGTTGTGTTCTTACACGTTTAGTTTATACTAGAACATGTAATTTGTGTTTATTTTGTTGCTTGTTTAAGTGTTTAAGTTTTCCCTTAAGCTATAAGGCACAATCACAACAACCAATGAAAAATTGTATCTGGCTCCACCTGACATGAATAATAATGAAGTCAACAACTCAACACTATGGGATCCTGTATCATCCATTGCTTTTATCAACAGCATTATGCCAAATTGATTTAAATCTGACATGGGTTTGTGGAAATATGAGCATAAACATAATTTTACAGTTAAGCCCCACCTACACATTAATAATAATAATAATAATGAAATGATAATGATGATAATGGTAATGATAATGATAATGATAATGATAATGATAATGATAATAATAATAATAATGATAATGATAATAATAATAATAATAATAATAATAATAATAATAATAATAATAATAATAATAATAATAATAATAATAATAATAATAATAATAATAATAATAATAAATAATAATAATACATAAATTTATATAATAATAATAACAATAATAATATTACATAAATTTATATAGCTAATTTTGTAAAATCATTCAAAAGCACTTTACATACAAGGAAATTAAATACGATAAAAAAATAAAAAACAGAAATGACAACATAAATAGAAATACAATGGATCAAGCTGCACATTAGATGAATGTCTTTTTAAACAAAAAAGTTTTAAGTTTAGCTATAAGGAGGTCAGGGATACATAATCAATACTTTTGATTCAGTAGGGAGTGAATTCCACAACCAAGGACTTTTATAAGCAAAGGCCCTTTCGCCAAGAGTTTTACGCTTAATACGGGGAACAAATAGAGACTTGAAAAGAAAGTCATAGCGGAATGGTTTTTCAACTATTATTTCACATAAATAATTGAGAGCAAGGCCTTTAATGCACTTAAAATTTGTAAAATAAATTTATAATCAATTCTTCAACCAGTGAGGGACTTCAAAGCAGCATTAATGTGAGAAAATTTTGGTAGTCTGAAAATCAACAAGCAGCACCATTAAGTATTCTTTGAATCCTGTAAATTTGATAATCAGGTAGTCCAACAAGAAGTGAATTACAATAATCAATGTGACTGACTTAATATAACAAAAGCATTAATAAAGGTTTTCATGGAATCTTCATTTAAATATTTGGCAATCTGACCAATGTTATAAAGACCGTGATAAACTTTGGAACAAACTTTCCCAATATGAATATTCATAGACATGTGATTGTCCAAATAAACACCCAAATTTTGTACACAATCAGATGGTTTTAATTCAGCATCACCAACTTTGATGGATTGGACTCTAGCTTTAGCTAATTGCTGACGAGTGCCAATTAGAAGAAATTCAGTCTTGGAGTCATTAATCATGAGATTATTCTTGACCATCCAAGACCTTATTTCAGCAATAAGAGATTGCATTGCCTCGACTGCCTCTTTCTCTGAGATAGAGCCAGCAGTGAATGAGCAGTAAAGCTGAGTATCATCAGCATAGCTATGGGCTTGTGGGATATGCTTTGACACAATACTGAAGAGTATTGTGTCCAGCTTGTTAACAGAATTTTATATTTAGTGCCACCAACTAATTAATATTCATGACATCAACACCAAAAACAATTGGGATCATCTACAGACCACAACACATTCATATCCTAAGCATGACATATATCCACCACATGGTTCTTGAGATATCATGTTTACAAGCTTCTGTCACAGACACACACACATACATACATACATAAAAACATACATACATACACATGCCAGCATAGCTTCCTTATGCTATCGCATCGGAACCAAAAACTATAATTTTGAATCATCAGTAATGTCTTTACTTTTCTCATAGTTATCATTTACACCTTGCATCAATTTATCATTCAAGCTTTTGACTTCAATTTAGTGTTTGCATCAACAGTATGGAACATTCATATATGCAATAATAAATTCTAATGAATTCTAAGCTCAAATATAACATTTGAAGATTTTATGTTTCATATCTTGATAGAAGCAAGATATTAGGTTGTAAAATATAAACAAACTACATCGAAGTAGCAGAATTAAAAATAAAATAAAAAATTCTTAGTTCAGGACCCAATCTACAAAATTATGTTTGTCATGAAATGAATCTATAGTTAATGGGAAATCACTTACACTTTGTTTTTTGTTTTCAAACAATTTAAGTTATCAGTATTAAGCGAAGAACGAAACAATAACATATTCTCTAATTTAGGTACAGTTCTGCAAGAATACCACTAAAGCTCTTGGGGAAGGAGAATTGTGAAACCCTGAAGAGTTTGTTTGTTTGTTTGATGAGGTCTTAACGGCACCACGACAACGAAGGTCAAATTGTGCCTGAGAGGTCAGATCATTTTAGAGGTAGTAAGGAAAGAGACCAGGGGAAGAATGAGAGAAATTCAAGAACAAAAGCCAGAAAGCTGTGATCGAGAGAGGAGGTGCATGGGTAAAACTAAAAACAGAGTAGAGAGGGGTGGAAGAGGAGGATTAAATATGGTTGTAGAGGGATGCATGCTGAAGGAAGGAGACTATTTTATCTGGAGGATTTTTGGAAGAACTCAGCAATTGAGTTGTGGGGAGCGAGAATCTCTGGGAAGGTTGTACAGGGGGCAAGCAAGGAGAACGTGTTGGATTGTAAGGATGCAGTGGCAATTGTTACAGAGGGTTGGGGGAACCAATAAGGAGGTGGGAGTAGTGAGGTGGGTGTGACCAATTCTAAGGCGGGTAATATGAACGTTGTCGATATGAAAGGTTGTTGATGGTGGATTTGATCGGGATTGTGGGCTGGATAACATGGAGTTTGTTATCAATTTGGAAGTTCCATAAGGTTTGCCAGCGGTCACGAACAAGAGAAGCGATAAGCGGTTTGATGTCAGAGAGGGTTTTGGGAAAAGGGGAAGGGAGGAGGTTAAGGGCAAGCTTAGCGGCTGTATCAGCCCTGTCATTGCCAGGGATGCCAACATGGCTGGGAAAGAACACTTTTCCTGCAGAGGGTGGGAGAAAAGAGTTTCCGGAGGAGGAGGTGGCAGGTGAGGTTATCCCATTTAAGATTGAGTAATGAAGTAAGAACAGCCTTTGAGTCAGAGAAAATGGCAAAGTGACTAAGAGGAGAGTACTCAATAAAGTTGAGGGCGAGGAGAATGGCCTTAGCCTCGGCTGAAAAGATGGATGAGTGGTCAGGAAGTCTGCTACTGAGGGTGATGTCTTGGATGATGGCAGCAACAGCTGTCTTGTTGCCTTCCTTGGAGCCATCAGTATAGATGGAGGTGTAATTTGAGAGTTGGTCTTTGATTTGGTTGTGGAGATTGATGAAGAGATTAGGGTGAGTTTGAGATTTGTTATAAGTGGAGAGGTCTAGGTGGACAGAAGGAAGGGGGTGGCCCAAGGCGGAAAAGTGGGCCAGGAATAGGTGCCGAGAGTGGCGGGGTTGATGCCAAGTTGAAAGAGGTCTGATTTAATCGTAAGCTGAAGGGGGCGATAGGGTTTTAGTCCTATCAAAGAGGGAGGAGAAATTGGGGTACCTAATGAGGTTGTAAACAGGGTTCTGGGTGTTGGTGAGGACTCTAAAAGCATAGGAGAGGCTAAGCTTTTTACATCTAAGTAGAAAGGGGGGTTCGTTGGCTTCAACATGAAGGCTAGTGATTGGGGAGGTCCTGTAGGCTCCTAGACAAAGCCTGAGGGCTTCATTTTGGATGGTGTTAATGTGGTTGAGGTATGAGTTGTGAGCGACACAGTAAACAATATTGCCATAGTCAAGCTTGGCACGAATGGTGAGCCTGAAAATTTTGAGGAGAGCATAGCGGTTGAAATGCAGATAAGAACAAAAACAGTACCTTCCTAAACCTCAGTTTGAGATGATATTCTTGAGAACTGCTACCATGGAATGGAAATGCCTCATAGATGACCAGGTCTTCATCAACTATTGCCTGTGAAGAAATACAAACATTCTCAGCATTTAGATATACACCAAAGTACCAAAGCGCTTTACAACAATCAATCGTTCACACAAAGTTCAAAACAAGGACATTATTTTCAGAATAGCAGTACCCCATCAAAGGAAATCTGTAAAAACATGAACAAATTGCATCTTATCTTTAAAGCTATAACTACGAAATTTACAATGATTTAAACCTAACAAAAAAAAGCTTGAGATTTCAAGATAATATCTTGTATGAGCCAAAGTTTAAAGGCCAGATGTGTCAATACAAAAAAGTTTAAACAATATAAAGGCCAAAAAGTGAATTTCCTGAACGATTTAACCTCCGTGACACAACACTGTGTTGGTTGACCTAAATATAATGTTTGGGCTTTATTTTCAGTGCAACTCATTCAGAAAAATCATATATTACAAAGATAATCAAATTTAATTGATACCTATTGTGAGTTTTCAAACTTTGGGGCAATTATTTTTTGGATTTTTAGTTAATTTTGAAACAAAATTTTTTAATAAATACAGAGTCCGAAAATAAAATTGCAAATGAAATTATGTTCTCACCAGCTAAATGAGGATAGATTGTTCTGTCATATGAGATATATAAGTTAAGTATAGCCCTCCAACATTTGTATTTTATTCTATACAATTATCTTGCAACAAACCTTAATTTCAAGCTGTAAGTGCATCTAAAGCAAAGAAATCATTTTGGAATAGCAGATAAAGTAAATACAAAACATATTCAATATTAAATTATTCAAACACTATCGTTTGATGCGATGAACCAATGAAAGCATAGCGTAATCCAAATATGCAAGTTCCACAAAACATTTTAGTAAGTGTTTATTTTGAAGTTAATTTTCTTTTGCCCAATAAACCAGGTAGGTGCCTGGTTCCGATATTTTGCTATCCTTGGTCCTAGTGTACCATTTTTGTTTTTCTAAAATTATTTTCTAATCAGTTTGGTGTACCTGTAAGGGAATAATCTGCCATTTGTGAGAAATGCCAATTGTAGAAATCAAAGGTTGCAGAAACAATTAAACTTGATGTGAAAATACAAAACAACTTTTTTGCTCCAAAATTATGAGAATAGTATTACTCAAAAAAAAAAAATTTCAATGACTCAATGACAATCCAAAAATATTTTGTTACCGCCACAGCTATTTCTCCCAAGAAAGTACAAAAGCCCAAAGATTAACATTTCTGAATGCTGAACTTGCATATTTAATTAGCTATGTTGCATATATTTAATTATTACAGTGAAAAATTATGTACATTAATGTGAAGATTAAAGTCATAGCTTTCATAAAATGCATACTTGTAATGGTAGGAATTGAGAGAGTAGTGTAAAAAATGAAGTATCATCTAAAAAGATAAAAGGAATATAACCATAGAACTTCATTTTAATATATTTGATAGAGGACAATAAAAGAAACTGATTGGTAAAGAAAAAAAAAGTTAATATCTTATTCCTGCAAGGAGTTATTGAATTTCAAAGATTTGTCTTGTCTGCGTAAAAGAGATTGCTGGTCTGAGTCTTAAGTCATGATTATAATGTCATCACAGCACTTCCTGTACTATTCTTTATGTATTTCTTTGAATATTAATTTCGTATTTTCTAAATGATTGGGAACATTGTGAGGGTGCAATGGCAATTGTTGCAGAGGGGTTGGGGGAGTCAATAAGGAGGTGGGAGTGAGTGAGGTGGGTGTGACCTATTCTAAGACGGGTAATGCGAATGTTGTCGACACATGAGAGGTTGTGGATGGTGGGTTTGATCAGATTTTGATTTTGATTTTTCTTGTCATGGTAAAAGAGATTGTTGGTCTAAGTCATCATGATGTCATCACAACACTTCTGTACTATTCTTTATGTATTTCTTTGATAATTAATTTCATATTTTTAAATGATTGGGAACATTTTTTCTTTAAAATTGAAGAATAGTGTAGAATTAAATTTACAATATTTTTTTCCAATCTGTTCTTGTAACTTATATTTAAATTATGAATAATTGGCAATTAATTTTCAAAGAAATACATAAAGATTAGTACATGAAGTGCTGTTATGGCATCATAATGATGACTTGGACTTTTTAAAGTGCAATAACTTCTTCTAGGAATGAGATATCAACATGTTTTTTCACCAATCTGTTTCTTAATTTTTCTCTATCAGATACATGAAAATGAATTTTCCATGGGAACATTCACTAAACAAAATTACAGTTTCTAAATGGGGCTCTGGGTCTTTGGGCAGTTAAAATAAAAATACTGTACAAAATATTTTGTTATCCATAATTATAAGTGATAAGGAGAATAGGTAGCTCAGTTGGCAGAGCACAAGGCTGAGATGCTGGAGGTCTCAGGTTCAAGCCTTGGTCAGGTCTAACTCAATTTTTTCTCACAGCTATGCAAACAAGATATGACGAACATCAAAGCGGAAGCATTTCATCTGCAGCTCTTACTCCTCATTCAGCTGTTGAGAAAAGTGACAATGGTGAATGGCGCACACTGTCCTTCGGAGCCGACGTTAAGCTGTCAGTCCCGACGGCAGGAGAGTCACCCCTTCCTGGTTCTCTGAACACTATTCAAGAAGAGAAGCATGAAAACGCAGTGTTCATTCATTTTCCCTTTCAAGTACTAAATCATGTGCGCCCATAGGCAGCCAGAGAACTAGTCTGTTAGTTGTAGAGCGCATTTAAATAGTTTTTTTAAACTAGAAAATGTGCCATATAAATTCCATATATCATATCATATATGATTATAACTTAGTTGTTAATCAATGGTGAATGATTACAACATGATATATTTGCTGAGATATTAGAAGAAGTTCTTGCCATGAGATGAGGTCTTGCGCTCTTGTTGCCCAGGCCAACCACCAGGATCTCCTTGACTTGCGGCAGGAGTTTATGAGACTGATGTTGCTGCTGCTGATCACTGAGCAAAGTAAGAAGAGATGAAGAAGACGGTCTAAGAACTCACCAAGATACATACAAATTAGAGTCAATGATTCAAAATACTTCACAAAGTTCACCACCCTATAGTTATAAAATTAATGTTGATGCAAAGTGTTTATATTTAATGCACTGGGCAAAGGACTTTGGCCAAAGTGGAATGGCCCCCGACTCTATGAGGTCCATTCGCAAGGGCAATGTCCTTTGAACAATGTATTAATTCATGATGTATAAACTTGATGCTAAATATGAATCTTTTTAAAACATTTTTGTTTTAGATTGTTTACAATGCTTAAAAGAAAAACATCTAAAAGACTTAAAAACAAGAAAAATATTTTTAGGCTTTATTAACAAATTCACCTGTTGTTAAAATGGAATAAACCATTTAGTCAAAATAATTCATTAGCAAGATTGAATGCACTGGTCATGACAATACAAAAGTCAAAACAAACTTTGTATATTTTCTCTAATAAACACAGACTTTATTTTAATTATCACTTAATCAATAATTCCAATTTATTTTCATTAATTTTGTTTAATTTATTCATGAAAAATCTTCTACTTTTATTCTCGGATGGTGGCATCTGGAGGTACTTACATATTAGGCAAGGATTGTACACTGTCCACCAGGATCTTCTGAGCCATAGGAAAGTTTCTTACTAGGAATACAGGCTGGAACTCAGGGAGACGAAATATCTGCCGACAAAAACAAAGAGCAATGTTACATTTTCTGTACATTAAAGGTCTATGGGCATGTATTATTAAACAAATTGTGATTACTATCTGAAAATTTTTTAAGAATAAGTTCAACACCAAAAAACACTTAATATAATTTTAATTTGTAATTTAAAAAATCCCTACCCTTTGTAAAAATCCTTTAAAATGGCACGGCAACCACTTTTGCCTGTTCAATGTTGCTGTTACTGTGGAGAAAATAAAGTCCACCACCCACAAAGGTTGAGAATACAAAGTTGTCCTGCCTGTTTGTAATGAGTGTGTCAGGCAAGGAAAAGAAAATCCCAAATCACACAAAAAGCAATAGTGAGATATAAAAACTGGACAAAATAAAAGAAACCAACAATCTGAAAATAAGGTGAAGTGTTTTAATTCTGTTTTATAAATGTTCTTGATACTTAATCCTGAGAGAAAAAAAATAATTTCTGCCTGCCCCTCCCTTACAAATTTTCACAAAAAACAATCATTTTTTTTTTTAAACCTAATAATTTACAAAGAAGTCAACTCAGGTATGTCAATTTTCTAGGTATGGGCTCTTTTTCAGTTAAAGCTTGGTATTTCTACTCAATCAAATTTCATGAAGACTCTAAACCCAACAAAATAAGCATTTCTTGTTAGTGAACTATGATGCAATTTGTTATTTGATACATTAATGTGAAACTGCTTCTGATCAATTAAAAAAATCAACTTAAGTATCTAAGTTTTGAAATGCTGTAATGGACAAATTTGTTTGTTTGTTTGTTTGATGAGGGCTTAACAGCACCACGACAATGAGGGTCAAATTATGCCTGAGAGGTAAGATCATTCTAGAGGTAGGAAGGAAAGAAAACAGGGGTCAACTAAGAGAAATACAAGAACTAAAAGTCAGAAAGCTGGGATCAAGAGAGGTGCATGGGTGAAGAAAAAAACAAAGTAGAGAGAGGGGGGTGGGGGAGGAGGATTAAATATGGTTGTAGAGGAAAGCATGATGAAGGAAGGAGATCATTTTATCCGGACAAATTTGTAACAAATTTTGATGGGACTTTTTGTGCTGTTTGCAGAGCTTTTAGTCAATTTTAGACCATGGGTCATGAAAGGGAAGACTATATATCACACACATACAAAATAATGTATTCTATAGAATTAATTTTCCTTACCTCTAGTTTTCCATTTTCTCGGCTTACTATACACCATTGTGTTGTTTCTATGGTAAGTTCTTCTTCCGGCTTCTCAGTATGACTGCAACAATAATAGATATTAGAAACACTAATAACAAGGAAAGCAAGTTTCACCTTTTACTATGTCTGAATTAAAACATTAGTTCAATAAAATTGTTTCTTTTTATTGGAAAGACTTCAAAAGGGAAAAATTGGTGAAGATATTACTTCATTTTCTTCTTCCATTAAGGAGTTATTAAAGTTTAAAAGTCTTATTTTTGTAGAAATGACTGGTGTGGAAAGTCTACTGTAGAAGGTTAGTGCCCTCATCCTCACTTCTTAACAATTGCTAATGTGTTTTAACGATAATTGATGTTATTATATTTTTACTATTTAATTTTTTTCTTCAAAATTTCTTCCAAGTGGTAAATAATAATTACTTTTACACTGGTTTTTAAACCGCAACATCTAAGAAAAAGTGCAACAAAAATACAGACACTTTTGGGGATTGTGAGGATGTAATGACACAACTAGTCTGATTTCAGACATTTCTACAAACACATGATTAATTCTTTGGAAATAATATAAGTTTAATTGATACAAGATTCAACAACACTGACAGCATACTTATTGCTTAAAACAACTACAAAAAACCCCACTTGTAATACTCACAAATTTGGCTCCCAAAAATAAGTCAACAAATATTGACAACAGGTTGCAAAAACCCTGTTTTTCCATCCTAATAAAAGTAGTTAATATTAGGTCACAATTTGTAAAGGTATATGGGCAGGTAGAGGCAACATTAGATCAAATTATTTGAAATCAACTAAAAAACATGAAGGAAGCAAAAAATTCATCAAAATCGATAAAAATGTGGCCATTTTACAGCACTTTGAGGATTTTTGTGCAAAAATAGGCAAATATGCACATTTTTGTGAATGTATAAATGGGCTCTAATTTCTTATGTAAATCCATTGCTTTTAACCCTTTGCCATTTCTCTTTGAAAAAAGGAAGATAATTCTAATGAAGATGATTTGATCTTTATCATACCCCCAACCAACCTCAAGCTGGAGAAGACATTTTAAAGGTCTGATACTAAGTGAAGAAATATAAAGAAAAACATAAGCATTTTTAGGTGTTTTCTGTTCATATATCAGATTTATTTCAATATATTAAGACATTTTCAAACTTTGATTACTTATAACTTGAAAACTGCACATGCTATTTACAAAATTCAAAGACTATTAAACTCAGAATGTAATGCTCTTTTCAGGACGAGGTTGTACAGAAAACCTTTGTACCTGTCCACAGACTATTTAAGTCTATTAAGTATAATCCAATCCGAGAAATATGATGATCGACTGACTGACCCTCTATGAATCGGTCAATTAAACAATAGGACAAATCTATACAAGTAAAGGAGCTGTTATAAAATGAAGACCGTTCTTATACTTTACGAGGCTATATTTTTTTTCAAACTCCCTAAAACATGCAGAAATAACTATTTATCTTTAATTTTACTCAAAATGTTTGAAGAGGAAAATAAGTGAAAAGTAAGAGCTGGACTCCCAATAATTTTTTTTTTAAAAGACACCCCTTTAAAACAACATACAATTAGTTTACTCTTTCGTCTTATAATATTCAATTACCTAGGTGACCTTTCTGAAGTGTCCATCTTCATGATGGCTGGTTCAGCTGACCCATACAACAGCTCTTCTTCATCGTCCACTGACCTGTAGGTGACCAGACAACAACACTGGGTTATTCCATCAAACATGTAAAAATAATATTAATAGCAGAAGTAAATATTAAAGTATCTCCTTGGAATTTCTGCAGTTTTTGAAATAAATCACCAATGGTACCAAACTTTAACTATTTTGATTTGTTCATATTTTCTCAAAATATTGTACACAACCATCCAATCAGCTACGTAGCAGTTCAAGGTGTGATTATGGCCATAAATGGATTCAAAGTGATAAACACTCTGTGAAAAGAATGTGCAGAGACGCATCATCACACGGTTTAGGTAAATTAAGACTGGCTGTTCGGAACAAAATTTGGAAGAGAATTGCATATTTTATGCGCACTTTAATTTCCATGAAAGTGAGTGCAAATTTAGTTTTCCAGAACCTGTACAATATATCAAGACTGTACTTACAAAATCAATGAGAAAGAACTGGAGGAATTCATGTCTGTAACAAGGTGGATCCAAAAGGAGAAAAAAGGGACCTTTTGAAAGTGGTAAAAATGTAAAAACTTTTACTGAAAAGGAGGGAAAGGCCAGTCCCCATCTGGATCAGCCCTTATGTGAAAAGAGGAATCTTACGGTATCTCTTCTGCTTGTGTTGACAAACCAGCCACCTGGCCGGCATTTTGCTCTTTGCCGGCGTCCTCGTTGACTGTGCTCTGCTTCGTCAGACTCGTCTCTTTGGATTTTGTTACAAATGTTCCACTCACATCGCTGTATGTAGTCATGGCTACGATGCGAGAGTGCTTTGAACAGAGAAAAAGAAAAACATTGTGAAATAAAATATGAAATAATAAATTATAGGAAAAACAAAAATCAAAAATGAGCACAGACTAATCATCAAAATCCAAGAAATGTAACGTAGTAAAATAGGATCAATTCCCGCAACCTTCAAATCAAGGTGGTTAAGTACCAAATTAGTGGTTTATTGAATTTCAGTTGAGGATATACGGCACAGTGACAGTCATTAGTCAAACATGCCAAACTAAGGTTTGGTTTGTTGATGTTTAATGGCACCACGGCCAAACTAAGGTTACAAAACACCCACATGGGTATGACTGTAAAGGGTAAAGCATTAAAAAGGTTAAACACTTCAGAAGTGATTTGTTGAATTTTAGGTCTTGAAAACATAAGCGCAACCATCAACTTTTTGACTGTAAGGCGTGGAACATGGTCTTTGTAGGTTTTGGTCATTGACAGTCAATCCGCTGGGAATCCATACGCCTAAGTTTGAAGCCTATAGAGTAGGACACATAATTAGGCTGATAGATTAGAAATGTTGCTAATTGCATTGCTTGATTTGATCAACACAACAATGATAATAAAGGAAATGACTGCAAAAATCCTAGCAAGGTCATTGTGTCAACTGTGGTTAAGTTTAAAGGCTAGAGAGTGGGATATACACTTCTGTTGATAGATTAGTAATGCCTACACATGGCTAATTGCTAGGTTTGATTGACACAATAAAGATATTAACAGAGAAGGTTGTCAAACAAATTCTAGCAAGGTCATTATACCTGCGTCACCTGAGGTTTCTGAATGGTCAGTTTGTGTCCTTTGCCATGCTGGTCAGCTTTTAAAGTTAGAAGGATGATATCCCCATTGGCACTCATGATGACAACGTATGGGTCAGCAACAGAACACAATGAAATTGGAGCGCCGATGTCAATGGTATGTGCTGTAACTGCGTCACTGGAAACAACAAATAAGATATTCATGAATCAAACGTCCAAAGGTTTCATGTTTACCACCTGTGAACATGGTATTACAAATTACTTAAAAAATCTGTGGACAGCTAACAATTACTTGAGCTTGTATCAGGATGTTTCCGCTGATGTCATGAGGTAATATGACTTTGTTTACATCGCCATTTTGTAGGGAAAGCACCTGCCGTCTGCTGTAAATTTACACATGTTTGCATGTTGTTATATAATGAGATTATTTTTGTATTATAATTATGCCTGAATCTTGTTGTGCCATTGGCTGCACTAATAGATGTGTTTAAAATCCACTGATTAAGATTACTTGAAGTTCTTGGAGGGTAATTTTGTCTCTAAAATAACATTTTATATTAAACAATTTATTCATCTGGTCAGTTTATTTTACCCAGCACATGTTTTTTAATCCCAGCGCGTTTTACATGCCCAGCACGTGTTTTCATCACCAGCGCGTACAAGAGTGTCTTCAGTAGGACCAAGTCTGTTTGTTTTACGTGTGATGTGACTGAGTATGTGAAGATCAGATGTGTAAAACGAGCAACGTGCAAAAGCTTTTTCCTGCAAAATAGCTTCAAGTTGAGTTAAAAGTCACATGATGAAATCCCTCTATTGGAAGAAAATATGCTATAAACCATGAAAATTTCAAAAAGTTTCATCTAAATCAATTGAAAATAAAGCATTCTACAGCAATCTTATTGTACTAAATTAAGCAAATTTTAATTTTAAACTTTAATATAACAAGGAGAAAGGCTTATCAATTTCCTTATGTTAATTTATTATTGAATGGGAGCAGTTGAATATAACTAGCAGGGTTTGAATCTCCATCATACTCTCAATCAAAAATTAGCAGCAGAAAACGGTCTGACAAATTTCAGTGACTGACATTTATGACTGAAATTGAAAGAATTACTTTAAAGAATTTGAGCTGTCCTCTCTTCCATACAGCACAACTATTGCAGACACTTACAATTCTCCAAACTTTGATGAACCGTAACTCGGAAACTAAAACTCCTTCAAGACTGTTCTGTTCAGAATTTAAAACTCTCTTCTGCTGAACATAAAATCTCTACCTGTCAATATATCTCATCGCCTCTGTCTGCTTAAATAATAATAATAATACATACATTTATATAGCGCTAATTTTGTAAAAACAATCAGAAGCGCTTTACATACAAGAAAATTAGATACGAAAACAAAAATAAGAATACAGAAATGACAACATAAATAGAAATACATTGGATCAAGCTGCACATTAGATTAATGTCTTTTTAAACAAAAAAGTTTTAAGCTTAGTTTCGAAGGAGGTCAGGGATACATTATCAATACATTTGAGTTCAGTTGGGAATGAATTCCACAACCAAGGACCTTTATAAGCAAAGGCCCTTTCACCAAGAGTTTTATGCTTAATACGGGGAACAAATAGGGACTTAAAACGAAAGTCATAGCGGGATGGTTTTTCAACTACCATTTCACATAAATAATTTGGAGCAAGGCCTTTAATGCACTTGAAAACTTGTAAAATAATTTTATAATCAATTCTTTGACTGGTAACCAGTGAAGGGACTTTAAAACATGATGACATACTCGTGCCTTAAATCAAATTTGTGACCGGGTATCCTGATCCTTAGTAGTGGATAGCTCATTTGTTGTGTGCTGCTTATGGTCCCATTTTAAGAGCTCTTCAAGGACAATTTACTGGTCATGAATTACAGCGAGACCACTACTACCCCCAGGAATCCAAACTTACTTGAAATCTATAAACAATATTAATCTTTTTCTCTCATGACCAATACAACATATATCCAACATACCTCCGTTCAAAAGACGTACTCCCATAGGAGACACTTGTATGATGTAGCTGCCAATATTGCCAGCAAATATTGTTGGAGCCTGAGTACTGAATCCACTATCGTCCACTTCTGCAATTTCTTGACCCGTCTGCAAGACCTGCCACGAGAAAAGATTAAAGAATTTATCAAAAGAGTCTCCCTTTGCTTTAGAAATGGCTTTGGAATACGTGCGTGTGATGTCACTAAGCTGAAGTAAGTTTTTATGTAATGCCCACTGTAAGTAAGTTTTATGTAATGCCCACTGTAAGTAAGTTTGTATGTAATGCCCACTGTAAGTAAGTTTTTATGTAATGCCCACTGTAAGTAAGTTTTTATGTAATGCCCACTGTAAGTAAGTTTTTATGTAATGCCCACTGTAAGTAAGTTTTTATGTAATGCCCACTGTAAGTAAGTTTGTATGTAATGCCCACTGTAAGTAAGTTTGTATGTAATGCCCACTGTAAGTAAGTTTGTATGTAATGCCCACTGTAAGTAAGTTTTTATGTAATGCCCACTGTAAGTAAGTTTTTATGTAATGCCCACTGTAAGTAAGTTTTTATGTAATGCCCACTGTAAGTAAGTTTGTATGTAATGCCCACTGTAAGTAAGTTTTTATGTAATGCCCACTGTAAGTAAGTTTTTATGTAATGCCCACTGTAAGTAAGTTTGTATGTAATGCCCACTGTAAGTAAGTTTTATGTAATGCCCACTGTAAGTAAGTTTGTATGTAATGCCCACTGTAAGTAAGTTTTTATGTAATGCCCACTGTAAGTAAGTTACCCACTGTAAGTGAAGTTTTTATGTAATGCCCACTGTATGTAATTTTATGCCCACTGTAAGTGAGTTTTTATGTAATGCCCACTGTAAGTTTTAAATGTTTTTATGAAATGCCCACTGTAATTGTAAAAATGTTTTTTTTTAAATGCCCACTGTAATTTATTATAATAATGTAATAAGTTTTTATGTAATGCCCACTGTAAGTAAGTTTTTATGTAATGCCCACTGTAAGTAAGTTTTTATGTAATGCCCACTGTAAGTTTTTATGTAATGCCCACTGTACACGAAAAATGCTTATTGACAATGTAAACAAATCATACAGACAATTTTAGTAACTGAAACAAAATAGAAAATGCAAAAATAACCTCTTTTTTTTTTTTAAATGCAAAATAACCAGAAATGAATGTTTTTTATTTTAATAATGTTCAGTTTTAATATGAAAGATGCCTACGCGTGAAGGCAAACCAAGAGCGTGTTTTACTGTGCTCTATTTGTTTGTTTACGATTCCTTGACCAGTGATTGGATGATTTCCTGCAATGTGCACTGATAGTGTCGGTGCACATACTCTATTACTAACTGTTACGTACAAGTTATTACAGTGCCAAATACTATTACTGACTGCTTGTTCTTTGCAAAATATATTTCTCAGCAAAAGTTCTGTCCAAAAAAAAAACTTTTACATTCATTCATAAAATACTTCTGAACTCTGTTAGGGGAACAATATTTTCAATCCTTACAAAATGCCTTTTCCTTATGGGTGACTTGGCAAGTGTATGCAATATTCAGGCATTTGTATAGAATACTGTCGATAAAGGCAGATATCAGTGGGTTTATAATATCTCTTTTCAATCAAAATTTCAGAAATTTGAGTGCACTTCTTTGCTTAATTTTGTTTTGGACCATAGGCAATCAACCACTTCTTGCCCTTATGTTCAAGGCTAGTTAATCAATAAGTACACCAAGATTACTTTGCATGTCCTGGGATCAAAGGATAAAGGTGCCTTTCTTGCTGAAAATGGCAGGATAATTTGGAGTTGGATACCTACTGAAACTAATTAAAAATACATTCTGCAGTTCACAAATAATAATGTTTATGTTTTAGTTTATTTCTTGTAATTTGTAGTTTGCAAAATTATAACCTGCATTTGCATTTGTGATTAACTGTTACACTTCTTGCCTGCTTTTAACAATAAAAAATAAAAAAAATTGAAAGCAAGACTTTTGGCTCTGGCCCATTTTGTAGTTATAATATTTGACGTTGTGATAAAAACTATGTACTTTTCTTTATATTTACAGTGTAAGATACATGTGCAGATGAGCAAAGTAAGTTCTTCTAAAGTGCATGTTATAACCCATCTCACTAATAACACTATTTTTTTTTTCTTCCAATAATTTAGAAAAGAAGCAATTAATTTTCACACAAAAAAAAATGTGGATCTCCAAGTATAACATCATACTGTACACTAATTGATCACTGTTCAACACACTGGTGAAATCTTTGAAATGCAACAACTCCTAATCAGAATACAATATCCACATATCTTGTTCTTCAAACAATTTATTTCTTTAATGGCCCTCAATCATATATATGAAAATGATCATTTGTGGGAATACTCCCTTGACATTTTGATTAAAGAAATATTTGAACATGAACACTCTCAATAGGATAAAGATATTACCAAATACAATTTGGTAAAAAATACAATAATTGATAATTCACAGGAATATTTCTTCAATGTAATTACACTCCTTCTGTGTCTATCCTTCACCTTCACTGCCTTCCCCTCCCCTCTTAATTCCAATTTAGAAATAAAATAAAATCATAAAATATTATTAACATAAAATACATCTAAACATACCATGGATGTGTCTTCTTTGCTTAAAATGAGGAAAGAATGAGCATCTTTTAGTTGATCAGATTCTGTGTTCTCCTTACTTGAACTTGCATCATCTTTTTCTTTTGCTGAAAAGGAAAGTCAAAAAGAAAATTTATCACCATCATTAAAATGCAATCGCAATTGTAAATAACTGAAAAGCTAATAAAAGGAGTGAAAATCTTCATTTTGTCTGAGGCCAAAATTCTCCCATACAATTGTAAGCATTAATTAATTTTACCATTTGTTACTATTTTACCATTTGTTACTATCAATTAAAATTCTAGGATTGTATTTCATAATGGCCAGAGATTTTCTGGAATTATATTACAATATCATGTGACACGATCAAATTCTTTCGAAACAAAACATAAATTCAAATAATTATTTTGTTAACATAAAAATTATGGACATATATGTGCTTCTGGTAACACTGTATACATTGTGATACACAAGCAGTCACATAGCCAAAAATCAACTGGTAACACTGTATATGTTGTGATACACAAGCAGTCACATAGCCAAAAATCAACTGGTAACACTGTATATATTGTGATACAAAAGCAGTCACTTAGCCAAAAATCAACTGGTAACACTGTATATATTGTGATACACAAGCAGTCACATAGCCAAAAATCAACTGGTAACACTGTATACATTGTGATACACAAGCAGTCACATAGCCAAAAATCAACTGGTAACACTGTATATATTGTGATACACAAGCAGTCACATAGCCAAAAATCAACTGGTAACACTGTATATATTGTGATACACAAGCAGTCACATAGCCAAAAATCAACTGGTAACACTGTATATATTGTGATACACAAGCAGTCACATAGCCAAAAATCAACTGGTAACACTGTATACATTGTGATACACAAGCAGTCACATAGCCAAAAATCAACTGGTAACACTGTATATATTGTGATACACAAGCAGTCACATAGCCAAAAATCAAGTGAAAATACACCTAAGATTTCAAACACTCTACATTCTCTTAAAGCTTTACCTTTGGCAATGGTCCGTACACTGTCCACATATCAAGGCAACCTGGTAACTGGAAGGTGGTCACGATTTGAGGGCGAACAGTTCTCTACAGAAGATGAAAGTAAAAAGAAGTTGATGGTCACTGCAAAGTAATGTCTTTACCAGCATTGTTGCCAATTAAAAGAGCAATATTATCCAATCGCTAGCTCATTCACTGTACTTTATCTATATTTGTCCCATTTCTCCTCTTGTCTTCTCATGGCACCTTCAATCCACCTTTCCCTAAATTTCCTCCACAACATATTTAAAAATAATTATATTACAACTTTAAGTGTATCAATAAAAATTTGCCTTGTACTCTTTGATCACATTAATCAAATTTAACAGTTTAATAATCTCTGCATTTAAAAAAATAATAATGATAAGTTGGAGAAGAAAAAAAAAGTTTCTTACCTGTAAAATTGATAAAGCTCCATTTTTGGCATATCCAGAACATATGACAAGTTCCAAATCGGGATCTTGGTTGGTTTGGAACTAGAGAATAACAAAAACATATAATTAAGGAAAACTGTGCCAGCTGTGATGCTACCCAGGATAGAAGAGGTCCTTTTTCATATATAAGTGTGTTTCAGCTGACATCATGAGGTCACATGACTTTGATTACATCGCTATTTTGTCTAGACAAAAACACTGTCGTCTGCTGTACACTTAATTAGACTTACGTACTTTTGCATGTTGTAATATTAGATTATTTTTGTAAGATGATTATGCGGGAATCTTACTTTGCCAGTGGTTGCACTAATACATGTGTGCAGGGAAATAAACAGACATTTTCTTGATTTCCATCTGATCCTGATCGACATTTAAATTGGGTTTCTGCTGTATGATGTAACGGCTTTCAACTTACGGTACACACTACAATTTGCAGCGAGCACTTTATATCAGGTATGTAGGCTTTATCTTAGAATAGCGAACAATCAGCTGGCGTTAACATTAAAGTAACTCTTCGCAAGGATGCCACTGTCCTGCAAAATGGCTTTCAGATGAATTAGAGTCACATGATGAAATCCCTCTATTGGTTGAACATATGCTTTATTTCATTTGAAACAATATCAGATGAGATGCAAACCATGAACATTTTACTTGGATCATTAATCTCATATCAGTTTAATAATTTAAGTCACTAATGGGTCATTCTGATGTCTGTCACAAAAGTAACCAACTGGAGAATGGCCCTAGCAGACCCCTTGGGTCTCCCATGGATTTGCTATAGTCATTCCAGTCTGTCACAAAAGTAGCCACTGGACAATGGCCCTAGCAGACCCCTTGGGTCTCCCATAATTTGCTATGGTCATTCCGCAGTCTGTCACAAAAGTAAACAATTGGAGAATGGACCTAGCAGACCCCTTGGGTCTCCCAAGGACTTGCTAGGATTATTCCGCAGTTTGTCACAAAAGTAGCCAACTGGAGAATGGCCCTACCAGACCCCTAGGGTCTCCCATGGATTTGCTAGGGTCATTCTGCAGTTTCCACACACCTAACTAACTGAAGAACAGCCCTAATGATTAATCAATACTTGACAGAACAATGGATTTTTCTGTACCTTTCCAAGGTTTATAGGCATGTAGAGGTAACCTTAGCTAAACTGCTCTGAAATCTATTGAAAACCAAGACAGTAGCAACACATTTCATCTAAGCTGATTAACAATCAATCATATTACACCTTTCCATAAACATATACAAATTCCAGGCATCAATATAAAAAGCTTAATGCTAAGCTGTGATTCAGAAAAGATACTTTAACTCAAACTTTGATACTTCATCATTTTTTCGGGTTTTGAAACTCAAAATGTATGTCTTTATAAAAACATGAATAAAGTCAAAGGTACCATGGTCTTTACTGCAAATTCAAAACTAAGTAAGACGTCGGCAGAGACCCAAACCCATCTGTGACATCATACCTGGTTTGAATGAGCAGCAGAGACCTAGGCACCATAGATTTTATTCCTAAATTGAAAATAACAATTCCCTGTTTCTTATGGGCAGAATTAGTCGTAATTGTCAATGGCCATGTTGTTGCAAACTTCTTTAGAGCATTGCATCTTATAAATACCTACCTCATCAGACAGCACAGCTGGTTCTCCCATCACCATGGTAGCACAAGGTCCGATATTTAGCAGGCTATCACACACCTGCAATGCAAAATACATATGGTCAAATCAAAAATTAAATCTTCAATTTCATCCCACAGTTGTACAGCAGTTTCTGTGGGAAATGTGACAAGAATACAATACATAGAAAAAATCAGCAGGTTAGTTACAACCTGGATGGGTTACCGACGAAATGGGAATAGATTTCTATGGAAGAAATAATATAATCATTCAAGTCTTCAAGACAATATATCTAACTCTGTCAACAACCTAAAACATGATCCAAGTCCCCCCCTCCTCCCTCTTCTTTACCCCTCCCTTGCAAACTTCCCGGAAAATAATCTTAATTGTACAACAATACAGGTCCAAGAAACATGTATACCAGTTACCAAATCAATGAAATTTCACTTATTTAGGTTTCATTTCTGACCTTTCATGCAATTCTATCTAAAACATGACCTAAGCCCCATCCCCTCCCCCTCCCATATCTCCCAATTCCAAGAGTACCACTCTTTTTTGTAGCAATCAAGGTCTAAGAAGAAATTTAACTAATTATCATTTCAAGCAATTTGTATAATATTAGTTTAAATTCCTCACCTCAAACGAGAAAGAGGTGACTTGCGTTCCAGACTTCTGCACTTCCGTACCATAGACTTCAAGCTCTTCTATGTCTACAACTGGTTTGGGTTTCGGAACTGTGAAGCGAGTTAGATAAACTTATAATAATCACAAAGAAAAACAAGCATTATATGTGGAAGTACATTTCATACACCCCAAAGAAATAAAAGGCTTCCAAGATAACAAAAGCATAGCAACATCTCAAAAAAATAAAAGATATATTTTGAGGAGCTGTTGCATGATGAAATAACCATCCTTATGAGGAATGGTCCATCAATCATTCATGGGTTTTGCACAAAGTCCTCCCAAGCATATAATGTATATTTTTCATTTAGGCTCCGCCAAGGACTAATCTGATTCGCATCACTAAACAGCAGTTATGTGGCTTGAGCCCAAGATGAATGACCTATTGTGTACAGTGTAACAGTAGCTGGTTGCTGACAAGTGAAGTGTGAATAGACTATGAAGATGTTGTCAGCTAAGAATGTATAGATTACCCCTGTGTTGTGCATAGTGTAATAATAACTGGATGCTAGTCAATGAATTGTGAAGTCTCTCGGGTTGAATGGTGTGGATTACCCCTGATTTTCAGAAAATCGGGGGTGTCGGGTTGGAGGGGTCTAAGGGCCAAAAATTCTTAATGGTATATCTGCTGGAATATTTAAACTTAATTTTTCTTTAAATTGTTTTTGCCTTTATAATTGACAAAGACACAAAAACAGATTATGACTATATTATAAACAGAGACAACAAAAACATATTTCCCCCCTAAATCACATCTGTGGCATTGATTTTGAATATTTTTATACTGTTCAAGTTGATTAAATGAGTTTGAAGATAGAACATTGCATTGTGGTTATTTAATACAAATTCATCTCATTCCAAAGAACAATTATACATTGGGAGCAACGAGTCAAACTACCAACAAAAAACAAAAAAAATTTTGAAAAGAAGGAAAAGACTACTTACCGATCCAATCACTCGCACCGCCTCTCATCCTCTTGGGAGGTGGCTCAGACTTAAAAAACAAAAAATACTTAAATGGTTTGTTTGTTTGATGAGTGCTTAACAGCACCACGACAACGAGGGTCAAATTGTGCCCGAGAGATTAGATCATTCCAGAGGTAGGAAGAAAAGAAAATAGGGGGAGAATGAGAGAAACACAGGAACTGAAAGCCAGGAAGCTCGAATCGAGAGAGGAAGTGCATGGGTGAAAAAGGGCAAGTAGAGGGAAGGGGGTGGGAGAGGAGTACTAAATATGGTTGTAGAGGAAAGCATGATGAAGGAAGGAGATAAGTTTATCCGGAGGAGTTTTCTGGAAGAGCTTGGCTATTGAGTTGTGGGGAGCAAGGGAAGCTCTAGAAGGTTGTACATGGGGGCAAACAAGGAGGACGTGGTGGACTGTGAGGGTGCAATGACAATTGTTGCAGAGGGGTGGGGGGAAGCAAATAAGGTGGTGGAGGACAGAAAAGGGTTTCGTTTTTTAGATTTTTTTTCTACATCTTCTTTATTGTTCTCTGTGTTATCGAATTCAAAATAACATTATCATTTTTCATAAGTATCCTAAGTAGCTGTCATGAAGAGAGGGATAACAGTATAGATCATAACAAAAACATTGACAGAAAGTTTGATAACCATTGTGTTAACACAAAATATATTGCATTCCAGTGTTTTATACAAGGAAAACATAGCTATTTACAGCTCACAAACTAGCATCTACTCATATGGGTAACAGTCAAGTATTATCTACTTTAGTTCAACGGCATAAAGGCATTACAGATTAATGGGGCTAAAAACGAGTGCAATTGCAACGGAGATAAGGACATAACAGCACCCCCATTGGAATGTAATTTTTTTTTATCGGCTTAAACTAAACCGAGGGGTAAAACAATCAAGCAAAGGCTTCATTGATGGTTCATGATGGAGTCAAAGGTTGCGGGAACATTTCCCCCCCTCCAACGGAGAGAAAATATGACAGCAATTGTCCTTTCCACATCGATGAGTCGCAGGATATCGCAAATGTACCTAATCATATCCAAGAATATTATAGTTTGAAATATTAAGATATTACTAACATTTCTCACAAGCTTTTCCATATGAAAATGAAATACATCGACTAGATCAACATAAACTTCAGTGTAAGTGGCGGAAAACATATTTTAAATTATATTCCTTTTAATACACTTTACAGGGAATTAAGAATAGATTTCAGGAGCATTTCACAAGAAATTCAGTCTCTCGACATAAACAAACTGACAACACATGCTGCACAGAAATCAGGGTGTGGCTTCAGTTTTTGAACTATTCCTACAACTTCCTGATAATTTCTACACATCTAAAAAAATCTGAATCATAGCTTACCTTTGGCTGGGATTTTGACTCCACTGTAAAGAAAAATTAAATTGATGACATGAAATAATTTTGCAAATCAAAAACAACATAAGATATGAAAAAGTATGGAGAATATGAAAAATTTGCACATTTTCATGAAAATTGGGCATAAAATCAATAAAGCTGTAAAACGCTTCATAGGATAATGTTGTCTATGGATATCTCTAGTTCTTTAAACAAAAGTAACGAAAACAACACATTATTCTTTAAATCCAAGTTAATTAGACAGACTACAATCAAATACTGAAAGTGTTTTAATTTAAATAAGCAAACCTGTATTTTCTGAGTACTTCAAAAGAAGAGAGTTGCCCAATCTGGAACCAAGGAAAAGGTAATTCTTTTCTATGCTACAAATCTGTGAAGAAACAAAGTTTAAACGGATGAATCACAAGCAAGAAAATTAGAAATGTCTTCAACTGGTTATACCGATATTATTTATATTAATGATAAAATCTAAAAGAAATTGAAAATAAAGACTACAATGTAAACGACTTTGTTGTAATACTAATTTTGATAGGAAGCAGTTTTTTGTTCCAGAGGAAATTATTCCCCATAATGTTTTTAAGCATGGGTAACATCTTTCAAATGTTTTCATGATCACCATTATGGTCATCTGTATTATAATCACATCATGGATAACATCACCACTGCCAAAGTAGCATCATCAAGTACATCATCATTGTAAAAACCATAAGCTACATTATCATAAACAAAAGCAGCATCATTATTTTCGACATCATTATCCTTTTTGACAACGATGTCACTTGCAACCCAACATTATCATTTGTAACCCAACATTGTCATTTGTAACCCAACATTGTCATTTGTAACCCAACATTGTCATTTGAAAACCCAACATTGTCATTTGTAACCCAACATTGGCATTTGTAACCCAATATTGTCATTTGTAACCCAACAATGTCATTTGTAACCCAACATTGTCATTTGTAACCCAACATTGTCATTTGTAACCCAACATTGTCATTTGTAACCCAACATTGTCATTTGCAACCCAACATTGTCATTTATAACCCAACATTGTCATTTGTAACCCAACATTGTCATTTGCGACCCAACATTGTCATTTATAACCCAACATTGTCATTTGTAACCCAACATTCTTATTTGCAACCCAACATTGTCATTTGTAACCCAGCATTGTCATTTGCAACCCAACATTGTCATTTGTAACCTAACATTGTCATTTGCAACCCAACATTGTCATTTGTAACCCAACATTGTCATTTGCAACACAATATTGTCATTTGCGATACAACATCCTTATTTACGAAGTTGTCATCCTTGTTAATGTGAACATCCCTTTCTGCATCATGATCCTACACTACCACATTGTTTTCAACATTGTTACTTTCAACATTGCTGCTATTAAATGTTTTTGTCTTTTTCACCATTATTGTCCTTTCAACATTACAATCATCAAAACAACATTCCTTTCACCAACATTGTCACAATTAATTCACCATTATACAATCATTAAAATCAAAATCAAGATCATCATTTTAATTATTGTCATTCATACAAGCTAACAACACCTTACTTGTGCAGAGGAACAGAATCCCTTCCATTTCAAGACGTTTTGTCTGATATGTCAAAGATAAGACTATATGAGGACCAAAAACAATACACTATTAATTCGTTTCAATTTTAAAATTCACACTATAAATTTAATAAAACAAAACCCGAAAGTCAAAACACTTCTTATCTGATGGACTTAGATGACTTTTCAAAACCTATTAACAAGCACTTCAGTAACTCACACAGGTTGTGAGGACACTGGATGCAGCTTTGTCCAGATGGAATCCTTTCATCGTGCGCATACCGTCAATAAGAAGAGTCAATACATAGCTGTAATATACAAAAATAGATTCTGTTCAAGATCTATGTTGTCCACAGATTGCTAATCAAAGTGAAACAATATAATCAGAAATAATGTTTGTTAATGCATACAAAATATGCAACATCTTCCCAGAGATAATAAGCTTTATTAGCTTTCCAAATCATTTACCGCTTACAGGGCCATATTTCCTGAAAGGGGGAGGGGGGGGGGCTTGTCCCCCACATTCCAGCAAAATTTCAAACAAATACATAAGAATGTGGTAAACACTGTCCCCCTACTTTGTGCAGGTAAAGCATGTCCCCATGTCCCTCCCACTTTGTGTAGGAGAATTACAGCCCTGAGCCCTTATCATGTTGGAGGCTTGTGGGGGCCTGTGGTCTACCTACCTCTGGCACAAAGAGGGTCAAAAATCAGATTACTCTAACTTTGTGACAAATAAATTGATTTGAACTGTTGTTGGCACCATATGTGTTCATCACAATTGAGTAGTATCAATTTTGTGTTATGATATTCAGGTAGAGGACAAGATATATCAATAATGTTGAGTTTCAATTATTTTATGCAAATTATCTCTTATTCCTAATCTCAATGAATATTCATATCCATCTGAATGTAAATCAAATGTCAAGGTACATCACTTACATTTCTCCCCCTTTCAAAGACACTACCAGTCTATCGTTGGTGATGAACGTAGCCTGGGCACAATCCAACGTTATCGAAACATTCTCTTGTTGCTCTAAGGATGAAGAAAAAAACTTTAATCATTCAAACTAAAATGTTGTGCTCATAAACCTTAAAGGTGTATGGATGTGAAGAGCCAACATAAGCTAAATTGCTTTACAAGCTATTAATAACCTTCATAGTAGCAACAAATTTCATTAACATGCCGAAAAGTTTCTCTTTAAGCCTACCTGCACCCGACACCTGAGTTAATCTTGGAAACTCAGGTATGACAATTACCTACCCAACTTTCTGTTCAGTGTATTGTGTTTCACTCAAAACAATGATTGTTTATCTGCCATTCCCATGCACACCACAGCCAAGTAGCCCAAGGCTATTTGTGTATATAAGATTACGCAATGTCAGAGCTGAATAATCGTGGCACTTTTGTGATTGAAATCACTCATCAGTGTTAAGTGTCTTAGTGGGAGAAGTTTGTTTTCAAACTGGTGATAAAAATTGCTGTGCATTATAATGCCTGTGGTAATGATGTGCATTAACTGTGAATGATTGACGGATCATTTCTCCTAAGGAAACATATTTCTTCATAAAAGTCAGATAAACATTTGATCATTATATGGCATTTTTATATATCACACATTAATTTCCATATTTTCATGCAACTGTTGTGAATTACAAGGCAACCTATTTTGTAAGTCCTTAATGTTTTAAATGTATATCATACTTATTTGAATTGGTGCAGCAAATTCTGACTAAAAGTTTTTGAGTCTTTGCAATGTCCCTAATAAGATTCTAGTAGAAATAGACTTTCCCATCATTTTCGGTGGCTAATATTTAGGAAAGAAATTGAGAGCCAAAATGGGTCGAGTATACAATATAACATTTTAAATATAAGAGAGAAAAGTATACCTTTTATAAGCATTGTCAGCGAGAGTCAATATATATTTTTTCATATCAAGCCTAATTTTGGTTAATGTTTTGCAGCTTTGTTTTCAAATTACATTAACACTTGGGAAACTGCTATAATTGACCACAAACTTTACAAAATCTACTTTACTGAAGATGAGAGATGTATACAGTGGGATATTGTGTGCAGCTGAATACCGTTTAGTAACAAAAACTCCAAAAACGAAAACTCAAAATTTTGCTACTTTACAGGAGGCTTTGCTACTTTGCTATTAGCAGACATGTGAGTGATGATTTATAAAAGTAGCTGAAATTGATAAATTTTCTTATAAGAATAGCTAAGTATTGTCAATTATGCAGAAATTAGGTGAAATTAGCTTGGAAAATAGCTGCAATCAGCTAAATAAGCTGAAGTCTCACATGCTCATATTGATCAATTTTCTCATCAAAGTAGCTAAGTATTGTCAATTATGCAGAAAATAGGTGAAATAAGCTTGGAAAATAGCTGAAATCAGCAAAATAGCTGAAGTCTCACATGCCTGTATCATGACAATTCACATATAAAAACAATGTGATAGGTGTACAGAAAGATCAAAACAGCTGAGAATTTAAGCAAGATCATGCATGAGCTACTGTACATTAAAGGGAAGAGGAAATTTTCAGATGCAAATATAAATGCTAACAGAACTTACTTAAAGGGAAAATCGTGCTCCAATCTGTGATGGAATTCAGTGAGACCCCATAGGGTGGAATCGATTGATTGAGATACAGCAATGAATTAGCAGCAAATATAAGAACACCACCTGCAAAAACAATTTTTTTTAAACATCCAAAATTCAAAAAGAAATGGCAACTTTCTGTCATATTTTTACAGGTAAAACTTCTCCTGACAATTGATATCAAACATTATTTATTCAAATCAACTTTAAACCATGAAAACTCAGATAAAACTTTATCTTATTTATTTCTATCTATAAACGGTGAAATATTAATATAATATCTGCCCTACCACCACGAATGTTTACAATATGAGTGCTAGAGATAGAAAAACTTTCAGTCCTATCATGAATACAAAAAAAAACACAAAAAATGCATTTCAAATCAATTTAAAATTCTTCACTTGCTACTTTAAGGACTAAAACCTCCTGTTAATGCAAAAATTACATCATTCATTAGATAATGTCACATTTCTTACCAATGGGTTTTGGTACTGCCAACAAAGTATTGCAATCATAAGGCAAAGAGCTTTGAGACCAGATAACAGGATGAACACGCTGTGAAATACTGAGGGATAACGCTACAATGGCGCAAGTATCATGTCGAACTGCAACTCTCCTGGAAGACAATCAGGATGTAAAAGAAAGGTTACAAACAAATTGTGCAAAACTTAAAGAAATATTCCTCTGAATTTTCATTTTGATGTATATGGAAGAGGACTAATTGTGGGAGAAAAAATATGTTGACATCTTATTCCATTCTGGAGTTATTACATTTCAAAAATTTCACCAGTGTGTTAAAAAGAGCCTTAGCAGGGTACAGCGTGATGTCACACTTGCAGATCCAAGACAAGTTGTAATGTACTTCTTCGAAAATCAATTGCTTTTTTTCTCAATGTTTGTGTACGGTTTTCTGTTAATTATTGAGATGGGATGTAACATCAGATAGTCGGTGCATTGACAAAGTTAGAACACGCATTGCAATTGCCAAAGACATGTTTACAAAATTGAATCCAATTCCGAAGAATAGAAATATTGGAATGGACACAACAGTTTGTGTCTTGAAGGCATATGTATGGTCTACTCTTCTTTATGGCTGTGAATGCTGGAGAATTACCAGTGACATCCAGAAAAGATTAAAAGCAACAAAAATGTGGTTTATTAGGGAAATGTTGAAAATATCTTGGACAGAAAGGAAAACAAATGATGATTTCCTGATAGCTTTAGGCATGGGCAGGTCCCTACTCAATGCCATCAGAAGAAGACAGATGGAATTTTTCGGGAATGTTTATCAGGAGGGTGGGTTTAAACAGCTTGCAGTATGTGGGAAAATTGAGGGCAAAAGAAACAGAGGAAGACAGCGAGTCAAATATGTCCACAGCTTGAACAACTGGGCAACCAACAACAGCCTAAGTAACAATAAGTTCATGCGCTTAGCTCTTAACAGAAGTGACTGGAGGGCCATGATCTCTAATGTCTGTTCCAGACTCGACACCTAGAGAGAGAGAGAGAGGGATGTAAACATGCACTTTAAAGGAACATGCACTTTAAAGGAACATGCTTTGCCTACCTTAAACTCTGCATGAAAGATAAATAAGTTTCATTTGATAGAAATGAATAAAATTTTATCTTAGATCTGTAAGTAAGAACTGAAGAAATCTTTTAAATGTACTGCACTATTGTTATTAAAGTAATCAGGGCAGGGTTATAGTACAGACGTATGCTAGGTGTGTTGGCTGCAGCTTTGAGCCTCCTAATTTTATACAATGAAGTGATAGAATTGAGAACCGAATACTATTATCATTATAGTAATGATGAATATGAAAGGTGCTTACCCAGCCCAGGTTCGTACTGGTTCATGAAGAAGCACTAGCGTTGGCTCATAGTATCCATGGAGGAACTTGAAGTCGACAATACTCATGAGATGGCTGTCCACTTCCGTGAGGTTGATCATGTAACTAGGCATGATGACGGACTTGGTGCTGTAAAGAGAAAATGTAGTAATAATAACAATAACAATAATAGTAACAACAACAACCACAACAACAACAACAATAATAATTATAATATTAATAACAATTATAATAATAATAACAATTATATTAATAATGATAATAGTAATAATAATAATAATAATAATAATAATAATAATAATAATAATAATAATAATGATAATAATAATAATAATAATGATAATAATAATAATAATAATAACAATAATAATAATAATAATAATAATAATAATAATAATAATAATAATAATAATAATAATAATAATAATAAAAAAATAATAATGATAATGATAATAATAATAATAACAATAATAATAATGATAATAACAATAATAATAATAAAATAATAATAAGAAGACATATTGTGCACATACCATTCAAAGAATGTTCATGGCACAATTAACAATTAGAAAAATGAAAGGACTTACAAGTAATACATAATAATACCATCAATGAATGAAATAGAAAACAAAAAAGGTATAAAATTATGTAAAAGCTTTTGTTATTAAATGGGTTTTTAGGTTCTTCTTAAATTTAGAGAGAGTAGCTGCTAGTCTGACTTTTAAGGGTAGTTGGTTCCAAAGGTGAGGAGCAGAAACAATGAAGGACCAATCACCCCAAGATTGTTTGGACTTATTTTTAGATAATAAAAGTTGAGAGCTGGACCTTAGATTATGAGAGAGGACATAATTACATAATAAGTCAGAAATATACTCTGGACCTTAACCTTTTGGTGATTTATAAACAATAAGGAGAATTTTATACATTATATGATATCGTACAGGAAGCCAGTGTAAGTTTTCTAAGACAGGGTAGATATGACAATGCTTAGGAGAATGAGTTACAATACATGCAGCAAGTTATGGATTAATTTGAGTCTATGAATCTGTTCTTGTGGAAGACTGAGAAGTAAGAAATTGTCCATACCCAACCTTGAGGCTTTAAGTGATAAAAGAATGCACTATTTGTTCAGTTGCCCTATCATTGATATATTTACATAATCTATGAATACCTATCAAATGAAAAGCAGCAGAACTTGTTATTTTAAAAATGTGGTATTTCATGGACATATTGGAATAAAAAATGACACAAAGGTTACGTGCATGAGTGGAAGGGCAAACCTAGACATTACCAGAAAAATGACATTCAGATGGGATGTTTTAGGAGGGTAATTATTAGGATAATCAATCAAGTTGTCTCTAAGAAAATCAAATCAACCGGTTTCTGGCATCAACGAAAATAACATTAATTGGTTTCTGGCATGATAGAAAATTAACACAAATGGTTTCTGGCATGAAAATAAATTGAACGCAAATCTTCCCTAAAAAGAAGTCAAAATCATAAATGCTATGTAGCGCTATTGCTAAGCTTGAGTAAAATCTGAAAACAATGATATGACCATGGGAACAGTCAATCAGAAAATATATATTTCTAAATTGGTTAGAATACTAGTGGGTACGATAAATAAAAAGCATGCAAGAGATTTAGGGCACACTTGGAATTAAGCCTGTGTTCACTGATGTTGAGCATGATAGAGGTGTCATCAGGATCTTGAGAGGAGAGCTCTGAGTAAGTAAACGGGAGATTATAGTTTTCCTGATTGTTGGACTGGAAGTTAAGAGGGTTCTTTTCAGCCTTGATTTTCTGGTTTTCGAAGGAGTAAGAAAGATTGTCATTTTAGGAGGTGTTGCTTTAGGAAGATGTGATAACAATTTGAGATATATTGGGACAGGGGAATGGTGCAAATGGGGGAAGGGGGGTGGGGTGGAGACATGTTTTGCCCTGTTTGTCTGTCATCAAGATATTTCAAGAACTGATGATTGGATTTGGATTAAATTTAGTGTGTGGTTTTGTTACTGCTTCAGGATGAAGTGATAAAAATTGGAGACATATTAGAGCAGGGGAAGGGTGCAAATGGAGGGGTGGGGACATTTTAAGAAAAGTTTGTTTGTCATCAAGATATCTCCAGAACTGATGATTGGATCTTTATTTAATTTGGTGTTTGGTTCTGTTACTGTTTCATAAAGAAGTGATTACAATTTGAAACTAATTGGAACAGGGGAATGGCAGAAATTGATGGGTGGGGATGTTTTAGGATGAGATCTGTCAAGACTAAGTTGAAACTTTCTAATGGAATGTGTTGAACAATGACTTTGTGCTCAGAATGAAGATCCAAACAATCAATTTTCTTGACTCAAAAGAGACTTACATTAAGTATTCTCTGGAATCAATGAAAATGATACAATTGGTTTCTGCCATGAATTAAAACTAATGGAATGTAAATCCTGGCTGAATAGAGCTTAAACAATGATGCTTCACTTGAATAAAACTGAAAACAATGTTTTAGCCTTGGAAGAAATCCAGTCAGAGTGTTCAGATTGCAAATGTTCATTACGGATCAAAACTTAGGGATGAATCTTGGTGGGCCTAGGAATTCTGAGGTAGATTATATTGGGTAAGGGGATCAAATGAACTTTAGAATTATTCTAGGCATGTTGGAAATTGCAACAGGGTGGCGGTATGCACTCTAAAGAGTGCTATTAATTTAGTTAATACTGTTTTCAGAGGTTTATATCGTCTGATAAAGATTTGGTTTGGTTTGTTGATGTTTAATGGTACCACGACAGTCAGAGTCAAATGTGCCAAGGGGGTGTTAAAAATGTAAAGGAAAATATAACAGAAGTTCTAAATCTTTGAAAGAACAAATACATTAAAAGACAGATAAAATAGATTTTCTTTAATTCCAAAATGTTGCACATCAATGGGTAGAAGCTGGCACAACTAAACACTTTAAAAGACATTTTTCAACAAAAATTCAACAAAAAAATTTCACAAAATTAAATTTTAGCTTTAATTTAAATTAAAGAAAAAGAAAGAAACAAGTGACTTATCCATGAGTATTTGCACTTGCAAAGCTTTGAAAAAGTTAGATCAAAATTAACAACTCCCTCCCCCCCCCTCCTAGATATACCTACCCCGCAGTTCCTGTAAGTGACTCCTCTGACTTGGTGTCCCTCCTGAATGGCAGCACCACAAGCTTGGAGCCGTAGATGAGCATGACGGCACATCGGTTGTCAGGATCAACCTCCACAACAGGAGGGAGAGGTATCATTTTGGGTTACAGTAATAGCCATCCTGCAAAAACAAAGAAGAGAGGGGTGGTTAAATTTTGTAAATGCATGCTGAAGGAAGTATTTTTTATCTGGAGGATTTTTCTGGAAGAACTCAGAATATTTGTTGGATTGTGAGGATGCAGTGGCAATTGTTACAGAGGGTTGGGGGGAACCAATAGATTTTCTAAGGCGGGTAATATGAGCGTTGTCGTCAATTGTTGATGGTGGATTTGAACTGGATAACTGGTGCTAAGATGAGATAGATAACTTTGATGTCAGAGAGGGTTTGGGGAAAAGGGGAAGGGAGGAACCTGGTGCTAAGATGAGATAGATAACTGTAAAACACACTTACCTAATTTTTAATGACTGAAACTTTACAAACATTATTGAAAGAATTACATAAAGACATTCAACAGTCTTTCTATTCATAGATCACCATAATACAATGAAAATATTGATCTAAATTTTGTCAGCCATATTTGAAGCGATCTCAAACGATCCCTAAAATTTTCCTATGCGTCACCTTTATTGACCCTGTATCACATTCGCTTCAAAATACTTCTTAGTTATATCAAACAACGTCATGTGTCCTCTTTATCTGACCAGAATATCAAAAAGTTTAGTGGTTTCGATGCATTCTTTTATTGTTGATTTTCAAGTTATATACTAACTGGCATTGCATACCATGAAATATGCTAAAAAACATATATTCATAAGCCATGCCCACCATGCACATCAATAGAATAGAACCTGTTGACAACACTTTTTCAAGATCTTTTTATTTTATATTAAGTCCCTTTCCTCCACTCCGCCACACTTAGTAATACCACCACCAAACACAATAGGGCACACAAACAGACAATGGGTTATCTGTGTACCACGTATGACTTGTATCAAATGTATTGTTTTAGAGGTACTGTTTTTACAAGTCCTTTTCTGCGAAACCATATTTAGCCCTGCCCACTATTTATTTAAATGATATTCAATAATTTTATATCATGCATTAATATACATTGGCAAACAACATAAATATACCAAGTATGAATCAAAACAGACATGTAGCTTTAAAAATAAGAGCATTTGAAGATATTACATTAAGCATACTCATTGATATAACATAACATGTAGAACATAAGATAACATGTATAACATAACATGTATAACATAACATAACATGTATAACATAACATGTATAACATGACATGTATAGCATAACATAACATGTATAACATAAGATAACATGTATAACATAACATGTATAACATAACATAACATGTATAACATAACATAACATGTATAACATGTATAACATAACATGTATAACATAAGATGTATAATATAACATAACATGTATAACATAACATGTATAACATAACATGTATAACATAACATGTATAATGATAACATATAATGTATAACATAACATGTATAACATAACATGTATAACCTAATATAACATGTATAACATAACATAACATGTATAACATAACATAATATATATAACATAACATAACATGTATAACATAACATAACATGCACAACATAACAAGATGACAGGCTAAGAAGGGTGAGTCACCCCATAAAAAGCCCACCACCACCACCACCACCAAAAAAATATCAAAGAACTTATCAGTAAAGAACTTATCAATGTTGACTTTGCAATTGTGAACAGAATTGGAGCTAACTACCCACTCAGGCCAACCATTCCACTCATTAACAACTCTTTGCAAAATGCTAAAATGCCGAATATCTATCCGTGAGAACTCTTTGGTCAACTTCAAACTGTTACCACGTGTCACATGAGTATTAGCTTAAACATACAAGAAATAACAGGAATTCATAGCATCACTACCAAATACGAATTTAAAAACCTGAATCATTTCACCACGTACTCTTCTTAACTCAAGTGTGGTCAAACCAAGAATTTGCAACCTAGATTCATAAAAAAGATTTCTCACATCAGGAATAAGTCTAGTGGCTTTTGGCTGAACTTGCTCCAAATAAACTTATCCTTCTCATAAAAGGAACTCTAAGCCTGAATAGCATACTCAAGGTGAGGCCTGACTAACTGCTTATACAAATTAATAACAACCTCTACCAAGAAAACAAAAATTTCTTCTAATCAAACCAAGCATCCTATTTGCCCTTGCAGCTGCTAAAGCACACTGTTTAGAAAACTTCAGAATGCTAGTATAACAGCACCTAGATCCCTTTCTTGAGCAACACAACCAAGAAATAAACCATTCAATTCAATGATGAATTTTGTTACCCTCTGATAATAAGAATATATAAAAGAATCACTAAAATGGGGATCAATGTTTGACTTATGTAGCCATTGAAGGGCCTGTAATTAAAAATAAATTAATCTCCCCACCAAAAAAGTGTCCTCTTAATCTTCACCCTTGATAGTATGTGTATCTCATATTTTTACCAATGAATTGTGTGGAGAGAATATATCCCTTCAACAAGTCTTGCCCCCATATCACATTTCTTAAAGTGAAATGCTTTCATGTGCAGCCTTTCTACTAAATTTGAGTGGCTCACAGCAAATTAGCTGAGCCTGGTGGCAGACCCCTAGCTTTGCTGTTTTACAGGGGCGGCCCGCCCTGCCCCACCGTGGGCCAGCCCTGCCCCCCTGAGGGTCCGCCCTGCCCCTCATGAGAAAAAAAAAAACATTTTTAAAACTTAATAATCTTAATTAACCTCATAAATGAAATACTTTACATGGATATAGAACACAGAATGATAACATAGTAAGCAATTGTCCTGTTTGGCTCATGAATGGTCCTTATCACTCAGAATAGTTTCATTCTAAGGTGTGATTATAGCTAAAATTCCAGAGCTTCTTCACCATGGGATTGAGCCCTGGACTCCATGCTGAAAAGATGCAGCGCTTCGCACACGCATTAATGTGCCCCTCAACAAGTCTAGCATCCTGTCCCTTTTTAAATCAAGCTAGGGGTCTGCCTGGTGGTATTTGAGTTTGAACTGCAGACTCATTGCCACTGTGTTCACAGGGGAAACCCTACTGAGGTGAAGGGGTGTTACACCATATTTTTCTAAATGGTTTTTAATTTTAATGGATCATATTTAAAGGGCTGTGTTGCAGAGTTTTTTTATCTTTGCTTTTCCAAAATCTCTTGAAAATTTACTCACTAAGTTGGGCTCAGTTGGGAATATTTCAACTGAAATTTTCTCATAAGATGTAATAGCAACTTTTTGAATTTCTTACCTTGATAAGTATCCTAAAGAACTAAGAAACTATTTCAGAAATGTCTACATTTCTATGCTTTTTCTTACAGGAAAGAAGAATGATGATCAGTTTTCTACTGATTAAATGTCTTGAATTGGATTAAACAAAGCTACTGGCAAATCATAGGGATGCTGCACATCAATCATTGAACACTTAGCTATATATCGCGTTTTTGTTCATCATTTGGATGCTGCACGTAGTTAGAGAAAGATTGTGACCCAGAAGAACTTGTCATTTTGATTTCATGTGTCACATGTGTACTAGAACAGTGTGTGTATGGTACATAATACACGCAGGGTACCAGTTCTGCGAATGGATCTGTCAGGTTCTTTTGCTGTCCACTCTATTCTAGCGAAACCATGTGTTTTCCCTATTCATTTTCAAGACACTTCATTATAAATTCCATTCAGTCGTCAGTTCTATTATTCAACCTTTTTTTTCCGTCCCAGAACAAATCCTTTAATTGCTGCTATTCATGTCTGAATTGCATTTGTTTTCCTTTATATAAATTTCTTTTCATAAAAATAGTTGTGAAATTCCTTTTCTAGGGCAGCAATCTTTTGTTCCCTAGTAGCTGAACAATGCAAGAGGTCGGACGAGCAATAGATGTGGACAAACAGTAAAGATGCTATATCCCCTCTTCACCAACTTTGTTGGCGAGGGGATAAAAAGGTCATGTGATATCACGTCATGCACTTCCTCTATAGCTTCTTGAATTACCTGACAGTTTTCAATTGCAAAGACAAGTATTTATGTGATTTTCTTTTGTTGATGCATAAAAATGACTGATAGGTAGGTAGAGTAGGTATTCTACATCCTTTTCTCAACAGTGAAGGTTATGATGTCCACTGCCGTTTGATAAACTAGTTGTGAAACACTTGTGACCAACAGGATTTCAAAAGAGATTTTGACCTGTTTTGCTCATGTATAGCTTGTTGAATTACCATACCATTTTAACCACACTGACAAGTGTTTACATCATTTTCTTTTGTTAATGTATTACAATTATTGAATCAAAACAAAAGCAAACCTTGAGCTCTTCCTCTTCAAAGTGGTGCATAGAAAGTGTTCTGAGGTCATGCGTGCTGGGGTCATACTCCACAATTGACAACTGTGAATTTATGAGAAAGTATAGTATATTAAATGAGGTATAATATCACTTCTGGATTGGAGAATTTGGAAAGTGGGTATCTATTGGAAAAGAATAACACTGTATCATGACAATAATATGTTAAGAAAGTATGATTGCATGTAGTTCTCCAAACTAGTTTAATAGTTAAAATCATCTGAGATCATGAAAGGTTCATTAACATTAGTGCTTATCCCCAGTTTCCTTGCTGCAAGTGGATGAGTGTACTTGACTCCTCCTGGATGGGACACCTTAGCAGGGAGGTGTTGTCTTTTTGACCTATTGCAGGTCTATTAAAAATACAAATTTTCCACCTCCATCCTTTGTTTCTCTTTTTACTGTTTTATCATTTTCCACCTGTTTAAAGAGGTTACAAGAACCTGAATCAACTCCTGCCTATGCCCTACATTTACAAAATACATCAACATGAAAATAATTTTAGTAGACATATAACAAATTGGTTATTCAAAAAACAATTGAAATAGTCAGTTTTTTTCCTATTTAACAATATTGAAGGTTTTCAATCCATTGAATTTGCAGAAATATTCCCATGGTTTTTTGTAAAAACATTATTTTAAAGAGCATACTTTTAGAGCCAATTTGGTACAAAAATTAGCTTGATATCAGATTCCATTCGAGAGATATGGGTTTTTAAAGATTTCCAAATTGCATTTTAAAGTTTTTGTACAGTATGATGAACTCGTGTTTGATGATGTCTAGAGACAATTCCATTGCAAATGTTTATGTATTTCTTTGAACGTTAAATGGTTGTTTCTGTATGATTAGAAACAATTTTTCAAAAGTTATTGAAGTAGGATATATTTGACAATGTATATAAATATCTAACTTTTATCAATTTATTTTTCTAGCAGGTTTTATTAATAAAAAGTAAAATAGAATTTAATGAAATACATCAACTTTGTGGGAGAATGCGTTGCTGTGATGTCATACTAAGCTTTTTCCTATTCGTTTATTGCCATTTTTTGTGAACCTTATAAATTGAATATCTGGTAGGAATAACATATAAAAATGATTTTTGTCAAATTGTTTTTTTAAATCTTTCTATTTTTTATAAAAGGTTATGAAAAAACATGGGAATAATCATTTAAAAACATTGGGATATTCCTTTAAAAACATGGGAATATATCTTTAAAAACATGGGAATATTCCTTTAAAAAAATGGGAATATATCTTTAAAAACATGGGAAGATTTCTTTTAAAACAGGAATATTTCTCTAAAAACATGGGAAGATTTCTTTAAAAACATGGGAATATTTCTTTAAAAACATGGGAATATTTCTTTTAAAACATGGGAATAATCTTTAAAAACATGGGAATATTCCTTTAAAAACATGAGACTATTCCTTTAAAAACTTGGGACTATTCCTTTAAAAACATAGGAATATTCCTCTAAAAACATAAGAATATTCCTCTAAAAACATGGGAATATTTCTTTAAAAATATGGGAATATTCCTTTAATAACATTGGAATATTCCTTTATCAACATGGTAATATTCCTTTATAACATGGGAATATTCCTTTAATGAAAAATTACCTGTATAACCATGAACACAACAGATCATATAATCTAATATTAAATTTCCTCGCAATTCAAACTAAAATAGGCCACAACCATGTGCAAACTTGTTTTTAAGATAAATTCATTAGGCCTGCTAAGGATTGTAATATTTGTTCATAAACCATTATCAACAAACCAAATATTTTTCGGCAAATGACATCCTTCTCCACTTTTGATAAGAAGTATTTATTTCATCCTTCAATCACTAAATAAATCATTATTGCAAAACAGTATTAAAACATGATAACTGCTGGCTCTCTACTTGGCATAATCAAGGTGGAATATGTCTAAGATCAAAAACATGAATATGTATGATTTACCTTTCCATCACTGAAAGCCAATAGATGTCTAAGATCAAAAATATGAATATGCATGATTTTACCTTTGCATCACTGAAAGCCAATAGGAGGGCATCTCTCCCTGCACCCGAGAGAGGTGCTGACCTTATGGAGGCCACTCTTGCATACAACTGGTAGGAGGCAAGTTGTTCCAACTTCTCCTTCACTTTGCTCTCCGCTTAAAAAGAATTAAACACTTTCTTAAATCTACTCTCAAAATAACAAGTGGGGCTACCATTTGTAAAATTTCAACAAAAACAAACACTTTGAAATCTAAAGTTGAAATAGATTACAAAATATTGTGAAAAAATAACAATTATTCAACATGTAACAGAAAATCTCATGAAATATAGTCCTCTAATAGCCACAAATGTCAGAAATAACTAGAAGAGCGATTCCACGAATGTAACATCTGTCACGGAGCTTGGAAATGCCCCTACTTAAGTCTAGGAGGGTCCCAGGGTTAAGTGGGGGCAATTGCACAAATGTAACATCAGTCACATTATTACACAAAACTCCAAGGAATATAGTCCTCTGATAGCCACTAATGTCAGAAATAACTAAAAGGGTGATTCCATGAATGTAATGTCTGTCACAGAGTGTGGAACCTTATCCACTTAACCCTGTGAGGATCCCAGGGATGCTGCCAGGAAAAAGCGGGGGAGAATCCACACTGGGATTCCACAAATGTAATGTCAGTCATGGAAGGTGGAATCCCCCAGATATTATGACAAGTTAAAAGGAAATGTAAATAAGGGACAATGCAAATTTGGCTAAAAGCTAAGTTGTCCATCCGAGCATGTCAAATAGATATCATGGTTGCCCAGATAAGATTTTTGGTTGTCCTGGGCAGCCAGATGTATGATTTGTCGAACCCTGGTATAAGGGTGTTTATTAGGCAGAAAAGTTTATTTAAATCTATGTTTATTTCAATGATAAAATTAAAAAAGCCATGGTGCTTATTACAAAAAATTACACATTAATAGATCAAAACCAAAACTACATTATTACTGTGTTTCTTAGATATTCCCATGACTTACCAGAAGCCTGATCTGTCTGCTTTGCCAATGGTACCTGCCAAGGGAAAAATAATGTAATAGTTGAAAATGTTGATTAATAAATATTTTCAAATGCACAATCTTATATAATTTAATTTCAGTTTATATTCAAGATAACGGTTAGCCACTGAAGAGAAATATATACCAGAAACTTAAAAGATTGATGAAATAGAATACAATGATTACCTTTCAATCCAAGTTGAAATATATAAAAAATATTCATCAATTAAATTGCTATGACCATTAATAATTTTGTTTTGAATAAATAAGATTGAAAGCAGATTAAAGCAAGACAAATGATTGATAGACTCAATAATAATAGTTAGTAAAGTGAGGACATTCGGGTATAACAAGCTTGTATAATGTCCTTGTTGTCCTATAATCATTTAGTCATATTTTGATACTTGTGTTTTCATGCAGTTTCATACACAAATTTGTTTGTTTGTTTGTTTGTTTGATGAGGTCTTAACGGCACCACGACAACGAAGGTCAAATTGTGCCTGAGAGGTCAAATCATTTTAGAGGTAGTAAGGAAAGAGACCAGGGGGAGAATGAGAGAAATTCAAGAACAAAAGCCAGAAAGCTGTGATCGAGAGAGGAGGTGCATGGGTAAAACAAAAACAAAGTAGAGAGGGGGTGGAAGAGGAGAAATAAATATGCTTGTAGAGGGATGCATGCTGAAGGAAGGAGATTATTTTATCTAGAGGATTTTTCTGGAAGAACTCAGCAATTGAGTTGTGGGGAGCGAGGGAAGCTCTAGGAAGGTTGTAAAGGGGGCAAGCAAGGAGAACTGTTGGATTGTGAGGATGCAGTGGCAATTGTTACATAGGGGTTGGGGGAAACCAAAAAGGAGGTGGGAGTGAGTGAGGTGGGTGTGACCAATTCTAAGACGGGTAATATGAACGTTGTCGATACGAGAAAGGTTGTTGATGGTGGATTTGATCGGGATTGTGGGCTGGATAACATGGAGTTTGTTATCAATTTGGAAGTTCCATAAGGTTTGCCAGCGGTCACGAACAAGAGAAGCGATAAGCGGTTTGATGTCAGAGAGGGTTTTGGGAAAAGGGGAAGGGAGGAGGTTAAGGGCAAGCTTAGCGGCTGTATCAGCCCTGTCATTGCCAGGGATGCCAACATGGCTGGGTATCCAGAAGAAAAGAACACTTTTCCTGCAGAGGGTGGGAGAAAAGAGTTTCCGGAGGAGGTTAACCAAACTGATAAAACAGTAGATTTGTCATGCACCTATGCCTAAATATAGGCTACTTTTTTGGTCTCATGTGATAAAATGGAAAAACCAGGTGATTCTTCCTCTCATCCAACAGATCCAATGCAATACACTCACCTCAGCATTCTTGAGAAGACGGTAAACTGTTAATTCTGTTGCTTTGGCTACAACAAGGTTTTTTTCCTCCTTCGAGAAAAAATAACAATAGACACATTGTTCAATCCCAGTAGGGGCATGAAGCTGCCGGTGAAATGCATACATCTTGCTTGATCAACCAATCTCCATCCACAGTGGTGATTGGGATATTTGGCTACTGAGGTTTTCTGTTCTGATGTTCTGTGAAATATATGCAAAACAACGTATTTTAATCTATAATATAAAGCCTCCACATCATACAGGTAACTTCTACAACATTACTGCCTATGGTTTTGTTGGTTTACCAAGGTTTAAAACGTCCCAACAGACCTTCATTGGAGTATTTAAGTCAAGAAGCCCACGGCTGTTTTATTAACCAGTCGTGGAGCACTGGTTGGAGACCCACCGGGAATCACACCCGGATGCTAGATTAGAAAGCTGAAGCTTTACACACAGCCACAAAGGTCTCTATGGAGAATGCTCACAAAAGATCCTTGTCATTGGTACCTCCATGAGAAATGTAAATCCAACCTTTATTCTCATTAAAAACATATTGATACTACTAATTGCACATATTGATCTACCTCCTTAACCTCAAATCTGACAAAAAAACAAACCGATCATGGTGCTCTGTACACACAAGAGTTTGGGTTTTATTTATTTCTACATAGGAGTTGCACTATCTAGTGTGATTAAAGCAGAGTTGAAAAGGTGATGTGCAGTCTGTTATTTTTCACGGCAAACTTGATTCAGTGGCAGTAGCCAAGTAACGCAAGTAAGCTAGTATCCCTGTAAGCTAACGAACGTAAATATGACAAAAGAATAGTGAGGAGCAAAAAACTGGTAGGCCTAACTGTTATTTGCTAACACAAATTCAAAAACTGCTAAATCATTTGCAAAAAGTCACTGATAGATCAGTTACCATATTATATAATTGCATATTGAAAGCGACTTACTAACTAAATTATTGCAAGCGTACTGCAAAGAAGATGCAAAGCGTTAAGATTCGTGAATATTTTTCGTGGAACTGTTCTGTAAGATAAGTTACGCTTAAGGGTTAGAGAACAAAAATCGGTACAAAATTAAGACAAGAGGACTATTCTTTTTTATTGACAAACCTTAGAAGTTGCAACTATATCAACCAAATTTGGCACAAGCAATTAAAAATTTGGTTTATATCAAGAATGAAGAATTATTTAACTTACATTATCGCTCGAAGTAGAACACTACATGCCAAGCATGGACAAAATTTATTCCTTTTTCTGTCTGTCATATATTTCTTTCTAACAAGGAAAATTTCCTTAATGTTCCTTAAAAACTTCCTTGTTCCTTATGCGTTTCCAGGCACAGTGACGGGTTAGGTTGTCGGCATTGCGAATGGTCAACCCAACAATTGCTGCACAGTAAATGGAAGAAGAAGAAGATGATGATGATGATGATGATGATGATGATGATGATGATGATGATGATGATGATGATGATGATGATGATGATGATGATGATGATGATGATGATGATGATGATGATGATGATGATAATGATGCTAACCTATGATGATTTAATGATCTATCTATTTATCTATTTATCTATTTATCTGTCTATCTATCTATCTATCTATCTATCTATCTATCTATCTATCTATCTATTTATCTATCTATCTATCTATCTATCTATCTATCTATCTATCTATCTATCTATCTATCTATCTATCTATCTATCTATCTATCTATCTATCTATCTATCTATCTATCTATCTATCTATCTATCTATCTATCTATCTATCTATCTATCTATCTATCTATCTATCTATCTATCTATCTATCTATCTATCTATCTATCTATCTATCTATCTATCTATCTATATATATATATATATATATATATATATATATATATATATATATATATATATATATATATATATATCTCTCTCTCTCTCTCTATATATATATATATAATATATATATATATATATATATATATATATATATATATATATATATATATATATATATATATATATATATATATATATATATATATATATATATATATATACATATATATATCTATATATATATATATATATATATATATATATATATATATATATATATATATATATATATATATATATATATATATAAATATATGTATTTATATATATATATATATATATATATATATAAATATATATATATATATATATATATATATATATATATATATATATATATATATATATATATATATATATATATATATATATATATATATATATATATATATATATATATATATATATATAATATATATATATATATATATATATATATATATATATATATATATATATATATATATATATATATATATATATATATATATATATAAATTAGCATATTCTTACCATAACGGGAACGCATGTGCCAATTTCTCCCTAAAAATGAAGCCTTATATAAAGCCTATATGGCTGGCTACACTGGGTAATGTTCAAAAGAAATCGCCTTTATATAGATACATTATAGATACATATATAAACTTTATATATATATATATATATATATATATATATATATATATATATATATATATATATATATATATATATATATATATATATATATATATATATATATATATATATATATATATATATATATATATATATATATATATATATATATATATATATATATATATATATATATATATATATATATATATATATATATATATATATATATATATATATATATACATATATATATATATATATATATATATATATATATATATATATATATATATATATATATATATATATATATATATATATATATATATATATATATATATATATATATATACATATATATATATATATATATATATATATATATATATTATATATATATATATATATAAATATATATATATATGTACATATATTTATATGTATCTATATATATATATATATATATATATATATATATATATATATATATATATATATATATATATATATATATATATATATATATATATATATATATATATATATATATATATATATATATATATATATATATATATATATATATATATATACCACTGAAGAAGGAAACAGAAGTTTTCGAAATATTTGGTTTTTAAAATAATCTGTTGGCTAGAGACATTGTCATTTTTTCCTATTTTGTTTTATATATATATATATATATATATATATATATTGATACAGTCTATGACAGTCTAAAGCGCTATATAAGCAATACGATTATTATTATTATATATATTATTATTATATTATTATTATATATATATATATATTCATACTTTTGACAATGTCCCACCAGTGATTTTTTTTTTTTTTAAATCCTGCTTTGGCAAACCCTATACTTTAACGAGTTTTTATTTAAAAAAATCATAGGCGGGACAAAATAAAATAATACAGATCTGATGGTTTTTCAATAGAAAAAACATAAAGTAGATGGTTGTTGGGCCCCAACGTTGGTTTTAGGATGAAAGGAGTGTATGAGGTGCAATATCCGTGATACAAAGGCAGATGTAGTTCTTTGAAATGGAAAGTTGTGTAATGTTGAGCACGTTAATTCCTCTCTGAAAAGGGTACTTCTACCTACGAACTCTCTGTAAAAACCAACTACATGCGTCAGGTGTGCCACAAGGAGAGAGGGGGAGGCAAGTTCCACGGCCCCAGATCAAAGATTTACCGATAATTGAGGTGACTCGCACGCTCTGGTAAGCCTTACTTTAATATAGTTTTTACCAATTATATGCGGGGAAACAAAAAGAAGGTATAGGCCATGATGTGAAGGCCTATATAGGAAAATCAATTTAATGTTATTAGTCCCCAAAGTTGTCTTTAGGTATGCATAGGCGTCACAGGGAGGGGTGCAGCGGGTGTGGGGGGGGGTGTGCGAACGACTCCCTTTTTTTCTTTCAACAAAATTTTAATGTTATGTTAAAATTGTAATGTTATAAGATGGTCTCACATATATATGATTCAAGAGTTGCAAATGTATTACTTATTTGTAATAATACTAGAACAAGAGGTTCTAAAAACAGGAAAGTTCTTCAATCACATTCATTCACCAGCGTTCAACATAATTTTTTCTCCAATCGGATTTGCAAATTATGGAATAATTTACCAAAGGAGGTTGTGGAAGCATGCAATCTAAATTTGTTTAAGAACAGGCTGGATAAGCACTGGTGTAATCAGGCTTTTCGCTTTCACTTTAAGGCGGAGAGTCACGAATTACTTGACACTTATAGGTCTGGAATCTCAGGCTACTAGCCTTTCGTCCAGGAAATATCATAGGTATCATAGGTAGGTATGTTTTAAAAGATGTTCTTACAAATCACAGGCGTCACTAAAGAGGGCCGGTGGGTCGCCGATTAGAAAATATTCCTTCAACAAGAAGTTATGAAATAGGCTTATACCAAAAATTGACATCGACAAATTACGTAGGTGCAATGATCTGATGATGCTTATTCTCGAGCTAGCACAGGTGACCTTAGAAATATGTCAAATTTCATCCACTTTTAGGCCCACAAAATGACTAACCGCAGAGCTTGCGGTGGCTTTTTCCCTTCCTCCCACGCCTAATATTGAAGAGGTAAGTTGTTGGGTGAATTTTCTCTTCGAATGACAACTCCCTCTTCATACGGATGGCGGTCGTACTCGTAATTTGGTGACAGTCGTTTATTAACAATTAATGTTAAGATTTCGGATTTTGTCGAAACCAAGGGGCCTACAAATCTTCTATATTGGGCCTAGGCTACTCCATTTATAGTAAGTTAAAAAGTTAGAATTTATATTATTACTTCGTCTAAAGAAAGCCGTAATTTTAGCAGGATATGTACTTAAGAAAGCGGCAAGAAGTAAAATCATGAAGCCTAAAAAGTAATGTATGTTAGGCTTGTCATGTAGGCCTACTCATATTCTTACATTGTACTTAAAAATAAGCTTAGGCTTCATCTTCAGTTGCATTCCACACTCAGTCTGTTGACATCATATTAGGATTACCGCGGACTGATGCCAGCCGTGTTAGTACTGAGTATGGCTGCCGTTGGTGATGGCTGACCGCCTGAGGCACAGGTATTCCTAGCGTTATGGCAACCTATATTCTTAATACATATATTTAAAAAAAAGTATCTCACTTTCTAATGCAACTTTCGAGTCATTTCGCGTCATAACTCATTTCGCGTCATAACTATTTCGCGTCATAACTCATTTATTCCACTGGATTAAAGGTATTATTGAATAAAAATTATATTTTGTTTGACTGCAGAAAAAGGACAAGTTCCTACTCTATCACTACGACTATGACTGCAGAGAAAGGACAAGTTCCTACTCCATCACTTTGACTACGACTGCAGAAAAAGGACAAATTCCTACTCCATCACTACGACTATGACTGCAGAGAAAGGACAAGTTCTTGCTCCATCACTATGACAATGACTGCAGAGAAAGGACAAGTTCCTACTCCATCACTACAACAACAGTATGACTGCACCTGCAGAAAAAGAACAAGTTCCTACTCCATTACTATGACTATGACTGCAGAGAAAGGACAAGTTCCTACTCCATCACTATGACTACGACTGCAGAAAAAGGACAAGTTCCTACTCCATCACTATGACTATGACTGCGCCTGCAGAGAAAGGACAAGTTCCTACTCCATCACTACAACTATGACTGCAGAGAAAGGACAAGTTCCTACTCCATCACTATGACTACGACTGCAGAAATAGGACAAGTTCCTGCTCCATCACTACGACTATGACTGCGCCTGCAGATAAAGGACAAGTTCCTACTCCATCACTATGACTGCGCCTGCAGAGAAAGGACAAGTTCCTACTCCGAAAGGACAAGTTCCTACTCCATCACTACGATTATGACTGCGCCTGCAGAGAAGGGACAAGTTCCTACTCCATCACTACGACTATGATTGCGCCTGCAGAGAAAGGACAAGTTCCTACTCCATCACTATGACTGCGCCTGCAGGGAAAGGACAAGTTCCTACTTCATCACTATGACTTTAACTGCACCTGCAGAGAAAGGACAAGTTCCTGCTCCATCACTACGACTATGACAGCAGAGAAAGGACAAGTTCCTACTCCATCACTATGACTACGACTGCAGAAATAGGACAAGTTCCTGCTCCATCACTACGACTATGACTGCGCCTGTAGAGAAAGGACAAGTTCCTACTCCATCACTATGACTGCGCCTGCAGGGAAAGGACAAGTTCCTACTCCATCACTATGACTATGACTGCGCCTGCAGAGAAAGGACAAGTTCCTACTTCATCACTATGACTGCGCCTGCAGAGAAAGGACAAGTTCCTGCTCCATCACTACGACTATGACTGCAGGGAAAGGACAAGTTCCTACTCCATCACTATGACTATGACTGCGCCTGCAGAGAAAGGACAAGTTCCTGCTCCATCACTATGACTACGCCTGCAGAGAAAGGACAAGTTCCTACTCCATCACTACAACTATGACTGCAGAGAAAGAACAAGTTCCTACTTCATCACTATGACTATGACTGCGCCTGCAGAGAAAGGACAAGTTTCTACTCCGAAAGGACAAGTTTCTGCTCCATCACTACGACTATGACTGCGCCTGCAGAGAAGGGACAAGTTTCTACTCCATCACTATAACAATGACTGCAGAGAAGGGACAAGTTCCTACTCCACCACTACAACTATGACTGCGCCTTCAGAGAAAGGACAAGTTCCTACTCCATCACTATGACTGCGCCTGCAGAGAAAGGACAAGTTCCTACTCCATCACTACGACTATGACTGCAGAGAAAGGACAAGTTCCTACTCCATCACTATGACTACGACTGCAGAAATAGGACAAGTTCCTGCTCCATCACTACGACTATGACTGCGCCTGTAGAGAAAGGACAAGTTCCTACTCCATCACTATGACTGCGCCTGCAGAGAAAGGACAAGTTCCTACTCCATCACTATGACTATGACTGCAGAGAAAGGACAAGTTCCTACTCCATCACTATGACTATGACTGCAGAAATAGGACAAGTTCCTGCTCCATCACTACGACTGCAGAGAAAGGACAAGTTCCTACTCCATCACTATGACTATGACTGCGCCTGCAGAGAAAGGACAAGTTCCTGCTCCATCACTACGACTATGACTGCAGGGAAAGGACAAGTTCCTACTCCATCACTATGACTATGACTTCCTGCTCCATCACAGAGAAAGGACAAGTTCCTGCTCCATCACTATGACTATGACTGCAGAGGAAGGACAAGTTCCTACACCATCACTATGACTATGACTGCAGAGAAAGGACAAGTTCCTGCTCCATCACTATGACTATGACTGCAGAGAAAGGACAAGTTCCTGCTCCACCACTACGACTATGACTGCAGAGAAAGGACAAGTTCCTGCTCCAACACTATGACTATGACTACGCCTGCAGAGAAAGGACAAGTTCCTACTCCATCACTACAACTATGACTGCAGAGAAAGGACAAGTTCCTACCCAATAACTATGACTGCAGAGAAAGGACAAGTTCCTACTCCATCACTATGACTACGCCTTCAGAGAAAGGACTAGTTTCTAGTACTAGCCCTCCTATCATGAAATAAAGCATCTTATAGAAAGAAAAATACGACTTCCGTCCCCCCAAAACACCAACTACGACTCCGCCTTTGAGATCATGGAAGAGGTATGCCTTCATAAGTGTTTCTCCTACTAAGACAAGATAACAGCAAACTCATGATTTCACCTGTTCACCTGTTACCTGTTCAATGAATAAACAGTTTGCAAATTAATATTTTTTCAAATTCTTTCTTCCCGTATATTCGTTCAAGCCTTTTTACGCTTTACTGGTTAAAGTTACATTGCATAAACTTCGGGGTATTCAAAGATTTGCCAAGAAAACTTTCTTCTTTGATGTATATCTAGATAAGAAAATACCAAGTTGTATGAAATTTATCATGGATATGAAAGAGAAAGCAAAGATTTTATTCATATTTCTGATTTGGGAATAATTCAAATTGTACTACAGAAAATAAATCACTTCAGACCCACTATGCTATCTCCATATTTGTGATTGTTCCTATCATCAATTTTCATAATTGTTACAGATGTCATCAGAAAAATTTGACCCTCTGGTGGAGAATTTGGAAAGGTTCATTGAGAACACAAGGCAGCTTGGAATTATTGTCAGTGATTTTCCGCAGGGTGGCCAGACAACGCTGAACCAGAAACTGTAAGATCAATGATTTATTCAAATAAATGCGAACTGTTATAGGATGTTTTGGAGATTTGAAATTAAGCAATAAAAATAAGACATTGGAATTATTTGTATGATTATCTAGAAAGCTAGATAAATAAAAGGGCAAAAACAATAGAAAAGTTAAATCTAAAGTAATTCTTTAACAGGGTTAAACTTGAAACAAATTTCAGAGGTATTCCTAATTTGAGAATGAAAGAATATTCAGGGGTCGAATTTTTTAATTTTTCACCACTGTTCCGTGGAATAGTGCTTTCTTAGAAAACACTGTTACAAATCAATTTTCACTGTTCCATCATTTTAATCCAGAAAAAAGCAAATTCCTTGCTTAAATTGAACTTAATATACACCATTTTATTACGTCTTAGGCAAACGGTGTGCGTGGGAGAAGGGGGGTTGGGTCAATTTGACAATTCCACGTGCTGGAAAATATATTTTCCCAACAAACAAAAACTTGAAGGCAGTAGGGAGAAAAATGAATTCATGGGAATGTTTAAACAAAATCTAGCAAAAGTTATGAGCTGTTTTGTACAAATTATAATGTGTGAGTCAATGGGTATTTCTAACCTCTTTCGGCCATTTGCCGAAGTTATACACGTGACACCGTTAATTTGACCACTACACAAGGTGAGAAATTATATTTTGTTAAAAAAACAAATTGGGTTCACACACTAACTTCATTTTAATGAGGTTATGCATACCATTACATTGATTTGGCAGGGCGGGGGTAAATTTGATAAAACCATGTGCTGGAAAATATTTTCCCAACAAACAAAAACTGAAGGCAGTAGGGAGAACCAAAACATCAATGATGTTGAAGCTCAACAAAATTTTGATGTGGCGTAAACATGTCAATGGTGGGTGGTGGTTATTTTAGTCATTAAAACAAGTTTTCTTATTTCAATCCTCTTCATCAGGTCACAAGCTTGTTGATTTTCAGATAAGTGGGGGTGCTGCCAGGCATGAATTTGGTGGTGGTGGGACAAAGGCAGCAGTCTAACAGTGAGGCATTATTTCACATCACAATGCGAAATGTTAAATTTTGCCCTTTTTTTGCAGGCAAATATTTTTTTGAATCAATACACATGTATGAAATTAATGGGTTTCCTGATTTTCACTTTATAGCGATGTCTGAAAAATTATGCTTCTAACAAGAAGTTATAATTTTTTTTTTTTATAATTATAATGCGTGTTCCAATGGGTGGTGTCATCATGTTTCGGTCTATTACTGACGTTGCTTGAGGGCGAAGGACAGTTCAACCACAACATATGGTGGGAAAAAACATTTTGTAACTATACCAACATTTTGAACATTTACACATGTTCAAAAAATGTAAAGTACTGTACCTCCTTAGTACATTCAACAAACAAGAAGATAGAAGCAAATATTTTTTCAACATCCAGCCCGACATGAGTTTCATATCCCCACTGTCAAGATTGTTTTAGAAGTAAGGATATCGCTGGGTGATTTTGGCCCTGCACCCCCTTCCCCGACCACAGGGGCTAGATTTTTTCCTCGTGTGTATTGACCACAGACAAGTACCAGATTGATTTACCTGCATGTAAACCATTTCATGTTGGTACGATGAAGTGGACAACTTTTATAGCATTGAGGGAGAACAGGGACTGGCTGACTAACCAGTGTGTGGTATCAATTTCATGATTTTACATCACAGGTCTAGCTCGTCAAGGATTTTAAACATAGAGACACCCGTGTACGACCATTAAACATACAAAAGATACATTTTGTTCAATAATAAAATATTTTTAAAAGCTGGTCTATTTGTTGTACTATATCGATGAAGGAACTTGGGAAGTGGGGGGGGGGGCCCAATATTTTCATATAATTTATCAAAAATAAGTTCGGTAATTCTCAGCAATAAAGTGGTGGTAGGGGAGTGGGGGCAAAGGTCTCTCAAACCCACCATTTTCCTTAATTGAAGCATCTTAGTTTTTAAGACACAATATGAATCAAAATGTAGTGAGTTGACGTACAGAACTTTGAAAAAGTCCTAATTGAAAATAGGTTAATGAAAGGTCACTCTGTACTGAAGGACTATGGCCCATTAAGGCAAGGTTTGCAGTCCATCAACTGCCAAAATTTTGTTTTGAAACAATAGTTTGCTGTTGAAACATGTAAAAAGTACGTCATTTGTGGTATACATTTTTGATCAGAAATAACCTTGGTACACAAAGATTTTCTCAGAGCTTTCCCTGGACCCCACGGGCACCTTATGGCGGTGTTTGCATGGAGTCCTGAGGAAGTCCCCCTCCCCAACGTTTCGATGCCGTTGTACAGGCTGTAGTCATGATAGAATGGTCAAAGAACTAATATAACTATGTATTTTCAATAAGAACAGAACCCTTGCATCAAGGATATTTCTTTAGAAACATCCCTGCTATCACCGTCGCAATATATTCGAAAGGCAATAATATCACAAAGTACATGTAGGCCTATGCCAATTCAATTTTTATTGTCATTCTCCCAATATTTGTTGTCTCCTGTCCACATAGAAGCATCAGTATCAATGGACTTTCTCCCGCCCGCCCCCCTCCTTTCCCACCAACACCATCGCATGTGCCGCAGAGAAGGGGGGCCAGGGCACATTTCCCCACTTTTTCGCAAATCATAATAAGAAGGATTACCTGCAATTTTGTAACAATATTGTATTGTAGCAAAAAATAGAGAGTAGGGAAGGGGTTCATCCAATACTTGCAAATTCAAAATATTGAGCATTGGTATCTTTGAACAAGAACACAAACCTGATTAGAATACTCACCACACATGCTTGTACAACATTTAAAACATGTAATTCAAAGATACAAAACTCAAAAATTGTATAACTTGAATGATCACAACTATTACAAATAATTACGCATTGATAATTCCTTGTAGCACCGCCATAATTCCCCTGCTTAAAGTGAAGGGAGGGGCGTAGAGCCATACTTTTTCTCCACAAAGTGGGGGGATACATATTTTTTTATTTATAAAGATGTGTTTTATTTTAAGTTTTGTCGGAAAGGGACTTGTCCCCTGTCCCCCAGGAATTGCGGTTCTGCCTAGATTGGATAGATAAGAAAGGGACCCAATTCCTTTCTGCATTTGAGGAAAGTCTGCCCAAAATAAACAGCATGTCCACAGGTGGAAAAGTGACTTGTCCCCTTACTCCCCAGGGATAGATAAGGGCCACCTCCCATCTGCATTTGAGGAAATTCTGCACGAAATAAACAACAAGTCCATATTTGAGTTTGGTTTAAACAAGGAAGTACTGTGTAGTTACTAGTAGTGCCTTGGTTTAAACTCTGTATTTTTAATTTAAGAGAGAGAATAGACATGATCCCACCTCTGGGGAAAGCAGAGGGCTAAAGAAGTCCGTCTGGAATGAGATTATCTCCCAATGAACAGTCAAAAGATCACCAAGAACTTTTCTTTCTCATTCAATCAAGAAAGTTTTACTCTCACAAATCTAGCATGATTTCTATGAAATTTGAGCGCTCTCTAGAGTTATAGATGTTAGAAAAATAAATCGTGTGAACAAAAGATTTTGCCAATATACATACCTTGTGCAAACAAATGACCAATCCATATTTTAAATGAATGAATTCAAAGCGAAATGAATATTAATGATGTGTTTCTCGTAGTTTATTGGCTTTGGAAACTATTGTGAATGGGTGTGTGAAACCAGATCTGTTTTAAGTTTGTGTAATGTTTCCCAGGAACCTGCTTTTACGGGATACATGCTAGGCCTTTGGAATGGAATTTTTTGGAAATTCTTGTAGAAGCCTGACTACAATGGGATTAAATAATTACGTTAAAAAAGAACATTTTTGACAAAAGACATATTGTCCTTGTGAATGATCTGTACACCTGTTGTAACTAAATTAGAAAAGACAAAATACACATTTTTTCATTGAAACTTTATTGGCCACAGTTGGAGGGGAACAACGTAATTTTATGTTACATCCAAGAACATTAGTGTACACCATATATATGGAGGCTACAACTTAGTGTCAAGTGTATTGGGGACCAAATGCAACTCATTCAGCAGGTATTGATCCGTATAAATACTTCCTTTGTCCGGGGCAACAAACCCGTGACGTGTCTTTTGTTTATTTTTCATTCCCTAATAGGGTGGTACCAAATTTCTTATGCACGAAAGCTTGTTGGTTCGTTGAATTTCTTATCAAGTGTGGTGTCATATTTACAATTGTGAACTGCTACGCATAGCTGCATGCAGTTCTGCGTGTTCATGGAACTAATTATTTACGCATCAGTACATATTTTCCAGTTTTAACTGCAGATTTTCGTGAAAATGATGAAAATGAAATGCTCTATTTCAGGTATGCAAACAGTAAATGAAAAACTGAAAACATCCTGTATTTAGATTTTTATGCTCTTCAATCCTGGCAAATTTCACAAATTTCTGGCCAAAAACCCCTGACTAGATACATTGCATAAATGGGCAACACAAGTTAACAGAATCTTCCCATTTTATAACCTCAACGACGTAGTTGTCATTGAGCTAAAATTGATTTAATGGAGATTTTTCAACAAAAAAATAAGCTTCTAACAAAAGTTATGAACTGTTTTGTATAATTTATACTGTGTGGGTCAATGGGTATTTCTAACTTCTTCCGTCGATTGCCGAAGTTGTGTGAGTGACACTGTCAATTTAACCACGGTGGGAAATTATACTTTGTCCAAAATAAAATGGGTACAGAGAGATAAGTTCATCTTAATGAGGTCACGAATCCATTACAATAATTTCTGAGAATCATCATGCACGCATATCATTGTTTCTAGTTATTTATTCTACATATGAAGGACTTTTCAAGCCAGCATCTTTTTTATGAAATAACACAATTTATACAAGAAGGTATGTACTTCAAAACTGGCCTTAATTCAAACACTCTTATGCATGCATACGAAACTTGAAAATGAATTCTCCAATTGGCCAACGACATAATGTCATAATTATTATGTCATGGGAAACATGATATCCCCCGACAAGATATATCCCAATGTGCGATACTGATACGTAAATAAATTCCCAGGTAAGCTTAGCCCAGGGTCCTAGGAGCTGTTATTTTAAAAGCTTTTGTGATAAACCTGAGAAGAAACTCTTCCTCAGATAGTGGGGGTTGAAATGCTTTCCATGTGGCACATTTAATGACATACTTTCAGCATCTCATCTATGATTGATTGCGCTGGAAATTGCGGGAAAAGAAAGGTTTTTCATAGTGTAAAAAAATATTTGTTACGAGGGATTTTGCGTGTAGGAACACGTTGTACGCAGAAATCATATATTGCAGGATGTTGATGTTATATGTTTTAGAAAAAGACTGTTCCACGGAACAGTGATATTTGAAATTTCACTGTTCCTGCTAAAAAAGCACTGTTCTCGGAACGGCGGGAATTTCGACCCCTGATGTTTTGTCCTTATTTCAAGTACCAAGATTATATTGACATATTTTATAGATATGTAGTGTGAGTGTTACATACTTGTTCAGAAAGTGATTAAAGAGAGAATCTCGTCTGAGTTAAATTGCGATGTTCATATCTTTCACGTCACATCTGGTTGTGAATCTGTTCTAATTATGTACGCATTGTGTGTCTATGTTCTGTGTGATAGTCACTTCTGTGGTGGTTATTGATTGGTTGTTGGTAAATGTGTATGACCAATCAGAAAAAGTATGTTTTAGAATTTAAAATGTATTGAAAAGTTTTTTTTTTAGTGTTGTGCTTATCAATAGATTTTAAAAATCATTTTTTGAATATTGCTCCAAGGCCTAGATGTCACTGTCCATTAAGGTGGGGATACACCCTAAAATATTATTCCTACACCCATATTTTGTTTGTATCGTTTTTAGATACTTTAGTATGTTCTCTTCATATTACCGAAATTTTAAAAGAAAATTCCATCAATAAGTTGGTCAAATACGTTTTAGAAATTATAGTTTCCATTAAAAGATGCATTTTTAAAACTGGAAAAGACATTTTTAAACCGGAAGTAGCATTTTATCCATCATAAATTAGCTGGGAAACGTCCCTAAATCCCACTATTCCAATTCAATTTAATCCCAATTCAACCTCCTCTTTCAGAAAATGTATACTCTATTAGGTGTTTATACTTAGGAAAGGGGTTTTATTTGTCCATTTATATACTATCTTTTAAGATAGCAATATCCCCACCTTAAGGCTCAAAAATGCAATTGTATCATCTGAATGATTCAAATGAAAAATTATTATTTATGAAATGGATGTCATAGCCTATTAAAGAATTATGAACTTTGTTACATGTTCAAATGATTTTATCTCCATTTCATGAAGGAGATGCAATCAGTGAAATCTATTTTGATTTTTTTTTCAGACATGCCTTAGTGACTGGACTTCAAGACCTGGATAAGTGTAAGAATAACTTACAGGATGTACAGGTTCCTTTGGAACTCATATACCAGTAAGTTATTTGTGGGGTTTATCTTGTATTGCTGGGTATAAGTATATAGATGTGCTGTGGCTCAGTGGTTAAGGAGACATCCTCGTATTCGAGTGGTACCGAGTTTGATTCCTATCCTGAGCGCTGCAGTGTTCCTTGAGCAAGACACTTTACTCTACTTGCTTCAGTGCACTCAGCTGTAAAATGAGTACCAGCACTGCTGGGAATTAATCTGAGATGGACTGGCGTCCCGTCTACGGGACTCATGGACTTTCCCCTTTATCTCCCTTACAAACCTTTCATCTCCTCACTATCCTTACTCTTACACCATTATTTATTAACACCCTCTTGGTACGTTTGACTCTGACTGTCGCGGTACCCTTAAACCTCAACTAACCAAATCAAACCTGAGATACACATACTGAAATAATTGGCTGAGTTTTGGACTAACCCAAAGGGCCTATGTCATTGCAATTGTACTAGCCATTATTCAAAATCAACTAGCCCCGGGCTAGCAGGCTTATAGGGGTTGAAATTCACATTTTTCGCAACTGTTCCACAGAACAGTATTTTCTAAAATAACACCGTTCCCGATCAGATTTCACTGTTCTAACTTTCTTACTGATAACAAGACAAATTTCTTTCTTTAATATGAGCTTAATTTACAACTACTTCATTGGTTAATATGTGCAATATATGTCAGTTATTAGTAATTACATGATGTAGCATCCAGTTGCGTACAATCGTACACATGCAAGCAGCCTTGCATATGTGGATTCATGATTAATTGTGCTGAAAATTGCAGGGAAGTTGGGAATGGCCTTTTCTTACTGGAATAAATTATTCTTATGATAATCTTAATTGACATGTATTTCATTTTAGCAGAAATTAACTTATTGATCATTGATACCACACGCTTGTGAAAAGAACACTGTTCCATCGGAACAGCTGTGTTTGAAAATTCACTGTTCCTGCATAAAAAGCACTGTTCTTGGAACATTGGGAAATTCAACCTCTGGCTGATGTGAATTTTGAGCACTGCAAGAAAATGTCTGCCACATGTGTTCATTGGACAAGGAATCAATTCTTACAGTTTATTGTATTTTCTTGTCATAATTTTATTTATACCTAATATGACACATGTCGTTGTTCTTAATCAATTATTTTTCTTCTTCTGCTTTCCCTCTTTTCTCCCTTACAAACCTTCCATCTCCTCACTATCCTAACTCTTACACCATAATTTATCAACACCCTCTTGGCACATTTGACTGACTGTCGCGGTGCCGTTTAACATCAACAAACCAAACCATCTTAATCAATTTTGAAATTCTGGCTTGTTCTCAACTTGAAGGTACATTGATCAGGGACGAAATCCTCAACTTTATACCAAAGTCTGCATGGTGAGAGCCGTAGCAAAGAATGAACATGTGAAGGGGAAAATTGAGACATTTAAGGTAAGACATAAGAATGAAGATACATCAAACAAATTTTTTAAAGATGAATGTTGAATGTACTGTGACGGTTTTGAACAGATTTTAAAGCAATTTAGCTAATGTTGCCTGTACACATCTATATATCTTGAACAAACAAAAATTACTGTTTGCTACATTTCATAAATGATTTAAGAAAATAGTAATGTGGCGAAATCATTGAATTTGCATCATTTTGATCATTATTGTAAGATTCATTGAATATTAAAAGAAGAATTGAAATAGCATAATATCACAATTATCTATGTTCTGGATTGTCATTTCATTGAGATATGTTTAAAGGCATTTTTCTACTTATACTTCCTGGTGCTTATATAAGGGTGTTTCAGCTGACTTTATAAGGTCACATGATTTTGTTATATAGGATTATTTTTGTAAGATAATTATGCTGGAATCTTGCTATGCTGTTGGTTGCGCTAATATATGTGCGCGGGGGAATAAAAACCATTTTCTCGATTTCCATCTGATCGACATTCGAAGTGGGTTTTAGCGGCACACGAAGGCTTTTAACCTATGGTTCACATTAGGATTTGCAACGAACACTTTATATAAGGTATGTAGGCTAAAATCGGAAGCGAACAAAAAAAACTGCAATTAGTAAAATTGGCTGACTGGCACGGGTAGGTTAGCATGTAGTATGTTTGTTGTACGTGTGCTATGACTGGGCTGTGTGAAACACAACAATGCCACTGCCCTGCAATATGGAGTCCAGTTGTGTTAGAGTCATGTGATGAAATCCCTCGATAGTGCAGAATTCCAAGGTTCTCTGCACACACAAATAATCCAACATTAAGGTAAAATATGAAAACATAAAGATAGGAACACAAGTTGGTGCTATGCATGCAAGAAGTGTTCAGGTGTTTTCTGAACACATTAGTTGGATGTACTGTTGTAAAAGGGTCAAGATTGTATTTTCAAATATGTAGCAGCCAATCACATGACAAGAGGGCTCAAAATTAACTTTCGCAATTACCTTATCCAAAAAATTATTTATAGTACTCCTTTTGGGATTTTTTTTGTGAAGTAGATGAAAGTGCAACGTAATAAATGTTTGGGGGTCAAACTATTACAGTTGTATTATCTAGTCTTAGTATTAAAACACTTTGGCATTATTTTGTATGTAAGAGAATGTTCATGCTGGGTATTTATGGACTTCTTTTTTTACAGAAATTCAAGAAGGCCTTGATAACAGAACTAAGTACATTTTTCCCCGAAGAAATGAAGCGATATAAAGCTGCAAAAAATGAAGAAGGCAATACCTAGCTGCATTATGGACGAAGACAATTTGTTTTACGAGATGCATGTGAATGCAATACGGAAGCTATTGTACACTTCCTGTGGACCAAGAAGCAGAGAGTGGGAAAATTGCCATGGTAGACAGGCATAAGTCTTGTTATATGGATGGATCCAAGAGGAGTTGGATTGTTTCAAGAAGCAGCAAATAGTGAAAATGAATGTACAGTATGAACTGTAAAAGGTCACTTAATATGCAACGATATTGAATTTGATGCTTACCAATTGAGGTTGAATATATATGACTTTGATGAGTCTGATATAAGTTTTGTTAAAAAAAAGCCTTCAAAACAATAGAGCTTCTGACAAAAATTCAATTAATTCTGATGAAAGCTCTGCTGTTCTACATAAAAGGAGATGAATTAAATATTCTTTGGTGTGTTTTAAAAATAGATCCATTTTGGAATATTTAGAATTTTCAGAATGGTGTACAAACTGAATGATGATCCCAAATTTCTGTTACAAGCTTTCATATTTGCAAATATCTGTACCTTTTTGTTTAAGGTGACTTAAAAGTGAGAGTTGTGTTAGTGAATAGCTCATAGTCTGTGTAGTAGAGAAAACTTTATTATGGTAGGGGCAAATATATTGTGCTTTAAAATGTTAATTTTTGCTGACTGGATTATTCCTTGTAGTCCATCATATACTTAGGCTAATAGGTTGGAGAGCCATATGTAGCAGTCTTTGAATTTTTTACTCCAGGGAGATACCAGTTTGGATTGGTAGAATATCCTCAGAGATGACATATACGAAGGCTAATAGGTTGGAGAGCCATATGTAGCAGTCTTTGAATTTTTTACTCTATGGAGATACCGAATTGGATTGGTATAATATCCTCAGAGATGACATATACTTAGGCTAATAGGTTGGAGAGCCATATGTAGCAGTCTTTGAATTTTTTACTCTAGGGAGATACCGAATTGGATTGGTATAATATCCTCAGAGATGATATATACTTAGGCTAATAGCTTGGAGAGCCATATGTAGCAGTCTTTGAATTTTTTACTCCAGCAAGATACTGGTTTGGATTGGTAGAATATCCTCAGAGATGACATATACAATAGGCTTATAGGTTGGAGAGCCATATGTAGCAGTCTTTGAATTTTTTACTCCAGAGAGATACCGGTTTGGATTGGTAGAATATCCTCAGAGATGACATATACTTAGACTAATAGGTTGGAGAGCCATATGTAGCAGTCTTTGAATTTTTTACTCCAGGAAGATACTGGTTTGGATTGGTAGAATATCCTCAGAGATGATATATACTTAGGCTACTAGGTTGGAGAGCCATATGTAGCAGTCTGAATTTTTTGCTCCAGGAAGATACCGGTTTGGATTGGTAGAATATCTTCAGAGATGACATATACTTAGGCTAATATGTTGGAGAGCTATATGTAGCAGTCTTTGAATTTTTTACTCCAGGGAGATACTGGTTTGGATTGGTAGAATATCCTCAGAGACCACTACTGATATCATTTTCATATTTTTGGATCGACATACCCTCCACCGCAATATTCCTTTCTAAATCTATTCTTATACTTTTTCAAATCTATTAGCCGATGACCTGCTTATGGTGTCACTAGCAGCTTGATGGGTTATAGCCTGTACTTTTCAGCTGTTTAATTTCTTTTGGATAAAATGACTGCTGAAAGTCTAGTCATCATAAGTCACGATTATAAATGTACATGTTCTGTTTTGTTCATTGCCCATGAACATTTCTTTTTATTATCACATCAAAAGAATTTCAAGTTTCATTTGATGAGATGGACCTTCAGATGTTGAACTATGAAGTCAATCTTAGTATGTTTTAATATACTGTTTTTAGTATATGCATTAAGTATAATGAAGTGCCAAGCTATTCATTTTCATGTCCAAAGAATATACATTCTTCCAAAAAGATGTAGGGATCTCCCAATATTTGAGGCCAATGATGGGTTAAAAGCAGTTCTTTGCTTTCACAGATATTTGATGCATTTGAATGTGATGTGATGTGCTTTATTACACACTCTGGAACAACACACATCATAAAACGTATGATAAAACTGCTAGTTTCAAAAATGGATTTCTTATATTTTGTTCTAGATGTGCTTCATCCACAGATTGATCGTTAGAAAATTGTTCTGATTTGAAGAACAAATTGAGTTGTCAGATAGAGTTCATAGTGTTATCAGAATTCTTTAACAACTTTGAAATAAATAGTTGTTTTTTTATATATACATAATTTGATCTATCTTTATTTTCTATTTCTTCTCCCCTTACCTACCCCCTCTCCTCTCTATCCCAACTCTTGCACTATTAAGTTTTAACACCCTCTTGGCACATTTGACTCATTGACTGTCAAAGTGCCATTAATCAATAAACTATTTTATGTATTTACTTCTACTTATACCTTACCTTCCATGCTATAAATATGCCATCTGGTCACATGACCTGATTTTAACGTAGTTCTAACAGACCTTAAAAATATAGTTACCAGCCCAGTCCTGACCTCCATATTACCTCTACTAACCCTCACTTTTTTTCAGCACGTTGTTTTCACAACATCGCTGGAACTGGTCAAATATTCTCTCCCCCTGTTTACCCTCCTTCCTACCTTTGTAATGATCTAACCTCTCAGGCACAATTTGACCCTTGCTGTTGTGGTGCCGTTAAACTCTCATCAAACAAACAAACATTTATAAATTTAACCTTTTCTAACAATTTTCTCCTTTGCAGCTTCTACCAGGCAGGATTTTACGCTGCTCAATTTTATCCGGTTTGCCTTTTTAAGTCTTCCGAGGAAAGATAAGGTAGCCATGGGTCCAGGATTTCTTCAGTCTGACTCAGTCCATCGTCGCCGTAACACAGTAATGGGACCCTATACAGCTTCCTACTCTCACGAGGAGTTCGTGAACCGGCAGAGTGAACGTGGCAGAGACCGGTCAATGCTCCTTCCCCTCTGCACGCAGAGCGGGTACCTCCTCCCCCTGAGAGAAGGGCAAGGTACAGCGTTTTTGACCCACTCCTGACGCCCCCGTTGACAGATGTTCCAGTCAGGGGGAATTTAAGGAAAATTTCAAAGGCATGGGAGAGAGTCACCACAGACAAATGGGTGCTACGAACCATTCGGCAGGGTTACCATCTAGAGTTCACGACTCCCCCGCCCCAAGGGTGGTCTTTCGCCCCAGACCTCGTCTGAACGACCACGCAGAGTTGTAGAGGACAGAAATCAGGGAACTGCTGGGGAAGAGCATCATCACCCCCATTTCGAATCCCCCCAAGAAGGGGAACAAGTGGCGCCCAATAATTAATCTGAGACCACTCAACAGGTTTATTCGTCTGTTGAAGTTCAAGACTCTTCACTTCATCCTCCCTCAGTTGACAAGGGGCCTGTGGGCCACCTCCATTGGCCTCATGGATGCATATCTCCATGTACCGATGTTCGAGGAACACAGGCGTTTTCTGTCGTTCCAATTCGAGGGAGTTATGTACACATTCAGGGCGTTACCCTTCGGGCTATCAACTGCCCCCAAGGTTTTCACCCAGATAACGAAGTTCTAGCAGCCTTCCTACGAAAGCAAGGCATCAGAATCTTTATGTGCGTAGACGACTGGCTGATCGTCACAGTAGATGCAGCCACCGTTGCGGAACACACGAACATAGTCATAAGAGTGGCACAGAACTTAGGGTGGGTGATCAACCTTACCAAGTCCAATCTAGTCCTTTTCAGACTCCCACTTTTCTGGGAGCAGTCCTGGATTTTACTTAAGGTTGTATACAATCGACAGAGGAGCAGATCCTAGCCATGAAGGCGGGAGTCGACGTCCTCTCATTGCCGGCGAGAGATTGGCTGGTATTCTTAGGATACCTAGTAGATGTAGTCCCCGTGTGCAGGTTTTACATGCGGGATCCACAATTTCATCCACTGGATCATTTGATATCATCCAGGAGAGACCTCGGTGTCCTCGTGCCTCGTACGCAGGCGGTGGTCCCCCGCATTTGGTGGTGTTGCGTCCACTCTCACCTGTCACAGGGAGCAGTATTCCACCCGTCAGACCCTCAGTGTCAGTGGTGACCGATGCGTCTTTGACAGAGTGGGGAGCGCATTTAGCGTGGTTCCAAGTCGTAGGAATTTCAACGAACGGACACTTGGTGCGGTCAGCACATCAATCTGTTGGAACTAGAGACAGTACGCCAGGCTTTTGTTCATTTCCCACCACAGGTACGGAACAGGACTGTTCTCATATGCACCGACATCACCACGGTAGTGGCGTTTATTAACAGACAGGGAGGCACGAGATCCAGGGGTCTTTGGATTCTAGCCAAGTCCCTTCTGTCTTGCCGTGGTGCATGACCAACAAGGTCACTCTCCAGGTGGTCCACCTGCCAGGCAAGGAGTACACGATCGCGGATCTGTTATCCCGCCTTCAAGAAGCCCCCACAGAATGGGCCCTCCCGCGGGTGGCCGAGTCGATCTGGGTGACCTTCGGTCTCCTGGACGGAGATCTGTTCGCGTCTGTGGACAACCACAAGCTACCAATTTTTTGCGCTCTGACACCTGACCCGAGGGTCTGGAAAGTCGACACGTTCATGATCAGGTGGACCCACTTCGTAGGCTACGCCTTCCCACCGTTCGCTCTGGTATCGAGAGTACTGGGCAAGGATGTTTCTTCTGGTAGCTCCCAACTGGCCCGGCCAACTGTGATTCCCTCAGCTGCTAAATCTTGTCGCAGGATTCCCATACGAGCTTCCGGTCATAGACGAGTTAGTCTTAATCCCGGGCTACAGCAAACTGTACCACAATCCAGGAGCACTCCATTTGACTGTGTGGCCTCTATCCGCGAATCCCTTGTGTCGCAGGGTCTTTTGGAGGCAGCTGCCCAAATGACAGCCCGAAGCCGAAGGTCTTTCACTTTGGGGATGTATGCTTCCAGACTCGGAATGTTCCGAGAGTGGTGCCAGGATAGATCACTTTCTCCTCATATGGCGCCTCTGGGTGACGTAGCGGATATTTTGTTCGTCCTGTTTAACTTGAATAAATCCATCAATACAGTCAAGGGGTTTGGGACAGCCATAGCAGCTATCTACCGGGGCTTTCTAGATGGCTCGCCTGTCACTGACGCACAGCTTTGGGAAAGATTGATTAAAGGAATGTTTTTACAAAGACCTTCAGTTTGGAACCTCGCTCCCCTTTGGAATATGCAGGTGGTTCTCGAGATATTAGCACGGACTCCGTTTGAGCCTTTGCCAGAATGTCCACTTAGGGAACTGACGATCAAAATGGTATTTTTGCAGAGGCGCCATTTACATGCTTTTGCTCAAAGAGGGCCATATTCGCTTTGAATCGGGGGGCGTTCGACTCCTGCCCGACCCGGCCTTCTTAGCCAGGAATTAGACATTCAGAGTTTTTACCGGAACCTATTTTCTTTCCGTCGCTCGCTACGTTTTCTGACATGGCAGAGGACAAGGCCTGGTGCCTCGTTCGATGTCTCAAACACTTTACTAAACGTCTGCAATCCTTTTGGATCAACGTCACCGCCTTATTCGTGTCCTCAAAAAATCCACATCGCGCCGTCTCGTGTGATACGATTTCACGTTGGATTGTTCAGGCAATCACGTACAATAAATCCGCGTTATTCACGAAATGGTTAAGGCACATCGGGTACGAGGCATAGCTACATCAATTGCGCTTTTTGGTGGGGCCCCTCAACGAGATTCTTCGTGCTGCGGTATGGAAAACACCAGTCACGTTCGTCTTCGCATATCTGAAGGATATACCAGACTATCAAGGCGGAGTTGCAAGGGCCAATCTTTCAAGAGGACCACCCTTTTCTTGAGGTGAATATTCTTGTTTTCAGTTATTCACATTCTCTTGTTCTGTTGGAGTTATTACATTAAATTTCTTAATGTCTTAATCGCTCACTAACGATTTTCTACCGCTGTTCTACCGCTGTTCTGGCACGTTTCATTCGTTTCTTTTTACTAAGGAAAATTTTGGCCATTGAAGCTCTTTTTATTTCATTTATTCCTACTAACGAAACTGCCGTTGTTTTTGCAATTGTTCTTTCGTTATTTTGCCGATCTTTGGCACCTTTTATTTTGTTTATATTTTACTGACACGGTTCTGCTTAGTTTGTCTTTACAGACGGTTTGATCCCTAATCCGCTCCTCTGACGAACCTGGTGTTTTCGTCATGGCGTATCGAGCGTTGTTTACAGTTTAATTCTGTTCACTAACGGATTATGTTTGCATGTTTTCGCAGATGTTTAACCTTTGTTCTGTAGACATTTTACCTCGGTTATTCTCAACAGCGTGCTCTCTGTTCTCTTGTCATAACTAGCAGTGGGTTACTATTTTTGATAGTTTTTTTTTTTTTTGGAGGTCTTTCGTCCTTAAGAGAGGTCTTTCGTCCTTGAGAGAGGTCTTTCGTCCTTAAGAGAGGTCTTTCGTCCTTAAGAGGAGAAGGAATTTCGTACTTTAAGCAGGATAAGACTAGTGCGAGTTTTAGTACCAGCCTTTAGAAAATTGTGCTGCGACCTGAACTCCCTTTCTTTCTATCCTTGGTTGCAATCTCATTGCATATTTATAGTATTAAAGGTAAGGTATTACTAGAAGAAAATTTACCCCGCTAAGCGTAGCGGGAATATTTACGAGAGTTATACTTACCTTCTGTGAATCTTGGCCCGCCTCCCCTCTTATTCAGGCCTCTGTGGAATGTAAAGTGAGGGTTAGTAGAGGTAATATGGAGGTCAGGACTGGGCTGATAGCTATGTTTTTAAGGTCGGTTAGAATCAGGTCATGTGAAGAGATTGCATATTCATAGCATGGAAGGTAGGTATAACTCTCGTAAATATCCCCGCTACGCTTAGCGGGGTAAATTTGCATAAAGGGATGAAAGCTGGCACACGTGATTTACGTGGGAATGTGGTTTTAGTTTTTTAGTCCTGTTTAATTGCAACGCATGATATTTAAATGGTTATGGAGGCTCTATCCTACATTTGGCAGCATATACTCTATGTGCTCAGGTTCCCTCAATTATAAAAGAAGATCCATGACCCCAGATGATAATTCACATCTTTTTTTTTATCAGAGGTGGCTCCAGGAAAAGAAGCAGGAGGCTAAGGAGAGTTTCAACTTGTTGAGCTCTTATAATTTTATTAGTCACTATTGCTTGTGACAATTTGGGATAGGCCCTTACATCGCTGAAAGTGAGTTTTTTTTTTTTTTGCACCTGAACATTCAAAATGAAACTTAATTATTCTTGTAATTAGGGGGCTTGGAGATGCCCAATGGGGATGCCCAGAATCCATACATATTGATGCAGTGAAAATGTCACATAACCCCTTTCTGAAATGGAAAGCGAAAGAACTTTGACATCTACAACCTTGGACAAACTGTTGGAACAATTCAGCATTATCATGAGAACTATATATGTTATGGCATTGGTTCTTTAATATTTTTTTTGAGAATTGCAACTACCTACCCCTCTAATATTTTTATCAGAGAATTGCAACTCCCTCCCCCTTTTCATTGTCGGTTTTTTTTCTATTTTAATATTTCCAGAAGAAAAACCCCATTAACGATCAATGTTGAATAGAAAGGGAAGGATGGTTAAGATAGTGAGGTAGGGGAGGAGGATACTGGAGGCTTCAATGAAATTTATTAACAATGTCCTTAAAATTCTAAAATATTAATTACAAATGAAAAATAAGGATTGAAGAAGCAATAGAAAAAATTCCAGCAAGTAAGATTTTTAGATGTTGAATAGAAAAGTTGGTTCATGGAAAGCATCACATATTTTCACTAAGTGCTCCAACGAGTTTTGTACAAGATTGTAGCTTTTACAACACACTCTATGAGATACCATGGCTTTCCTATGGCAGTAATACAGATTTCTAAGACTTTATACAGGATTACAACATTACTCCATAAACTTCCCAGGAATTTAAGTATTTATTGATGTACAGTCACAATAATGGCCTGTGACAAAACAAACCAGTCTCTGTGATTCAGACACTGTTTTTATTAGGGACAGAATGGGTCAATTTAAAAAAAAATCAGATTTGGTTTATTGCATTTCAAACAACTAAAACAGGACAGAATTACACAATAAAATGGAGAGCCTATTAGCCCTACAACTGAAAACTGTTGCATGTCATTTATAAAAGTAATTTTAATGTGTTTTGATATTTAAATAGTAATTAAGCAAATCCTTGGGTTGTCATAGTTGTCCATAGAGAGTAGCTCAATTATCCCAACACTTTCATATGTAAATCCAGAAACTAGAAAAACACTTCCCACTCGACAAGTAGAGCTGGAAAAAACTGAAGAAAAATTCTTGAATGGCAAAATCTGATTTAAGAATATATTTATTTCTGTGGATTTGCATTACAAAAAATTCGAACACTATTTCAACCTTCATCCCTATCTACCCCAAATAGAAAATTTAATATACATGTATCCTTTGATAATAATAAATAAGATTTATAACGCACACATATCCAACCTAATGGATGCTCATAATGTGAATACTATTCTGCAGCAAAACTTACATTGGAAAAAGATCATGAAAATTGTCTAAGTATGCAGAGCATGGGGAAAGAAGCATGGGGTTCAGCTTCTTGGGTGAACTCAAAACCCCACTCATACCTCCTTTCTGGCTCTCTTAAACCTATCTGCCCCACTTGCACTACTGATCTCTCGATCAATCATATCCTCTTAACCTGTCCAATTTACGCCAACTCAAAATCATTCCTATCCCATTACCACTATTTCCGACTTCTTCAAGAACAATCCCCCCGCCAACATTATCACCTTCCTCCGCAACAGCAACCTTTTCCACTTGATTTAATCTCCCCACACCCCTTTCCTATCTTACATCCTCTCCCGCTCTCCTTCTTAACACCTTTTCTACTACAACTCATTTTCTCTAAAATTTTCACTTCTCTCCATCCTTTCCTCCTTTTCCACTCATCTCTTCCTAACCTTTGCACCTTAATTATTTAACGCCCTCTTGGTATGTTTGACTCATGACTGTCGCGGTGCCATTAAACCTCTACAAACCAAACTTATAGGATGACTTGAAGACCCCAGAAATGTGACATGCAGGTGCCCCATTTTTTGGGTGAATTAAAAGCCAGTAAGAGCTTGAGACCACCAGTAGAGTAAACATTAAGGACTAAGAACAGATTTTCCAACTGAAGTATAAATAAGTCGCTGCATGCTGAAAAGTTTCTCTTTAAGCCTACCCGCACCCGAGTTAATCCTAGAAACTCAGGTATAGCAATTACCAACTCGACTTCCTGTTCAGTGTATTGTGTTTCCATTCCAAACAATGATTGTTTATCTGCCATTCCCATGCACACCAGTCAAGTAACCCAAGGCTATTTGTGTGCATAAGATTACAGAAGCCAGTGAAGAGTAATCAAGGCACTTATGTGATTGAAATCACTCATCTGTGTTAAGTGTCTTAGTGGGAGAAATTTGTTTGCAAACTGGTGATAAAACTAGTTGTGCTTGAAGTGATGTGTGCAATAACTGTGAATGATCGATGGACCATTTCTCCTAAGGAAAGATATTGCTTCATGTAAATTTACCCCCTTCGGGGGATGAATTTATTTAATCATATTCTTTATCCTGCTTCTGCTCCCGCTGCCTTGCATACTAACATTTCACCGCAGCAAATTCTCATTTTCAAAACCTAAATTCAAATTCCATTTTGCAATAGTTTTGATGGATTTATTTAAAAACCAAGAAAATGTTTTTACGACTGCTTTACAAAAAAGCTATTTCATTCTGAAATTTAGAGGGTGGGATTTTAACATCATTACTAGTCTGTATAATATACAAAATACAAAGAGAAACAGTTTTGTTCCTGGAACCAATGTATCCAACTTGAGTGGCCGCCAGTTTTCCTAATGGTAAACTAAGGAAACTGTAAAACCCATACTTTGTATGTGAAACTCACTGACTTTAACAAGTACATTTTCTCCTAACTTGGAATATAACTTCAGTATAACATATACCCAACAAACTACTTTCGATTCTTCACTTCAAAACTTTGACATTATAATAACGTTTTTCAACAATTATGTTCAATAGAATAATAACAAACTTCTTAATAAATGCGATTAGGAAATATACATTGTGCATTTAATACTCATGCAAAATATGAATAACAATGTGAGCTATTGATTACATAATTAATATAAATATAAAATAATAATCGTAGAAAAATAAGCTGTCCATTATATATATGTATATCACTTATATTCATAATGAATATAAAACTTAGGTGTCTTCACTTCCACCCTCCATTCTACAGATGTGAAGAAACTGATTGGAATACAACTTGTGAGTGACACTGTTTACCGATTATCGCCAACGTGTAAATATTTCAATTAAATTCAGACTACTGTTAATTCATGAGGAAACCTTTTCCTTCAGCAAAATTTGTAAAACCTTAATACCCCCAGATCTCAAGTGGAATTCACAAATCAGAGCAGAGTCAAATTTGTGTGCATGTACAATTTATTTAGGTGCCATAAAAATCTTTCTATTCAGGTAAGCTAAGAGGATTACTTCTTTCAGAAGGAAGAGCAACAAAAAACAATTTTATTGGGAACACCCTTTTCTGTGCAATTCCGCCTCCCCCCCCCGCCAAATTTACCATACATTAACAAACTCAGGACAATCTTCTTCAATATTTATCCAATTTCCCATCATTGCCCCATTCTGAAAGGAAGCATGCAACCAAGTGGTGATTTTTAACTCCCCTATTTTTGCGGTAAAAAATATACCAGAAAATTTATATTTCAGCACTAATGTGAATTAAAGAAAACTGAAAAAGGCTCTCAAATTATAAACATTTGAAGAAATTAATTGTTTTTCCCCGAATACAATTTTCACAATTGAAATTTAAATTCTCTAAAAAGAATCTTATCTATCGACAGTTGCAAAATATACATAAAAGTTATTTGGCTTAGCTGTAGTACACCAGCAGTCATCTGTTGCCATGGAAATATCATGAAACAACAATGTACAAAAGATTACAAATTGTAGGAATACTAAATCATTTAAAATTGATTATGAAACCAAGCTTGGCACTTTCTTCTCAATAACTATCCAGAATTTCAACTGATAAAATTCAGGATAAACTATCACTTATATACCATTCAAAAGTAACACTGCTACTATGAGTCAAAGACATATGATTTAAAGGAATATACTCGTGAATTTTTATTTTTATATATATGATAAGAGGGCAATTTCAAGAAACAAATTGATGCAAAAAACAAAACATTTTGATATCTTTTTCCGTATATAAGTTATTGCATTTCAAAAACTTTACCAGTGTGTTCAAAACCTTGCAGTGTAAAGTGTGATGTCGGACTTGCAGATCAAGGATCAATTTTTATGTATTACTATAAAATGAAAAATATTTTTCTTTTTAAAGCAAGGGTTCTTCATTAATTTTTTCCAAGGACCATCATTTCACAACAGCCTCAGGCCATGAGCCAATCGCATGACAAAACCAGCGTCACGTGACAAACAAAACCCATCAAAACAATCCCTGAATACAAACAAGCTGAGAGCGTGTGCGATAAGGATGTATGCCTGATATCGCCGGTTCTCTTATCAGCCTTCCTTTGACAAGCCACGAGTCTGCTCATTTTACATGAGGATCTCTAAAGAATATTGGAAAATCATATCATTTTACAATTATTTTCTAAGGAAATATCAAATGTTTTGTAGACTTCTTAAGGAAACTATTCTTCAATCTTGTCTTAAGTGTCTCTGAAAAACTTTAACATTTTATTAAGAAATTCTAACCTTCCATAAGGATATCTGATGAAACTTAAAAAAAACTACTTTGACATTTCTGAGGAAATCTCAGGAAAAACTGTGGACGGCTGGACGGACGGGATTGCCATTACATAGGTTCGCATTATGCTTCGCATGCGAACCAAAAAAAGGGAATTATGTAAAATTATCACATATTTTTATTCTTATTAAATGGATTAATTCAGCGGTCAGATAGATGTTATAAAAAGTTTGTACGAAAATGACCAATATAGACAGTTTTGGACTAATATGGGCAGACAAACACCTCCAACAAACAACTTTCACAATTGATCAGAGACGGATGAGTTTTTTCATCAGCCACTATCCTAGAACAGCAAGTTTGTTGGCATGGACACTGTGTCAAGAAAGGCCTTTCCCCCCATTAAAATTTTTTGGCCCTTAGACCCCTACAACCCGACACCCCCGATTTTCTCAAAATCACGGGTAATCCACACCATTCAACCCAGAGACTCTTCACACTTCATTGACTAGCATCCAGCTATTGTTACACCATACACAACACAGGGGTAATCTCTACCTTCTTATCTGATAACATCTTCAGTCTATTCACAGTTCACTTGTTAGCAACCAGCTACTGTTACACTGTACACAATAGGTCATTCATCTTATGTAGCTTGCTACATAACTGCTGTTCAGTGATATGAATCAGATTAGTCCTTAGCAGAGCCTAAATAAAAATATACATTATATGCTTGGGAGGACTTTGTGCAAAACCCATGAATGATTGATGGACCATTTTTCATAAGGATGGTTATTTCATCATGCCCTAATGTGAGGGCTCCCCTCAGGTACCAAGAAATCTACTGGTTGCCCTCGTGCAAGATAGATTGACAGCTTAACAAATGGGAGTGGATTAACTGTTGCCGGATCTGACTGCTGAGGTATGGAGTCCTGTTAGACTGAATCCAAAACTCAACACAACCCACCATCATCCAATTGTCTTAAAGGGATATTTCCATGTTTTTCCGTAACCTTTCATAACAGAAAAATTTAAAAACAATTTAGTACAAAAATCATCTTGATATTTTATTCCTACCAGGAGATATTTAAATTTTAGGGTTCACAAAAAATGCCAATAAACGAATAGGAAAAGGCTCAGTATGACATCACAGCAACACGTTCTCCCACAAAATTGATGTATTTCATTAAAATCTATCATTCTTTTTGATTAGTAAAACCTGCTAGAAAATTAAATTGATGAAAGTAAGGTTTTTATATACATTGCCAAATATACCCTACTTCAATAACTTTTAGAAAACTGTAAACAACTAATTAACATTCAAAGAACTACATAAACATTTGCAATGGAATTGCCTCTATGACATCATCAAAGATGAATTCATCATTCTGTACAAAAACTTTAAAATGCAATTGGGAAATATTTAAAAATCAATATCTCCTGAATGAAATATGATATCAACCTGATTTTTGTACCAAATTGGTTCTAAAAGTGGCGCTCTTTCAAAATAAAATCCCACCTAAAAACCATGGGATTTTTCCTTTACGGAGTGCGTCAATGAGCCACTAGGCTTATGGTGAAGAATAATAATGATGAGACAGGTTTACTGTAGAAAGGTCACATCACTTCCACACTTTCCAAACAATTGCATTGTACTGATAAATTATTTTAACAATTTTTTTACAACTTAAAACATGTTTTCAAAAAATGTTCACGTGTAACATCATTATTGACTTTTTTCTGCTTTAGTACCTCTTGGCAAAACTAATGGTCGCAAGTAAATCTCAAAAGCCTCAGAGACATTTTCAATAAAATAAAAAAAATATTTTCAGGAATTTGATGAGATGCCACATCTAATCCGATATTGGTCACTTCTATACATATCTAAACTTAAATATCACCCTAATGGAATAAGATTATTGATCATTTTAAGTTTATTCTCTTTATTGTCTCTTTTTATGCAATGAAACATGCATGACCACAAAATTAATTATTCAACTAAATACATGGAGTTACTGATGTTTTTACTTTACGTGTATGTTTATGTTTAAAAAAAAATTAATTAGTTTTAACCAAGAATGGCATATGGACCCAATCATAAAAAACCACTAAATTTCTTAAATTAACAATACAGAAATAAACACTGCTAAGCCCTTATTCCTGACAATTTCACTTGATTTGAGGCTTTCAACGGACTTTCTCATGTTGATGAGACAAGTTACACTTTGAAAAATTTGTATTCTTTGACGCATTCATCTGGGGTGAGATATTCATGTTTTTCGATGCCTTTCCCAGGTGTAATCAAAAGCACAGTACCAGTATTGCTGTCATCTTCTATCAACCTCATAAATGCATCTACGACCTCCTCAATCCTGTAGAAAATAATAAAATAGAAAGTAAGTATGCCTAAAAACTTGGTCTAAGATAAATATGCCACTGCAGGGCTGTTATGGCCTATTGAAAAGTACCAGTGTGCTTGATTGCCAAAGCCACGATAGGTACACAAAACATGGTTAAGTAGCGTAAAAACTTGGTGTAGGATAAATATGCCACTGCAGGGCTGTTATGGCCTATTGAAAAATACCACTGTGTGCTTGATTGCCAAAGCCACGATAGGTACACAAAACATGGGTTGTTCCCCCCTGGCAACTAGGGGATCCAATTTTTATTTTATAGTGAAAAATAACAGCTAGATATGTGCATTTTAGTGCAGTCTATTCAGGGAAATTAAATTAATTCACTGTATTTCTAATATTCATCATGTGGATTATCATGACATATTATTTCTTGTCATTATGTATTACGTCTATAAAATTAAAAGTTAATTAATACAAAAATATTGTAGATTAAAATATTGGCACAGCAATGCTGTGCTAGCTCCCTTGGTGAGTACTACTACCCTGCACTGACTTACACTTTGCTACCCATATTATTGCTGAATTTTAAGCCTACTGGGGTTGTCACTGTCGGGATTAGCCCCTGCTAATTTCAAATTCTAGCTGATCAGCACTTCCAACCAAATGAGAATATGCACCCGTTACTACAAAACTCAGTTGGTGCATTGGCTTAGTGGTTAAGGAGTCATGCTCATATGCAAAAGGTAGTGCATTGTTCTAGTCCACCCAACGATGGATTGGCATCCAGTCCAGGGGGAGTCATGTGCTCTCATCCGAATATGCCAAGGAAACCAGAGACAAGCACCAACTTGATGGGCTTTCATAGCCTCAGCAAGGATTCAACTACAACTACAAAACTCACCTCTTAAAACCAAAATAAAATGTAACTATCAGCAAAGTGCATTAACAAAATTCTCAATGGGAAGTCAGAAAAAGATTAAATTATTTCTGCATTACTCTGTTTTGTTGACAATCTTGATATAAAAACAGCTTCTATTTTCAAAATGGATTTCTATTGTCAAACTGGACTGGAATAAAGCCATCACATTACCATCATACTTCTTGTTTGGTACTTAATAAACCCTGTACCTGAATAGCAAACAAAATTGTTGTTTATTATTCTGTTACAGAGTATATTAAGTGCCAAAAAGGACTATAATGGTAATGTGATGGCTTTACTCCAGACCATTTTGACAATATAAATCCATTTTGAAAATAGAAGCTGTTTAAACATATTTAGTCAAATGCCAGGGAAAGCACATGTAAGTTACCTTTGACTTGTTTTCAGTGGACCCAAGGAATTTGCCAGGAGAGAAAGTGGATGAACACCTTTCTCTTTTCGAGAACTGTTAAGTGAGACCAGGCAGGGGGTGAAACACCTACCATCGGGACCGACAACTTTATGTCCTCTCCGAAGGATGCCAGGCAACCATTAAAACGTACTATACTACTGCAAACAACATTAAGAACTGTCAGAATTACAGACTAAATTACACACAATATAGTCAATATGATTACATGACAGAATATTTTTCTAATACATTATTGTGTACAAATGAAAATATGACAATTCCTTTCTACTGACATCTGTATCAATTACCACCATTTGACATTTATTCTACCAAACAGGTGTCGGAAGGGTTACCTCTCAAGGGGGGCAAAAACCAAAATATTTTCTTGGTGACAAGTACAAAAATTGCACTGGTAAATGAAAACAAATTCCATCAAAAGCTGCTAATCAGTAAATCCCCTTCAATTTTTTCCCCTTCATTTCCAGGAGATTTCCTTCATTTTCTGAAAATTTCCTTTATTCTGGTCAGAGTCAAATGTGCCAAGAGGGTGTTAAAAATTGAAGGTGCAAGAGTTAGGATGGAGATGCTTGGGAGAGGGAGAAGTGCCTTCGTTCTGCAAAGAAGCATATAAAGCATATTTTTTATTGCTGTAGCTATTTTAAAGTACTACTGATTCAGGTATTACATGGCAGGGGCAATAATAACATGATAATACACCGACAGACACTATTCGTTTACAAATTTAAAGCTGAAAGCCTAACGCTACCTTTTCTACTTTACACAAATGTATGTGCACAAATAAAGATATCATCAAAACAACACAAAATTGATCAAATTACTCACGGAATCAGATTAAGTGCTTCCAGTATAGCTCTGAATCGCGGATCTGCATTAGCTTTTCCGTTATGAAAAAGAGGAGTGTCAACATAGCTTGGACACAGTGTGTTCACCCTCAGCTTCTTGGCAACGGCATCCAATCCAAAAGCCTACAAGAAGGAGGTTGTTATCAGGTGGTTAAAGGTGAACCCAAAAACCCAAAAGTGAGGGCATCTTTTTTTTTTAAATGTTGTTCATTGACCTGTTTTGCCTCATAAAAGTGATAAAATGCTATTGTTTATGAATCTTAGGTAACTACTTGGTATAATTATTGGTTGGAGAAGTTTTATAGCTCTCCATCCGGGAATTAAGCTTGGCTGAATATTTTAAACTCTAGACGCCAATTATGACGCCACATTTCTGTCTATTACCCTTTTAGCTCAATAGGCAAGTGAACCCCGTATGTCCATGTTAAAGTAACTGGTACCAGATTGCTTTATTTAGTCTTCCACCAAGAAAACATAAAAAAATTCAAATAAAGAAGAAGGTAATTAAGGCCACACAAAAATAAGAAGGTTACTGGTGATGTTTGGATATTTAAATCTTTGTGTAGGTAGTTTTGTTTGTTGATGTTTAACGGCACCGCAACAATCAGAGTCAAATGCGCCAAGTGTGTAGGTGGGTGTGGGTGTTGAATTATTCAAAACTGATGGAGAATTTTCTACTTTTTGCAGGTAAGTAACAATACAAAACATTGAAGGGTGGTAGAGCTGGGAGTGGGGGTGGGGGGCCTGCATAAATTAGTTGAACATGTGTTATCACTTAACCTGACCTCATTAGTCCCCCTTCCCCCACATTAGTCCCCCTCCTCCACATTAGTGACCCTCCCCCTCATTAGTGCCCCTCCCCCACATTAGTCCCCCTCCCCCATATTAGTCCCTCCCCACATTAGTCCCCTCCCCACATTAGTCCCCTCCCCCCACATTAGTCCCCCTCCCCCACATTAGTCCCCTCCCCACATTAGTTAGTCCCCTCTCCCATATTAGTCCCCTCCCCATATTAGTCCCCCTTTCCCCATTAGTCCCCCTTTAGTCCTTCTCCTTAGTCCCCCCCCCCACATTAGTTAGTCCCCTCCCCACATTAGTTAGTCCCCCCCCCACATTAGTTAGTCCCCCCCCCCATTAGTTAGTCCCCTCCCCCCACAGTAGTTAGTACTCCTCCCCACATTAGTCCCCTTTCCCCACATTAGTTAGTCCTCCCCCCCATTAGTCCCCCCCTCCCCACATTAGTTAGTCCTCCCCACATTAGTTAGTCCCCTCCCCACATTAGTTAGTCCCCTCCCCACATTAGTTAGTCCCCCTCCCGCACATTAGTTAGTCCCCTCCCCCACATTAGTTAGTCCCTCCCCCCACATTAGTTAGTCCCCCTCCCCACATTAGTTAGTCCCCCCCCCACATTAGTTAGTCCCCCTCCCCCACATTAGTTAGTCCCCTCCCCCACATTAGATAGTCCCCCCCCCACATTAGATAGTCCCCTTCCCCCACATTATTTAGTCCCCCCACATTAGTTAGTCCCCCTCCCCACATTAGTTAGTACTCCTCCCCACATTAGTCCCCCTCCCCACAATAGTAAGTTCCTTCCCCACATTAGTTAGTCCCCTTCCCCACATTAGTTAGTCCACCTCCCCACATTAGTTAGTCCCCCTCTCCCATATTAGTCCCCCTCCCCATATTAGTCCCCCTTTCCCCACATTAGTCCCCCTTTAGTCCTTCTCCTTAGTCCCCTCCCCCACATTAGTTAGTCCCCCCCCCCACATTAGCTAGTCCCCCTCCCCACATTAGTTAGTCCCCTCCCCACAGTAATTAGTACTCCTCCCCACATTAGTTAGTACTCCTCCCCACATTAGTTAGTACTCCTCCCCCATTAGTTAGTCCTCTCCCCCACATTAGTCCCCCTTTCCCCATTAGTTAGTCCCCTCCCCACATTAGTTAGTCCCCTCCCCACATTAGTTAGTCCTCCCCCCACATTAGTTAGTCCCCTCCCCACATTAGTTAGTCCACCTCCCCACATTAGTTAGTCCCCTCCCCCATTAGTTAGTCCCCTCCCCATATTAGATCCCCCTCCCCCACATTAGATAGCCCCCTTCCCCCACATTATTTAGTCCTTCTCCATTATTTAGTCCCCTCCCCCCACATTAGTTAGTCCCCTCCCCACATTAGTTAGTACTCCTCCCCCCAATAGTAAATCCCTCCCCACATTAGTTAGTCCCCTTCCCCACATTAGTTAGTCCACCTCCCTTACATTAGTTAGTCCCCCTCCCCACATTAGTTAGTCGCCCTCCCCACATTAGATAGTCCCCTTTCCCCACATTAGTTAGTCCCCTCCCCACATTAGTTAGTCACCCTCCCCACATTAGTAAGTCGCCCTCTCCCACATTAGATAGTCCCCCTCCCCTACATTATTTAGTCCCCTCCCCCATTAGTTAGTCCCCCTCCCCACATTAGTTAGTCCCCTCCCCACATTAGTCCCCGAATATTTTGAATGCTCTGCCGCCCTGATGCCAAACTTATACGTGAGGGTGAACAATATGATTTAACGTCTGAAGGAAAAAGGGGTACATGACAGAACACTTCAATCAAAACAGGCTCCAACTAAAGCACTTCTAAACCTGAGCTTGCTGTAACTAATCAGTATCAAGGGATAATATATTCATGCAAAAATTTTGAAAGACAAGCGATTATTTGATTAAAATAATTTATTGGGGCAAAACAACATATTATTGTTAGGAAAAATACAAACACTCAAACAAAAATATGTTTTACTTCAAATATAAACATGGGATGACAAAAACATATTATGCCTACCACACTTTTTGAAAATCCAACTACACCGTGCTTGGACGCAACATAGACAGGCATCATTCGTGAGGGAAGGAGTCCTTGAGACAAAGCGAACAACAGAAGGTTCAATTAGTAAGATCAATTAACAGGGGGGAATATGTCAATAACAGATTAGTAACTAGAATGATAGCACTCTGCAGAGCCATACCTCCGCCCCCTGTTCATACCCCATCCAGAATACAATCTACCCCAGAAACACTAGGCCTACCAAGTTATAAACCCAAACAATTTTTCTTTCTTTGTTGATCTGTATTGCTATTTGCATTCTAAACACTTCAGGATGTACCCCCTGATCATTGTTTCAGTTTTATTCAGGCAAAGTATTCATTGCTTGAGCTCTATTCAGCCAAGATTCACATTCCATCATTTTCCTTTCATGCAAGAAGCCAATAGTTTTGATTATCTTTGAAACCAGAAACCACTTGATTTGATTTTCTTAGAGTCCAGAAAATGGAATATTTTTCATTCTTTCTTTGCAAGGCATGAATTCATAGTTTAGGACATTCAATTGGAATTTATTGAAAAGTTTCAACTATATAAGTCTTCACAGATCTCATCTTAAAACATCCCCACCCCTCAATTTCTACCCGACCCCTGTTCCAATTAGTCCCAAATTTTAATCACTTCTTGCTGAAACTGTATCAAAACCAGACACAAAATTTAATCAAAATTCAATCATCAACTATTGAGATATCTTGATGGCAAACAAACTGACAAACAAGCAGAGGCGAAAACATAACCTCCGTCCAACTTCGTTGGCGGGAGGTTATAATATACATATGGGAAAACTGCAAGAATAACTGCTTAATATTTGAAGGTCTACAGTATGGACATGTAGAGGCAACAGTAGCTACAATGATTTAAATCCATAAAACTTATCAAAATAGTACAAGACGAGACTCTCTAGTCATGTTTATTTCCTAGAATTTAGGAAAGAATTACATTTAGATTTTGAGCTGTTTGCCCAATCACACATCACAAATTGTCCATACCTTGAAAATGTTCAAACTTTAATAATGCATCCATATCTACAAGTGCTATTTTCAAAACTTAAAACAAAATTATATTGATATTTGAAAGTTCTTTGCTCTTTCCATCTATCGTTAAAGATCAACATACTTTTGTCATATATGAAAATATTACCATATTTCCTTAGTATTTGTAATATTCTAAAATGTGCCAATCATTTTTTTTTTTTAAACAGATTTGTTTCCTTTACAGAACTATATCATTGTCTAACTGCATAAATTCCAGCATGCTTGGGCAACCTTACTCATTTCACAAATATCAGAGAGAAGATAACAATTCAATATTTTATATTTGTGGGAATAACTGCAAGATTTTTCAACCATAAATTCCAAAATGATGTTACATTCTTGATTACATCAGAAGAATTATGACAAATAAACATCTGTCAAAAATTTCTATTCATCACACTGACACCTTATTACTTTACCAACTATACTTGTTTTCTCCTCCTTATTTCATTTTATCAGTGTCTGGTACATACAGTGATGCAACAAGTCCTGGGGGCATGTTGGAAATTTAATTCTTGGGCCCAAAAACAAATATATCACAGTGTCGTTAATCAGGGGTCTCCAAATCTTAACTATTTTTCTTTTGCTCAAGCCAGGAGGTTGGGAGTTTACCCACCCTTCCCACCCTATTGTTGCGCCACTAGTCTGGCACATCTACAAACTAGAGGGAGAAAGCCCACTTGGTTTTGATGCTAACTTTAAAATAGAAGCAATTTGTTTTATATTGTATATCTTTAAATGTTGTGTTCTTACACGTTTACTTTTATTTATCATACAGAAACATGTAATTTGTGTATACTTTGTTTCTTGGGTTTTTGCCTTAGGATAAGCCACAATCAAAACAACTAATGAAAAATTGTATTTGGCTCCACCTGACATGAATAATAATGAAGTCAACAACCCAACATTCTATGGGATCCTGTATCATCCTCATTAAGACTTTTTATCCCTTGGGCCCCTCCACCCCACACCCTCGGTTTTTATCAAGATCATGGGTAATCCACACCTTGTAAACCGAGAGCCTCTTCACAGTTCAATTGCTAGCATCTTCACAGTTCAATAACTAGCAATCGGCTATTGTTACACCATACACAAAACAGGGGTAATCCACACCTTTCAACCTAAGAGCTTCTTCACACTTCACTTGGTAGCAACCAGCTATTGTTACACCATACACAATAGGTCATTCACCTGGGGCTGAAGCCACAAACCTTTGCAGTACAGTGGAACAAATTAGTCCTTGGCTGACCATAAAAGTAAATCCTACATTATATGCATGGAGGAATTTGTGCAATGGCATTCCTTCCAAAGAAGAGGGTTATTTCCTCATTTTGCTTTTATTAACAGCATTATACCAAGTTTGATTTAAATCTGACATAGGTTTGTGGAAATATGAGCAGAAACATAATTTTTCATTAATATTTATGACATCAGCACCAAAAACAATAGGATTCTCTGCAGACCACCACACACCCATATACCAAGTATGGCATAAATCCACCTTCATGATCTTGAGATATCGTGTTCAAAAGCTTGTCAACATAATTTTACAATTAGCCCCGCCTACTAATTAATAGTCATGACATCAGCACCAAAAACGATAGGGATTATCTACAGACCACAACACATCTATATAACAAGTGTGACATAAATCCACCACATGGTTCTTGAGATAACATATTTATAAGCTTGTCACAGACACACACATACATACATACACACATGCATACACACTTACATACATACGTACACATACACATACATACACACACATGCCAGCATGACTACATAGGTTCCTTATGCTATCACATTGGAACAAAAAAACAATACTCCCTTCTGCTAATTATGAAGTTGTAGCAGTGAACCCTGCATAAAAACTCCTATTTGGTTACCTGCAGCTGAAGCAATGTTAACAATTACTGCCTCTGAATCCGTCTGTTGCAGCATGAGTTCTTTGGCCTTCAGGGTGCAAGAAATAACACCATACTGAAAGCAAAAAACAAAAAGAAGGAACATTTTCAGCATCAGGAAAAGTATTACAAAGCATTACAAGAAACATTTGCTAATACAAAAAATCATGCAAATAGATTTGCATGTACAGATGCAAAATGCACTAAAAGCACATAAAATCATGGGTGGGATGTGCCACCTGAAAAGTGTGTTTGTTGGGTGGGTGAGGAGAGAGAGGGCATTGCAAAATCAAACTTTCCAAACAAATAAAGGGGGACAAGTCACAAAATCACACTAAGATACCAATAGTACCTACCATACAAAAATAGTCACCATACAAAAATAGTCACCATACAAAAAATAGTCACCATACAAAAATAGTCACCATACAAAAATAGTCATCATACAAAAGTATAAATATGGAAATACAGTAAGTTGGAGAAAAAAGCCGCCTTTCCCCCTGTAATCCCACATATGCATAAAATGGAAAGTTTCGTTGGCAGTCTAAAAGATTCCTTCATAAAAAGTGCCAAACTCATTATGCTATATATATATTTTTTTAATCCTGTCAAATTATGTCCAATTTTGATCAACTTTTTGTACAAATTATATAACCTTCTATTATTTATCAGGCATTCTAGCCCTAATGTAGATTTTACATGAATTTTCAAAGGAAGGGAGGGGGGGGGGGAATGTCCCCCATGAAGTTAAGGATCCATCAAAATACAGAGACTACTCAATTTACAAAAGAAGGCTCAACACTGAACCTACAGATGTTTTGGCTGCAAATTCGACAGATCTATTCACAATTTTATTTGTATGTCTGATCACTACAATTCCAAGAAATTAACTTATATATAAAAAATTGTGGACTTCTTTCCTTACTAAATTAATATCAAGGGTTTTTTTCCATTCAGGTAGTTGGTTCACTCCTGCGCTGTTACACACAATATTCAGTGTCTTGAATTCTGCATGGCACTTGTCAAATGTATCTAAAGGAGATGAAATGAAATGGTACCAGTGAGGCAGACTTCAGAAATATAACCAGTGAGAGAATTTTGACTTAAATTAAAACACAGTTCTCTAAACTTAGAAGGGCGAACTCGTCTCAAAATAAATCGTAGTGATGTCATATATCGCAGGAGCAATCCTTACTGACGTCATCAATATGTTGCCAGATAGCTTCTCATCACCATATGAAAAGTACATAAAAATTCAAAACAAAAATGAAATTTATAATAATTAGCACAAATATATACTAAGGGTATATTAATATGTTGAATCAAAGATCTGTTAAGCAATTTAGATGGGACTATATTCATATAGACAAATAATTGTAATTAAATAGTTTTATGAACATCCTAAAAGAATTTGTTTGGTGCACTATACTTGTATGTATTGTTGATAAGTACAGTGATGGGGTGTAAGGGGTTTGAGGTTGTGACATGAAAAGAGTGAAAGAGGAGCAGTATCAGAGGTGTAAGGGGTTTGAGGTTGCGACACAAAAGAATGAAAAGAGGAGCGGTATCAGGGGTGTAAGGGGTTTGAGGTTGTGACATGAAAAGAACGAAAAAAGGAGCAGTATCAGGGGTGTAAGGGGTTTGAGGTTGTGACACAAAGGAATGAAAAGAGGAGCAGTATCAGGGGTGTAAGGGGTTTGAGGTTGTGACATGAAAAGAACGAAAAGAGGAGCAGTATCAGGGGTATAAGGGGTTTGAGGTTGTGACATGAAAAGAGCGAAAAGAGGAGCAGTATCAGAGAGTAAGGGGGTTGAGGTTGTGACACAAAGGAATGAAAAGAGGAGCAGTATCAGGGAGTAAGGGGTTTGAGGTTGTGACATGAAAAGAACGAAAAGAGGAGCAGTATCAGGGAGTAAGGGGTTTGAGGTTGTGACACAAAGGAATGAAAAGAGGAGCAGTATCAGGGGTGTAAGGGGTTTGAGGTTGTGACACAAAAGAATGAAAAGAGGAGCAGTATCAGGGAGTAAGGGGTTTGAGGTTGTGACACAAAAGAATGAAAAGAGAAGCAGTATCAGGGAATAAGGGGTTTGAGGTTGTGACACAAAAGAATGAAAAGAGGAGCAGTATCAAGGGTGTAAGGGGTTTGAGGTTGTGACATGAAAAGAACGAAAAGAGGAGCAGTATCAGGGAGTAAGGGGGTTGAGGTTGTGACACAAAAGAATGAAAAGAGGAGCAGTATCAGGGGTGTAAGGGGGTTGAGGTTGTGACATGAAAAGAATGAAAAGAGGAGCAGTATCAGGGAGTAAGGGGTTGAGGTTGTGACACAAAAGAATGAAAAGAGGAGCAGTATCAGGGGTGTAAGGGGGTTGAGGTTGTGACATGAAAAGAACGAAAAGAGGAGCAGTATCAGGGAGTAAGGGGGTTGAGGTTGTGACACAAAAGAATGAAAAGAGGAGCAGTATCAGGGGTGTAAGGGGGTTGAGGTTGTGACATGAAAAGAATGAAAAGAGGAGCAGTATCAGGGAGTAAGGGGGTTGAGGTTGTGACACAAAAGAATGAAAAGAGGAGCAGTATCAGGGAGTAAGGGGGTTGAGGTTGTGACATGAAAAGAATGAAAAGAGGAGCAGTAGTAGGGGTGTAAGGGGGTTGAGGTTGTGACATGAAAAGAATGAAAAGAGGAGCGGTATCAGGGAGTAAGGGGGTTTGAGGTTGTGACACAAATATAATGAAAAGAGCAGTATCAGGGTGTAAGGAGTTTGAGGTTGTGACACAAAAAAATGAAAAGAGAAGCAGTATCAGGGTGTAAGGGGTTTGAGGTTGTGACATGAAAAGAATGAAAAGAGGAGCAGTATCAGGGAGTAAGGGGGTTTGAGGTTGTGACACAAATATAATGAAAAGAGCAGTATCAGGGTGTAAGGAGTTCGAGGTTGTGACACAAAAAAATGAAAAGAGGAGCAGTATCAGGGTGTAAGGGGTTTGAGGTTGTGACATGAAAAGAATGAAAAGAGGAGCAGTATCAGGGAGTAAGGGGTTTGAGGTTGTGACACAAATATAATGAAAAGAGCAGTATCAGGGTGTAAGGAGTTCGAGGTTGTGACACAAAAAAATGAAAAGAGGAGCAGTATCAGGGTGTAAGGGGTTTGAGGTTGTGACATGAAAAGAATGAAAAGAGGAGCGGTATCAGGGAGTAAGGGGGTTTGAGGTTGTGACACAAATATAATGAAAAGAGCAGTATCAGGGTGTAAGGAGTTCGAGGTTGTGACACAAAAAAATGAAAAGAGGAGCAGTATCAGGGTGTAAGGGGTTTGAGGTTGTGACATGAAAAGAATGAAAAGAGGAGCAGTATCAGGGTGTAAGGGGTTTGAGGTTGTGACATGAAAAGAATGAAAAGAGGAGCAGTATCAGGGAGTAAGGGGGTTTGAGGTGGTGACACAAATATAATGAAAAGAGCAGTATCAGGGTGTAAGGAGTTCGAGGTTGTGACACAAAAAAATGAAAAGAGAAGCAGTATCAGGGGTGTAAGGGGTTTGAGGTTGTGACATGAAAAGAACAAAAAGAGGAGCAGTAGCAGGAGCGTAAGGGGTTTGAGGTTGTGACACAAAGGAATGAAAAGAGGAGCAGTATCAGGGTGTAAGGGGTTTGAGGTTGTGACATGAAAAGAACGAAAAGAGGAGCAGTATCAGGGAGTAAGGGGTTTGAGGTTGTGACACAAATATAATGAAAAGAGCAGTATCAGGGTGTAAGGAGTTCGAGGTTGTGACACAAAAAAATGAAAAGAGAAGCAGTATCAGGGGTGTAAGGGGTTTGAGGTTGTGACATGAAAAGAACAAAAAGAGGAGCAGTAGCAGGAGCGTAAGGGGTTTGAGGTTGTGACACAAAGGAATGAAAAGAGGAGCAGTATCAGGGTGTAAGGGGTTTGAGGTTGTGACATGAAAAGAACGAAAAGAGGAGCAGTATCAGGGAGTAAGGGGGTTGAGGTTGTGACACAAATATAATGAAAAGAGCAGTATCAGGGTGTAAGGAGTTCGAGGTTGTGACACAAAAAAATGAAAAGAGAAGCAGTATCAGGGGTGTAAGGGGTTTGAGGTTGTGACACAAAGAAATGAAAAGAGAAGCAGTATCAGGGGTGTAAGGGGTTTGAGGTTGTGACACAAATAGAATGAAAAGAGGAGCAGTAGCAGGGGCGTAAGGGGTTTGAGGTTGTGACATGAAAATAATGAAAAGAGGAGCAGTATCAGGGGTGTAAGGGGTTCGAGGTTGTGACATAAAAAGAACGAAAAGAGGAACAGTAATAGGGGTGTAGGGGTTTTGAGGTTGTGACATAAAAAGAATAAAAAGAGGAACAGTAATAGGGTGTAAGGGGTTTGAGGTTGTGACATAAAAAGAACGAAAAGAGGAGCAGTAGTAGGGGTGTAAGGGGTTTGAGGTTGTGACATAAAAAGAATAAAAAGAGGAACAGTAATAGGGGTGTAGGGGTTTTGAGGTTGTGACATAAAAAGAATGAAAAGAGGAACAGTAATAGGGGTGTAAGGGGTTTGAGGTGGTGACATAAAAAGAGGAACAGTAATAGGGGTGTAAGGGGTTTGAGGTTGTGACATAAAAAGAATGAAAAGAGGAACAGTAATAGGGGTGTAAGGGGTTTGAGGTGGTGACATAAAAAGAGGAACAGTAATAGGGGTGTTAGGGGTTTGAGGTTGTGACATAAAAAGAATGAAAAGAGGAACAGTAATAGGGAGTAAGGGGTTTAAGGTTGTGACATGAAAAGAATGAAAAGAGGAGCAGTAGCAGGAGCGTAAGGGGTTTGAGGATGTGATATTTCAGTATTTATTCAGCCTGTTGGGTAATAATAAGCAATCCAGAGAAGTTGAAATTCCAAGAGGCATGAAAATCACAAATAATAAAATAACACAAATGTTAAAATCACTGTTAAGTGTCTTAAATCATTTTAAAGCTTATATTGTAGAGAATATTCAACTAATTGGAGGGGGGAGGTTGTTGTTGAGTGAAGATATTTCTGACAGCCTAAAGTATATTTGAAAATTTTGTCAATATATCAAGTCTTTCACACCGTTTATTCAAAAATAAGATTCTTTTATTCCTGGAAGAGTTTGCCTGATTTCCATATAATTTTGGATGGAAGATCATTACACCTTTTCCCCCACCCAACCTTTGTGAAAGGTGGCCAATGCTTGGGTGACGCTCACCATCCTTCCGAGGGGACGTAAAGCCATCGGTCCCAATGGTAGGAGTTTCACCCCCTGCCTGGTTCCCTGAACACTTCTCGAAAAGAGCAGGATGTTTATCCACTTTCCATTCTGGCAAATCCATCGGGTACACACTAAAAACAAGTCATTGTGACTTACGTGTGCTTTCCCTGGCATATGCCTGAAAGTGAAAAAACAATACAAAACAAGATATGGCAAACCTACCAGCAAATTATGCTGCATGCCTTTGCATTGCCTTTTCTGCCCAATTGCATGACATTGGTAATCATATATCTATCCGCAGCAGTAATCGAGTTTGCCACGTATGCATATTTAAACCTTTGCAATATCTTTATCAGTAAAGAAATAAAGGCAGACGATGTCTATCACAGTCTGTGTTGGAATCCTATATGTCATGTCTTCAAACATAATATTACTTGCAAAGCTTGCCCATGCATAATGCAAATACAACTAGAATTCTAGTGCTCTGTAAATGCATACTTCCGCCTGCTTCATACTTCCAACATGCCTACAATTTTGTAAACTTCACCCCCATCTTCAATACAATGTCTCAGGAATCTTAGACCCACCAAGTTTTATCCTCAAATAATCTCTTCTTCACTTTAAATCATTATTTTTCATTTGCATTCTAGACACTTCAGGGTTATCCACTTTCATTGTTTTCAGTTTAATCATTCATAGTTTGAGTTCTTTTCAGGCAAGAATCACATTCCATCTTTTTCCAATCATGCCAAAAGCAATTTTTTGATTTTCTTTGATACCCAATTACTATATTTTCTTTTCTTTGAGAGTCCAACAAATGGATTGTTTGGAAATCCTTTAAGGGCATGAATTCATTGTTCAGCACATTCCATTGGGAAGTTTGAACTAGAAAGTTTTGTCAGTAACATTAAAAAAAATCCCCACCCCTCCATTTGTGCCCTTCCTCTGTTCCAATATGTCTCATATTTGAAGCATCTCATCCTTAAGCAGCAAACACAACACACACAAAATTTAATCCAAATCCAATCATCTGTTTTTGAGAAATCTCGATGGCAAACAGAAAAACAAACACAGGCGAAAACATAACCTCCATCCAACTTCATTGGCAGAGGTAATAAATGCAGGCAAAAACATAACCTTCGTCTAACTTCGTTGGCTGAGGTAATAACCCTCTGGAATACAGAGTGCAAACCCAGATATTCTACATTAGGTGCTGTCAACGGTTAGTGATTAATCACTAATCGCTGGGAACTCTTCAAAAACGTTTAGTAAATCTTTAAACAATAATCACTAAAATACTATATGGGTAGCCTAGTATACAGTAACAATTAGCAACACTGAAAAAGATCGTAAAATACTCAAAAAATCACCTAAAAGATTTAAGCAATAAATCAAAAACAAACCTCTCTATGCTTACAATGCATGAAAAGACATTAAAAATCAAGCAAATTCTTTCATTTTCTTGATCATCGATCGTTTATATCTTTCCACGGCGTGTTCAAAGGCCAGAACTAATTTCAACTTGTTAAATTCAAATTTGTTGCTGCACTTTAAGAACTAAAAATTTATCTACAGCAGGGAAGTGCCATTTTACAGGCCTAAGCCAATACTGTACTGGGGTACGGTCAATGTACAAAACATACTTTGTGACAGCAGATGGAACTTTAGACTGCCAGAAATCGGCAACATTTCTTGTTCAATATTTTATTTCTACATCAGTTTTAATCTAATGTCATCCAAACCTAGGATCTTTATTTTAAACTTTTTTTTTAACTTTATTTTCATCACCCAAAGAGGTAATTATAAGACATTAAATTTGCATTTGGTGAGATTCTTGGCCTATTTTTGGTCCGAAAATGCAGGGTATGTTTGTGTGTGAACTGTAACAGTCCCACATAATTATTATTTTTTTACTGAGTTTTGGATGAAGCTTGGTTGCAATTAATCACTAAATGCTGGCAAATTTTGGCAATTAGTAAATTAAACATATAGTGAATTAATCGCAAATCAACAGCATTAGTCTACATTGATGAAAATTACCTTGAACTTCATCTTCATTGGTGACATCACACTTGAAAAATTTAACTTTTTCATCTCCATATGTACTTCCCAGTTCAGTTGTGGTTGCCTGGCCAAGCTCTGAATTGACATCTACGATGGCGATGCTCTAGAATAGTTGAAAAATGAACACTGCTGAGACAGGGATGAGAGAGCTCTGAAAGTGCAGGATTAGTTCATGGGTGAAGCAAGTTTATCTTATACGAAAGATGGCTTTAACAGAAAAAAACAAGTGAAGAAAGCATCCAAAAATCTTATTCCATTCAGGAGATATTCAAATTTAAATCTCTGTCTGCTTCATGTAGAAATGACCAGAGTATCGCATCACATTTTTTGAAGAAATTTGACTTGTCAACATTAACCATTTTCACAAAAAAACTGAAAACCTAATGATGGCTTTGAAGGAATTAAAGAAGTTGTAGATGTTTTTATTGTATACAAAAAAAAAGCAACACAAACTGGACCCACGTACCCTGTATACTGTACCCAGGGGGGCACTTCATACTAAAAGTGGCAGGGGTGTGCAGCCCACCAACCAAAAAAACATACCCGCAGCATGACAGATTTTATGGTAACTGCAGTATGAAATTATACAATTTTGAAAATTTTTACAAAGTCAATCTTGATACTAGCAGTATAAATATTTAACAAAAATATTGTAAAAATGGACCAGCAGTACAAAAATATCACAGTAAAATCTCATTTTTTGGGACCTGCACTATGAAAATGATGGAGAAAAAAGGCACCTGCTTAGGCAGCACATATATATACAGACCCCTAGCTTTGCTGTTTTACAGAGGCGGCCCACCCTGCCGCTCTTTAAGCCCGCCCTGCCCCCCTGGGGTCCGCCCTGCCCCTCATGAAAAAAATATATATATTTATATCAAAAAAAATTATTATAGATTTTTTTTTTTTAAACTTAATAATCTTAATTAATCTCATAAATGAAATGATAGCGTAGTAAGCAATTGTCCTGTTTGGCTCATGAATGGCCCGTACCAATCAGAATAGTTTCATTCTGAGGTAGATTATAGCTGAAATCCCAGAGCTTCTTCACCATGGGATTGAGCCTTAAGGGGGCCCCTGGACTCCATGCCGAAAAAACCTTCAACAAGTCTAGCACCCTGCCCCTTTTCAAATCAAACTAGGGGTCTGTATATATATATTTATATATATATATATATATATATATATATATATATATATAAATATATATATATATATATATATATATATATATATATATATATATATATATAAAATATATATATATATATATATACACATATACATATATATACCTCACATATGGAAGTGTCCCCCCACCCCCACCCCATACCGTACCTTTTATTGAAAGAATCTTTATACAAGTTGCATACAGTATGCACATACATGTAGGCTTACTGCATTTGAAGGTACCAAAAGATGTAAAGCGAGCTTAATGAAGGGTATAAAAACAACTGGATGAAAACTTAAAGAATCAATACTTTTGTGGGTATGCAAGCTCTAGCTACAATATTGGACACAGCTGTTAAAACAATTCAGCTTTATAAGAGGTATTTATTTAGTGTTTTACTTTTGATTATTTCCTTCCTCAAGTTGAAAGTTTGATTTGTGACTTGACTTGACAATAAGTGACTTGTGACTTCACTAGACTTGCAAAAATATGACTTACTTACAACTCTGGAAATGACTGGTGTAGTAAGTCTACTATGTAAGCTTTGTACCCTCATCCTCACATTCTTAACAATTGTTCATTTTTAAAGAACATTTTATTGAATTTTGTTGTTGTTTTAATATTTTCCCTCAAACTTGTACAAGAATCTGTAATACTATTGTACTTTCTTGACATATTCAATGATTTTTAAGCCACCAAATTGCAGAACAAAATATCACAAAAAAGACTTTTGAGGAATCTGTGGCTGTGATGTCACAACTAGTCTGATATCGTTCGCTTTTGCTTCTACACAACTTCAAAATTAAATATATCCTTTACTGAATAAGATTTTTAAATGCTTTATTCACCATTTTGTTTCTATTGAAGTCCTCTTTCATATAAGATGGACTTCTGTGATTGGTGAAGTTATCCTTTAATAGTGAAGCTATGCCGTGTAGGGGAGATCATTTCTCCACCACTAGCTGTGTTTAAAAAGATCAGATTGATATATTTCACACACTTAAACGCTCACCCAATCTCATACTCTGCAATTGTTTTAAAGCAAAATTTGCCCCAAACATTTTGAAAACCAGGAATGTAGCCCACCTTTCTGTTACTTGTGTGTGTGTGGGTGGGGGAGGGGGTGGTTGGATCACAAGAGAATAAATGCTGCTGACCTAAATTAATTTGGTCATAATAGCAGTTTATTATGCTGTTCAGGGGTGAAATAGAACTGATGAGCTAAAAAGGTTATTTCCCAAAATCTCGACTTATAGAACATATTCTGATTTCATCTGATTCTAATTTTTTGAAGGTGGGTGAGAGGGGGAGGGGGAAGGGGGGAGAAAGTATACAATTTTACTAATAAGAACATCTTATTTGGGCAGAACAATCATGTCTCTGCCTCTTTTTTAATTTGTTTGAATTGCTCCTTTGTTTGCATACAACTTAACACACATACTGAACACACATGGCTGTAAATATAAATTAGATTTGCTTTTTCTGATAAATGCAAAATCCTGATAATTGCAATGGTTCAAAAACTGTTTCAGACTTTGGATTACTTAGCATCATCTGAAAGAAGTGTGTACAAAAATATAATCACAATTTAACAGAAATATTGAATATTTTATTTTATTTTAGGCGCTCTCCGTCAAAAAGTGAGGACATCTCTTTTGTTAAGTCAAGGGACTTCTAACTAACAGAGGTCTAATTATTGATAATTATAACTTGATTCATAAAAAATAATTATGAATAATTTGAACATTTGCATTAAAGTTTTCAGTACCATCACGTGCATGAAAAGTGTGCACAAATTTTCTTGAGACTCAAGAAGAATACGCCCTCGGCCGCCAGCTTCTTTAAATTCATTTGATATATTTTATTGATACTGAGTTTCCCACCTTTGCTCCTTTCTTCAACAACTCTTCCGCAAATGCCTTTCCTAATCCACTTGCTCCTCCGGTAATTAAAGCTGTTTTCCCTTCAACTTTCATGTTGGAATAACTTTTTGATCCTGCAAAAAAGCGAACCAAATTGACTGCATTTTTCATCAGGGATGTCTAATACAAGACACAAGACAGTATGATCATGTTCTATATTTATCTTCCAGTGAACGTAGAGCATTTTTTGGAGTGTGTGCGGGGGATGGGGGCTGAAAAACTAAATGGCAAATATATATGGCGCCATCACATTTATATAAAACACTGTACACTAATCACCAAACATATTTGTACAGTGTTATAGGCAGAAGTATATGAAGGAGAACCTCTCAGGAGTGGAAGGAGGAGGGGGGGGGGCTAAAACCAAAAAAAAATCCGTCACAAATAGAAAAATTGCACTCATCAGGTAAAATAAGTTCCATCACAGCCGTTCCTTAATGCTAACTGGAAAATCTCCTTTAACTTTTAGAAAATCTCCTTCAATTTTTGGGATATTTCCTTCATTTTCATGAAATTCTCTTCATTTTTGAGCGCTTTATTTTCAGCCCAATTCGGAGAACTGTTTGTTATTTTAACATAATTTTTTTTAATTTTTGGCCAATTTTGGTGAATTATTCGACAATTTTAGGGAAATTTTCTTCAATTTGCATGAATTTTCCTTCATTTTACGGCAATTTTCTTTGATATTGAATTTTTTTGTCAAGTTTCAGGAGATTTGTTGACAAATTTAAAAATTTCAAAAAACTTTTACCAAATTTTCTGGAAATTTTCTTTAAAAAAAAAATTTCGAAAGTTTCATTAACATCACAGCGAACTTTTTGTCAATTTTCTGGAAAATTCGTTTATTTTTAGCAATTTCAATTTTTAGGCAATTTTTTCGATTATGAGGAATTTTTGTCAATTGTCGGAAAATTTGTTGACAAATTTGACCAAAGTTTCGAATAATTCACCAAATGTTCCTTCAATTTTACTAACTGTTTCAATTTTATGTTAATAATTTTCCACTTTGAAGGTGAAATCCTCTCAGGCATGTGCCATATTAGTTTTATTTATTAAGAAAGTGGGGGCCCCCCTCCCCCATCCCCGTTTTCAGGATAAATGATCTTTGCTTTTTCTTCAGATTTTCATCGTTTCATTTCATACTTGAAGAAATGGTTAAGTTTAGTATTCATATTTATACTAGGCCTATCTGTAATATGTCATTTTGATAGGGTGATTTTATTAATTTTTGTCTCTCCCCTCCCCCATCCCTTTCCACAAACACACACTAAAGTTTGGTGGGGAAAATATCTCACTTATGACAATAGGATGTCTATCTGTCCCTTGTTTCTTTTGGTAATTAATAGCCTATTACATGATTTTGAATCTGTGCACAGAACTTAACCTACAGTATCTATCCAGCGCTTCACCTCCATGCATGATGATCTGTGTGCAAAGCATCAACGTTATCAACCCATAGAGGTACCACTCTACTGATGATCGACCTAACCAATTCAATTGCCAAGTTTTAACTGTGGGCTAATCCGAAAAAAAAAAAAAAAACTGAAACTGAAAGTGCGGTGGCTGCGGTAAAGTTTTACTACAAAAACAATAACAACACAATGGTAGTTGGCAGTAGCCTACACCTCACCTTTTGTAAGTGTTGTAATTTCTACGTTCCTCAGCAGCAACTCGGATGAAAATTTCCCGCGAAATCTTCCTGAAAATAATAGTCGTAGGTGGCCTACTTTCCCCACAAACATTGTCAACTGAAGTAGCAGCGCAGCACGCGCACACTTTTGTTTGGCCAGTCCAAATTACAACAACAATCTCGTAAATCAAATAAATGCTACGCAATGGTGTTTTCGTAGTAACACTCCATATATATTATAAGTCTATATTAGGGAATAATCCGGGGTCACGGAGTACAGGCGAACGGTGCCTGAGTCACCAGAGTGACTCTGGGGTGGGTCAATTTACTTCAGACCCATTAGACTGTGCAGAGGTGATTGATTTGGGATAAGTCATTTCACACAAAAAATGTCAGTCAGCCAAGTGACTGAGGTGCGTCAATGTGCATGTTTTGTCCACCTAATTGTTATTCCTTTGTTGTTGTTGGACATAATCCGTACCCTGATATAATTATAAACAAGGCCACTCGACAGGAAAAATTGAAGGTTCTTTTGACAGGTTGAACGCATTTCCTAAACTTTTGTCGTCAAGTACGTTTCATAGAAATGTAAATCCGACTGTCCAATGAGTCGGGGATGATGCATGCAGTGGGCTTATGATATTGAGAAACCATTTAAAAAATCAAAGGGCTTAGCCGTCCCTCCTACCCTGACTGATGGTTAGGAATTGCTTGGTTCAACCAGGAAGTTGGCATTTATGCCAACTCCTTGGTTCAACTTGGTTGGTTTAAATCAATTGACAAGGTTTATAACGTCCGCACCTCCCATGCATTGGAACTGTTCACGAATTGTTCGTATTAGAAATGAATTCAAAGTTTGATCAATGAAGCTTGAAGTTTCCAAGAAAGCCTGTAATAACTTGCATATATGCTCATGTCCCCCCGGAGCGGCTCCCATTCAAACTTTTATAGAAGTATCATATCCCTGTGTGTACTTCAGCTTGCAGGGCTGTATTCAGGGGGTTAAAATTCCATCGGTTGAGGTGGTCCAAACTTCAAAGGTGCGCCAAGACGGACTGGACGGGGTTGGATTGAGGGTGGAGGAGAGGGGGTTACCCCAATGTGCAACTCCAGTGCTTTCTCACGCTTTGTGAGGCATAGTAAATACTATTTTAAAGCCTGGGGTGGCACCAAAGGGAACGTATCAGTCATTGACCGATGAACCGACTGGTCAGTTTGCCCCCAACTGTAATGCCTGGGTGAGACGGGGAACCTTCTTCTCCACATTTCTCCCAATTCGTAGATGAAAAGAAGGGCTTAACCCACCCCCCACCATATCCCCTCACTTTTGTGAAGAAGAATTACGACTATGCCATGACAGCCTGTGTACTTGTAAGTTTGGAATGAAACAAGCGATGAGTGAGATTTGGGGAGCAAGGGGAAAAGTTTCCCCCAAATTTTTGTATTTTGTATAGTGAGTTTTAGTATATATCTTATCCTTAAAGCAAGATTTACTGATGTTACCTACTCATTTTT
>JAIGNY010003170.1:615000-712500 GCA_020152595.1 Chiridota heheva | reverse complement strand
ATTATTTATTTTCTTTGAGGTCATAGGTGTTTATTTGAAGAAATACGGTAAAATTTCAGTATTTTAATCTGTAAGAAAATATCTACAAATTTCCATTTGATTCAAAACCGTTTATTCTGACCATGACAACATTGTAAAAATAGTGCAGCATATAATAGAGTTGCAAATCTTTGGCTTAGTAGTGCTTACCAAGTTGGAAAACTTTGGCTTAGTAATATATATCTAATTACATCTTCTTTGGTATTTGTTGGCTGATGTTTTTCAAATGCAAGAATGGTGGCTTTCAGTTCCTTTGATGCAAAATGACCACAATTTTGCCCTGCAAATGGAGAAGCATGGAGATGTGAAAATAATATCTACAATATATAAAAATGTACAAATCTGCTACAAATATCAACTATTGCATAAAAACATTAAAATTTTAACAATCAAAGCTCACATTAAAATAAAAATTCATCAAATTTAGTATAAGTCATGCACAAGAGCTTTGACGACAACTCACCGAGCACTTTTAACCTGCATATTGAGGGGTACATGCACAAAAATAGCATTATCTTAAGTAATATATTCTGGTAATATATATGAGTAATTGTTATAAAATCTGCTTTTCATCTTAAGAGTAATAGAACTGTGTTATGTAAACTGCCGTTAAGGCTCACTTTCTTCCCGTCTTTATTTCCCTGATAATAATTCTATAGCCCCTTTCTCCTCTGAGAAGCCATTATCTAATTTCTTTTGTTGTTTTGTTTCTAAAAGTGGCAGGGGTGTGCAGCTCACCAACCGAAAAACATACCCGCAGTATAACATTTTTTTTTTTGGTAACTGCAGTATGAAATTATACAATTTTTTCGCAGTATGAAAGAAGTTAATTTTGATACCTGGAGTATAAGTATTTAACAAACATATTGTTAAAATGGACCAGCAGTACAAAATTAACACAATAAAACCTCATTTTTTGTGACGTGCTTTACGAAATTGATAAAAAGACTAATTTTTTTGTACTAAAAAACAAAACAAAATTCAAAGACACCTGTACTACGAAAATGGTGCAAAAAAAAGCACCTGCTCGGGTGACAAATATAAATATACCTCACATATCGAAGTGCTACCCCCTCCCCCTCCCTCTCCTTCCTGGGAGTTGAAAGCTTAACTAAACCCGATACGACAGTTTGATAGAAGCCCTATTAAGGCAGGGTTGGCTGTAAATGCTTTTATATAACATTCTGTTAAGATTTTACACTTCAATTAATGTAAATAAAGTACACTTAAAATGGAATAGCAATTAAGATTTTGTTTTGCCAAGTGAAAAGTGATATATGAGCTTCCTTTTCTTTGCTGTCGGGAGACCTAATTGAGGTGGTTTCAATATAAACTTATTTATCGCATTTTAGGAGTAAGTTATTTGATGCAAAATGTTGGGATTGCTGGTTCTGCCATTTGTTCTTTCTGTAAGAATGAATTTGAAATTATTCAACACCTGTTTTTCTATTGTCCTTTTGTGAAATTTCTATGGCTTTTTTTAGAATCTAGATTTAGAGGAATCCAAGTGCGATTAAAGTGGAATCTTGAATTTGTTCTTTTTGGATTGTTGAAAATTAGGGACGTTGATAACGTAGCAAAGTATTATATTTTCAATGCAAATATAAGAATAAGTTATCAACTTTTGTTGCAATGGCAAAATATATCAAGTACAATCTTCCTACAGAATTGCACATTCGTAATCTGAATTTAAATAATGATAGAAACCAGTTTTTAGATTCCCTTTTACATGTCTTCGAAGTTTGAAATTCATTCAGAATCAAAGTTTGCCTGAGTTCAAAAATATATATAATTCTCATTCAAATGCCATAAGATCTTTTGTACACCTCTTGCAGCCATTTTTTTTTATATTTGATTTCATAATTAAATGGTTGAATTCCTCAGATGTATGACCTTTTTCAGAAGGCCATCTCCCGCACTGCTTATTGCAGGGTATATTATCTAGACTAGAGTGTTCTAATAATTGTTCCTTTAACTGCCTGTACCTCAATGCAGTTTTCTTGTGTTCTGCGTTTAGAGCAAGACACTTTATCTTCATTGTGGCTATTTTACCTGAAGTGACAGTTATTTTCTCTTTGTGACTTTGGTGGAGAGTTGGCCCAGTGAATCTGTTGGACAGTATAAAGTGGTTTTTATTATTACTATTATTAATGCGCCTAAATCTTGGCTGTTTGGTTCTGTTGGTTGTGGTTTTTGGCTGTTTGGTTCTATAGCCTTTTATTTTCATTTGCGCCTGTTAGAAAATAATATAAAATCTAAGATTGTGTATAGAGAAAGTTTCAAGTTGATATAAACTATAATATTGTTTAAATCTTGATATATGTTTCACCGAGCAGTTGTTATAAATGTATACAATTGTGTTAATCTAAAATTTGTTAGTTTATATGATTCAAAATATGGTTTGAACCATAATATAATTCAATAGTTTTTAACTTCATATGTTTTCTTGCACAGTGGCCATAGAAGAGGTCTCCTAGCCACTTGTTGCATAAACGGGGCAAATAATTGAGAAAAAATGAAGTCGGGTAAATCTTCAGCTTGCTCCCAGAATACTTTGGGTCCTTACAACTCACTTTTTCTCCTAAACATTTACAGCAATACTTTAATTACTTTGGTACACCCACTTGTGAGTGGAAAACGCCTCCATCTTTTGGTTATTTCTGTGGTCTATCTCATTTGTAAAGCGAATATTATTTTAATTATAAATGATTTTGAAAAAATAAAATGATATTTTTACACCACCCAATAATTCGAATTTGGGAAATTTGCTTTTTTAAAACCTAATAAATCAGCTATGTTAAAACACATGTTTCCTTTCATTTATCTTTCTATGCAATTTCATCGTACTTATTTCTGATGTACCTATTTTATAATGGTTCAGTCTGATTTGGATAGAGCTCCAACAGTCCACGTACATGTGAAGTCGATGACTTTCTATGAAAAATATCTTGTTTCTTTGTGATAGAAAATGAAGTTTTGACAAATATTATCAGATTTCGAATGATTGTCATGTGAAAAACCTGTCAGTAAGTAAAATTTTGGACAAAGAGTTGGTCTAATTTCCTAATTTAGGGTTCATTCTCCACCCTTTACTCGCCGATGTTGTTGTTAATGAATGTTAGGCCAGGCTTTACACCGTTAAGTGTAACGTTAGCACTTGCAAAAGTACCAATCTGTCTGCTGTGTAAACATCCAAGTTCCACAGACAGTCATGATAAATCTGCTCCTGATGATTAAATGATTGCACCCACCATATCAGACAGGCAACACTATTTTGAAGAGTTTATGATTAACATGCTGGATGCACCTTGAACGTCACCCTCTTCTTGAGAATATTCTTCCCTCGTAAAGACTGGCTGATACGAGGTCTTTACTAAAGCGACCCAAGATCCTTTCTTGGAGCTTGCCTTTAAAAACATTCACTGATGATCTTTAACAACCTCTTCAGGAAGTTGGTTCCAGACTTTCCATTTTCTACAAAAGTATGTGTTCTTCCTCACTTCCAGTCTTGGGCAAATTTTGGTCCGATTTTCATTGAATTTCCTCTAGTTACCGTTTCATTTCCTATTATTTTGACGATGTCATCAACATCAATAGCTATCTTATTGTTCACGATATTATAGAATGTTAACAAGTCCTGTTCGACGTGCCTTTGTTCGAAGGTCATTAAATTAAGTTCTGCTAATCTCTCTTCACACCTTTTGTTCTTCATCCACGGAATTACAGGTTAAGAAGGGTTAGTCACCCCATAAAAAGCCTTACACCACCACCACCACAAAAAAAAAAAAAAAAAATCAAAGATGCCCAGAGCTAGTAGAGAACTTATTAATGTTGACTTTGAAATTGTGAACAGAATTGGAGCTAACTACCCACTCAAGCAAACCATTCCACTTATAAACCGCTCTTTGCGAAAAGCTTAAATGCTGACTATCTATCCATGATAACTCTTTGGTCAACTTCCAACTGTTACCACGTGTCACATGAGGATTAACTGAAACATGCAAGAAATAAGAGGAAGTCAAAGCATCACATCAGACAGGAATTTAAAAACCTGAATCATATCGCCACGTACTCTGCTCAACTCTAACATGATCAAACCCAAGAATTCTCAACCTAGATTCATAAGAGAGATTCCTTACTTCGGGAATAAGTCTTGTGGCTCTTTGCTGAACCTGCTCCAAAATGAACTTATCCTTCTCATAAAAGGGACTCCAAGCCTGAATAGCATATTCAAGGTGAGGCCTGACTAACTGCTTATACAAATTAAGAACAACCTTTCTATCAGAAAACCAAAAATTTCTTCTAATCAAACCAATCATCATATTTGCAGCTGCTAAAACACACTGGTTAGAAGGCTTCCGATTGCTAGTAATGACAACACCTAGATCCCTTTCTTGATTAACACAACCAAGATTTGAACCGTTCATGCAGTAATCAAAAGCCAAATTGCTCTGACCAGATTGAATAACTTTGCATTTATGAACATTGAATGTTTGGGACCATGAAAAACTAACTTATTCAGATCAGTTTGCAAAAGTGAAGAATTCCTAGCATCATCAACAATTCTGTACAGCTTAGTGTCATCAGCAAATTTACAAATCCTGGAGCCAAAGGAAACATCAATATCATCGATGAAGATTAAGAAAAGAAGCAGACCCAATACAGAACTTTGAGGAACACCACTTGTAACCTTCTTCCATGGAGATAATTTGACTTAGTCAATGTAAGTCACTTCTTTGTACCCCTCCAACAAATGAATGTCCTTTCTCAAATATGGTCTCTATAGCTGTATAGCATAATTCAAATGCGGTCTCACCAATGATTTGTACAAACGTGATATAACCTTTCTGTCAAAGTTGACAAAATTGCTCTTGATGATGCCAATTGACAGTCCTATTTGCTTTTTTGACTGATTCTGCACATTGTTTGTTAAGTTTCATAGATGTACTCACATATACACCCAAGTCTTTCTCTTCCTTTGTTTGCAACATTTTACCGTACATAAAATATTCATACTTTGGGTTGTTAAATCCAAAGTGGAGAATTGAACACTTGTCTACTTTAAACTTTATCTGCCACTTTTGAGTCCAGTTATTAAGCTTGTGTCTTTTTGCAAAATCTCCTTATCTTCCTTGCTCTCTATGGGTCGAATAATCTATGTATCATCTGCAAACTTAATAGCTCTTGATTCAAACTCTAGATCCATATCGTTCATATGCATTGTTCTACAAATTGGACCTGACACTGACACTGACCCTTGAACCATTGACCTTGTAACTTCCTTCCATCCTGATATCTGTCCATTCAATACAATTTGTTTCCTATCCTTTGGCCATTCTTGTATTCATTTTATTATCCACCCATCTATTCCATGCGCTTGAGTTTCTCTATCAGTCTTCCATGGGGTGCTGTATCAAATGCTTTTTGTAGATCTAATACACCTATCAATTAAATGTCCCACTCCCTCTACCCCCCGACAAGGTGAGTCAAAGGTGGGTCATTGCAAAATGAAATGTGACTCACATGTGCATCATTTCATTTAAGATGTCAGTCATAAATATGACTAGGGTGAGTCATTTTACCAAAATGTCAGTCATTTTAATGACACAGGGGTGGGTCAATGTGGTGCACTTGCTATATCTGTTGCAGGTGATTGAATGTGGGCTACAATTTGTGAAGGCCAATGATAATACCCTTAAAGATTCTATTGCTTTTTAAAGATTTTGACACAAGATTTATCTCTGCTCAAACTAATTTTACTTTTTACTGTGCAGAATCCATGCATGTGCCTGGTATATTTTTCAAGTTGGTGCAAAGAATGGCTTTATTAAGCAGTGTTGCTGTATGAAAAACTGGAATGCAGCACCAGAAATATGAGTGGTTTTGATTATTAACAGACTCATAGGTGGTCCAAGTTTGAGCAGTTTGTCCATGGTGTCTCACCGTTTGCTGGATATTCTTGTGTGTTGAAGTGATGGGATTCAATCATGTATTGGGTGGTTCCATTTCCACAACTAGTGGTTGTTTTTGAGGTTGGATAACAAAACGGAACCTAAGAGTTTTCAAAGTATTTGATTTTTTTTTTTGTAGTGTCAATATGTGCGTCAATGTAAATGTGATGTCCGTCACTTTCTTGACAGTGGTGTGCATCAATTACACTGAAATGTGATGCAGGTACAGTCATATTGAGACTAGATGTTAGTCATTTGTGTAACTAAGGGGTGCGTCAAAATACACCACTTGCGTGATGTTAGTAAACCATTTGTACGGTATTCCTTTGTCCCGGTATTCCTTTGTCCCGGTATTCCTTTGTCCCGGTATTCCTTTGTCTCGGTATTCCTTTGTCCCGGTATTCCTTTGTCCCGGTATTCCTTTGTCAATATACTCAGTGAACTCATTCCAATATAACAGTAAATTCGAAACATGATTGCCTCATCTGAGGTCCTCCCCAACTTGTTTTGTTCTGAAATGTGTCTGTTATTTAAATTTAAAGAAGCATTTAAATTAAACGTACCACAAGTATGGATTTTAACAAATTATACATTTAACGAATGAACAGAAAAAACAAAATAGAGTAAGCCATGTGGTTTTTGCCTACTTAAGGATGTTTTGCCATTAGTTTACAAACAGGAAGTAAATTACTTTAAATACATTTATACTTTAAGAGTAATACTTGTAAGTTGTCTTACATTTTTGTGTCAGAATCCGTCCACTTTTATCAGTTTTCCTCCACTGCTGCCTAAATTCATCCTTGATCTTTGATGAAGTAATCCTGATAAGCTTCACTAAACTAGGATGCAAAAGGCGGGAAGTGGATGAACACTGGGTTTTCACCTTTCTCTTTACGAGAAGTGTTTAGAGAACCAGGTAGGGTGTGACTGTCCTACCATCGTAATTGGCGGCTTAATGTCTCTTCCGAAGAACGGCGTGCGCCATTCAACCATTGCCACTTCTCTCAACAGCTGAATGGGAAGCAGGAGCTGCAAACAATGTACTTCCACTTTGATGATTGGCGTATGTCTGCATAGCTGTGGGAAAACTAGTTAAGTCCTGACCGAGGACTGAACCGGATACCTCCAGCATCTCAGTTGAGCGCTCTACCAACTGAGCTACCTACTCCACCTAATTAATTATGCTAATTAAGCATGTAAAACATTAATCAATACAACATTTTAACAATTCTATGGTAATCACCATTGATTTTTAATATTTTATACCAAAGTAAAGGGTCAAAATTGAAACAATAAAACATATTCAGTATAACGTGAATTTTTAGATCTTAGTTTTAATGTACAGTCACAGAGTCTCCTTACCAAAATAATGCTTAATTCAGCTTCATTACACAATTTCCATATGGTGGACAGAATTGTTCATGCCAGTAATCGACCACTCAACTAGAAAGGACAAACTTGAATACAGGCCTTGACAATTAAAGTAAGCAACTCAAGAACATACTTTCTGATGCATCTGAACTCAAATTACTCATTTTAATTTTATTTTTTCTATTTATTTAGAAAGAACCTGAGTGGAAAAAGATTTCTTATCTGACCTTTTAAAAAAGTTAGAAATTGAAAAAGTAAGGTTGCCAGCGATATATAAATTTGGATAAAATAAGCTTTTCGTGTTCTATATCCAAGGTTATTGGTATATATAGACAACACTCAGGAAAATATTTTAGCAGGTTTACAGACATTGATTGGTCTAATGGGTGCATGTAGGTGTTGTCTAATATGTAAGTGGACGAAAACGGGTAGGTGGACGTAGAGCACACGGCCTACCCTAGGCCTAAAACCCGTGGAAAGCGGTAAATCGCTATGTAGAGAATCTGGGGTTTTCATTTATTTAAATGACTTAATTCTGTTATAAATTTTATGGGTTTTTTTCCATCATTAAAATTTTTCAGAAATATAATTTTTACAGAATTAAATTTTAGAAGAACATTATGCGAATTTTGTGCAAACGCAGCAGAACTGGGCAAAATATTAAAAGATTTTCTTAAAGCTGCATAGTGTTTTATTTAGTAACAAAAGAAAGATATGAAAATGGAGTAAAACCATTCTTCAGTTTGGATAGATGCATACAACAATTTTCTCTCTGCTTTTGATTGGGAAACATAATTTGTAATCTGAAATAACTAAACTTGAACAAATTTAACATAACTGTTTTCAAGTCAATTAACAAATTGTGCATTGCACACACATACACCCGTACCCAACTCGTTTGACCCCACCCGGGGTGTTGAGCTGAATTCCATCAATAGTGTTTAACAAATTAAGATGTAAATTGGGAATACTGTACCTCGGGGCAACAGTAAAAAGCAAATTATAAAACACTCTCATCAAAATTAATTTATAAAAGTTTTGAAATGATCGGGAGGTTTGATCACGAAAGCCCTATTTGCAATTTGTTATGTAACACAACTTATATTGCTGTATTTAGCACTGTACCAAAGTGAATTTGTTTTTATTCTTTTGTGAAAATGTTCTGAAACACAGAGTAGCTAAGTTTGTGAAACCCATTCTTCTGTGTACCAATGTGAATTTGTTTTTATTCTTTTGTGAAAATGTTCTGAAACACAGAGTAGCTAAGTTTGTGAAACTCATTCTTCTGTATGTCCAGTGCATTCCATTTATCTCTGGAAAAGTCAATTCTATGGATGTATTTCTACTTGATAACTTGATTTCAATATAAACTATTCCAAGAGTAGCAAGTATATTTTGGACATGTCTTACCCTGCCATTTGTCTTAATCATGTGAACAATTTGTCATAGTTTGTGGCAAAGGGTCATTGTGAATGTAGTCCCAGGACTGTGATGACCGTCATATTTTAAGCATTTAGGAATTCATAAACACAATAATAGAAGATCACTTAAAATGCTTTTTGAAAAAGCTAGCTGTAAAACATTATTGGCTAGTTCAAATTATAATTTCATTGCCTTGTTCTTTATTTCAGGTTTCTTTCAATAATAAGTTGCATCATTTCATTTCAAGATGTCTGTACTTCAAGCTATTGAAGAGAAGGTATGTATTGTTGTTATTGCAATGTTTTGCAGTCATATATAGCATTCTATGTTTTAAAAACCCTACATAAAATTAAAAAAATTAAAAGTATGTCAGTCATTTTTACATTTTGACAAAAAAAAAAAGCATTTTTAAAACTATGCAACCAAACTTAAAAGCAAATTTAATATTTTCCAGCGATTCCCTCAAAATGCATGAAATAGAATTAGTCCCAATAAGAGGTGGAGGTTATGTGGAATATTTTCATTTAATATTTTATGCTTGCATTTGTCTCATATATTTTTTTTTGCAATGTGTGTATGTAAGTATTTTTTATAGCTTCTCAAGGCATGGGGATGTATAAAGTTGCAGACTTTGAAACCTTAAAGAGCTGGCGGCTTAAAAGAGAGGGCATAATTGTCTTAAGTCTCAAGAATATTCGAACACACTTTTCAAAGATGTGGTACTGAAAACCTCTGATACAAATATTCAAATTATTCATAATTACTTCTCAACACTTAAATCAATTTTTCAACAATACGAGTATCAAAAATTAGACTTGTATTATTGCAAAATTCCCGTAAGTTATCAAAAAAGAAGCCCTCACTTTTCGATGTACAGCTCCTTTACCACAGTTGCAACACCAAGAATATATCAAATGTATTTGTACAGTTCACAAGTACTGTACCTTTTAATCCAAATCGGCAAGTTCTTGCGTACTAAATCATTGAGAATGGTCTAAACATGGCTACTGAAGCTCTTAAACTGTAAATTACATGTTTTCTCTATCTTCCCACACTCCGTTACAGAGAGTAACTGTCAGAGCTTTACCACTTTTATGAAAGAACATGATGAATATTATATAATGATTTCTTTATATGGAATTAAAAATTATTAATAATTGGTGACTTGTTTTTTGAAGTTGTGGGGTATGAGAGTAATTCTAGATTCTTGTATTTGTCCAGTGTCAACAATACTGTACAAATGTCTGTATAAACAAAAGTGGCAAATGATTATAAGGCCTTTTAAAGGCCAACAAGTAAGCAAAAGAAATAAATGTTCCTGCCAAATATTTTGCACACTTTGTGGTTTGTCAGTAAAAATTTTCAAGGGTGGAACTTTTATCAATTTTATTAATTAAACAAAAGAAAAAATGCTCACATTGTTCCCTTTCAATTGTAAGTCTTTTATCCTTGCATAAGTGGAATTTCCCCACCAAACGTGGGGGGGGGAGGGGGGTCCATAAAATCACCATACAAAAGATATAAATATGGAAAAAATGTGGGAAGGGGGGAAAACTCTCAACTGTCTCATAAAATATGCCTGTATTTTTAGTACCATCCTAACAAGAAAATTTCATAAGAATATATTTAAATTCTTTTGAAATGACATGTATGCATTCACCTTTGTCTGAGAATCGCTTTAGTCAATAAATAAATGTTGCAAATTCACAACAGTGTTGAACAATTTTTAGTGTAAATGTTTCCTTTCGACGTGGAAGGGCAGGTTAAAAGAAAAGAAATATTCCCCATCCCCCATCTTGTCACATTTACCTTAAAAATAATAATCTGCATGTCACATAATGAAAATTCTCCTCACAATCAGCAAGTCTTTTTTTCCAAACAAAACTTGAACAAAGAATTGTAATATGTCAAGATCGTTCCAAGTGGAAAAAAGCCAAATCAGTTTAAAAAAAAGGCCAAATTAATCTACAGTATTAAAGCCAAACTGTAATCAACTGAATTCCAATATACCAACTAATATGCCAACTAATATAACTTACCCTGCGCAACATTACAGCAAAATTAAGAATTTAAAAAATAATGTTGAGAAATTAATCGGTATTTTTTATTTCATTTTGCCCCATAAATGTTCTGAAAGTTTTGTAGCCAATATGGCAGCCATGATATTACTGATAATGTTGTCACAGTACATAATGGGAAGGTCCACATATTTTTCAGGGATCGAAATTCAAATTTTTGTTACTGTTTCACGAAACAGTACTATCTCAAATAATACTGTTGCAGATCAGAATTCACTGTCCCAACTGTTTTGCTTATAACAGGACAAATCCTCTTCTTCAAAATAAGCTTAAATTCTGACTACTTTATTGGTTAATATGTGCAAATATGATTGTAGTATATTATAAGTATATACAATATTATTAGTATATGTACATGATATAGCATCCAGTTGTGTACAATCAAGCTACATGTGCATTCTTGTTCTGATAATCAATAACATGCATTTTTTTTTTTTTCTCGGTGCAGAAATTATATCGTAATGTGGCTTCCAGAAAAACATTTTTCTTACCAGATGGTTTTCTTCCTAGACAACCAAAAGAAATGTGATTATTTTTCTGATAATCTTGTTTGACAACATGCATTTTTTAATGCATGTAAATGGATCAAAGCTGGCCACATGTACATCTAAATGTCAATGCATTGGTCATTCATGATTGCGGATGAGGTTTGTTGCCCCACCTAGTTACCGCGTTGCCATGGTAGGTGTGGCTTATATCCTATTTCAGAGACGTCAATTGCCTTGAATGACTTGAATTTCACTTAAACCAAAGCCTCTCTTGATAATAATTCTACTGTGCAAAAATGATTATAATATCAGACTGTTAAATGCATCTGACATAATTTAGGATTAAAGAAGTGGTAGAATAGCTAGGCAATATATTAGGCATATAAAATCAATTTTGAGGAACTTTTTAGACCATAGGTTGTGGTCCTATAGATTCTTGACAAAATTTGCATTTAACTGGAATAAATTACATTTATGCATGGTAGACCTCACTCAAAAGAGAAATAATGCATTGTCTAAACAAATTTAGGTCATAAATTAAATACTACAACAACAAATGGCCCAAGTATATTTCCCTACCCTGAAACCCACACAAGAAACATCCATTTGCATCAAAAATATTTTAAATGTGACTTGGCAGTTATATTACCAGCTAGTTAGCACAATTAACAGAGAATCTAGTTTTTAGCTGGAAGATAGCGAGTCCTATGTCAGACCAAGTCATACTAAAGACTTTACAAATTTGACCTGCTGCCCCCTTTTTTGGTGCTCAACAAAAAAAAATTTCAATAAGGTAGTACAGTTTTGTACATGTCATTTATTGTGTGCCATTTATTGGCTACCGTTTTGAGCCTCAATACAGACCTGCCAACTAGTACGATTTTGCCGTGTTTAATACGGGAAAATGTTGAAAATACGATTGTATGTTTTTTGGCACCAGAATACGATTTATAACTATTTGCGGCTGCCGCAAAAAAATCTATTTAAAAAAAAAAAAAAATATCTACCTACTGTGGTGTAGCGGTTATCATACCTGTCTACAGACCACGAGGCCCTGGGTTCAAGCCTGGGTTGGGTAGACACGCCAGTGTACCACAACTGGTTATCAAAGGCCGTGGACATTGACTTGGTTGTCGATGTTATGTCTGTCCGTACGTCGTACCTGTGTTCTCGTCCGGGTCGTATTAAGCGTTTTGTGATAGCATTGTTACTATCATAACCAGAAATGCAAAAAGGCAACTGCTGCGTACGATAAGAGAAACTGAAAGTACAGTGGTAATTTTTTTTCAGCCACAGTAAACCTTTGTTTTGTACATTTTGTTTGAAGAGTACAGTTTTTTTTTATCAAAAATACAACTTTTGTAGTTCCAGAATACAGTTTGGTGATCCTAAAGGTTGGCAGGTCTGTCAATAGTTTTCATTGGTAAGAATTTCTTTACATTTGCATAGACATTACGGAATGTCTATAAGAATTCCAAGAAGTTGGAATTTCATTACATTTGCGTAGACACTACTCTATATAAGAACTTGGTAAATATTATTTCTTTTGTTTTTCAACTTGAGCCCCTGCCAATAAATAGCACCACATAGGCACCAATGTTATTGTAGTTCTCATTGTCAAAATTTGTGTCATTAATTTAGTTAATTTTCTTTAATTTCCTTGAAGTTCTCAAAAGTAATTGCAAAAGATTTTTATTTTGAGTGGTATAACATTCTTATAGTTTTCTGTACACCCAGCAGCATTAAAATCATGAATTTAATATTTAAGGAATAAAATGAAAATGAATTGTATTTAGTAAAATGAATTGTATTTAGTGTACATGTAAGATACCTGTCAAATGCTGTAAAAATTATAATCAATTATTTGATTAGTTTTAATGCATTTGAACAACACCAGAACTGAATTCTCTAACAGGCTACATTGTAAGGAGAATTTTCTAAATCTAATTATTATTCAAATTTGTTGTAGTAAAGAATGATGCTTGATGGTGAATGTAATGCTTTGATGCTAGTACTTGCTAACTTCCTGCTTTGTAATTTAATAAACAAAAAGATTAAATTACAAAACCTTGTAGAATGAATGTTCAGTTTCCTTTCTTTTTGAGAGACTGTAGTTACATAAATATTTAATGCAAAAGAAATGTGCACTGTTTGTATCAGGACATCTTCAACCAGTCGATGTGCAAGTACAGTATTCCACGTAATAAGCGGCCGTGGCTTAAATATGAAAATAGAATTGCACCTAATAGACCCAAAGTTTCTTTCTAGTAAGAGCCTATGCTTCAGGCATTGTACATTGTGCTATTCAAACTGCATTGTGTGAACTGGTTCTATACTAGCCCCACAATAACCGCCACAAAAACATCTCGAGCATCATATGCAAATTAAGTAAATAATGTAACAAAACTTATTTTAAATCTTCAAATTAATCAAATAAATTATCTTATCAGTCACAAAATGTTGGGTGGGCGCTTATTAGAGCAGGGGCGCTTAGTACATCGAATATGGTAGCAGAATTTAATTAGCTAAAAAGCATGATGTAAGAGCTAAATATTTGAATATGAAAGAACAACCCAATGTTATGTAGAATACAGCAAATACTGCAAGCATACCCACTTATATAAAATTTGTATTATTATAATGTGAATATATATTATAATAAAGGAATAGAAACCAACATCTTCAAACAACGTTTGCCATTTGCAGGTAATAGAAGTGGTATAGAAATGGTAGAGAAGCGATTTTAATATCGTTTGGATTATAATGTTATGTGGCAAGCATTTAAAAAAACAGAAAAATATGTCATGGGATGATGGGAGAAAAGTTTGCAGGTGATTTTAAAGTTTGTAGAAAATCTATAGATAACTTTGTAGAATATTGAAAATTATGTTAAAAACTAGAGCTGTGAATGTTAAGGGATTTTAGTAAATGTGTACACGTTAAAAAAACAAGCGTGTATCGTTTTCACGTGTTTAGTATCGTAATTTTGGGAAATACACCAAATTGCTCCAAATTTACGATGCGAAGTAAAAAAAAAAATGGGCAACCAGTATGGCAAAAGTATTGACTCCATTGCCCAAATAGACGCTCGAGTTTTGCTTTCCAAATCGTAAAAACTTTACTTCTACAGTATAAATCATTATTTTCATCAAAAATATGCATGAAAATTCAGTTTAGGAAGAACAGATAACTTCCTTTTAATGTCATTTAAACTCAACATGGCGTAACTTTTTTTGCCGTACTCCCTACGGCTTTCAATGTTCCACTAAAAATCTTGCATACTAGGCCTATGATACCTTGCCGTAAAACATTTCCACCACGGAAGTTCTGAAATATCAGTCCTCTCGAAAAAAATGGCTGCCATCTTTTCGAAGCACCTAGAATTTCAGTTCTGTCAAAACCTATTTTTATTTTTGTTTATTTTGCAATATTTTTCTTTCTTGCAAAATTTATTTGACTCGTTAGGTAATATTTACATGTAAATGTACTGATTGTCACGCTTGAAGTATTTTGACTGTGTTTGTTGGTCGATTCAACTGCTTGTAAAATGGGCCTTGATTGAGTGGGATTAAAAGCCTTAGTAATTATGGCCTAGGCCTATTGTAAGTTTCACTGTTTACTGTTGCACATTCGCGGTGCGTTTTACGAGTTAGCCTACTCAGATTTCGGCGAAATCAAAGTGCATAATATCCCTATTCATAGGTGATTACTGCGCATTTGTGATTTTCACATTTAAAAAGGATTATGCTAATCGGGTTTACAATTTGTAAAAAGTCATTGATTGGAATTTTGTCAGCCAAATGTGTGTGTGATTTGAATCATGAATGATCACATTGATTTTCAACGGCAAAACTGACTATAAAAACGATTACACGCTAACGGTCACAGCTCTATTAAAAACTTTGACAAAATTTGACAATTTCTAAAACTGAATTTTTAAGCTTTATGCACATGTAGATGTATGTCTCAAAGAAATATGTTAATTGATACTGCCATCATTGGAACAGTTGTTTATATTCTAATGTAAATTCATATTTTAAAATAATCATGCCTATTTTGTATTTGTTTGTACAGTACATGTCGTATCAGTGACAGTGGTTGACCATGTGTTATTTCAAATTTGTGCATAGAAGATTATGGTAATAACGTAGGTAAATTAACAATGAACTTCTTGCATATTTCATTTGTGACCTGTAGCAGATGGTGAAGTTGGCCATTATGGCTATGGTTTATTTCTGTTATTCACTTTTAATGCAGGAGGTAATAGCTTCATATATGCATTACAAGGTTAGTTTATGGGTCAAGCAAGTCCATCTTATATGAAAGAGGACTTCAGAAGAAACAAAATAGTGAAGAAAGCATTGAAAAATCTTATTCTGTTAATGAGATATTTAAGTTTGAAGCTTGGTACCATTAATGTGGAAAAAACTGAAATCAGACTAGTTGTGATGTCACTGCCTTAGACTCCTCAAAGTCTTTATGTATTCTGTCATATGTTGTCATGTGACTTTGTGTTTTAAAAAGTGTTGGATATGTCAGGAAAGTCCTTAAAAAAGAATCTAGGAAGGGTGATTATAATCTCCCACCTGAAGAAAGTTCAGGGAAAAATAATTCAAATAGTAAACAAGTGTTTATAAATGTCTTAAATTGCATTAGTAATTGTTAAGAATGTGACGATAGGGATGCCAACCTTCCATAGTAGACTTAATACACCAGTCATTTCTACGCAGATAAGACAGAGCTTTAAACTTGAATATTTTCTTCAACAAATGATATTTTTAAATGCTTTCTTCATCATATTGTTTCTATTAAAGTCCTTTTTCATATAAGATGGATTTGCTTGACCCTGAACTAATCCTTTATGGTCCTCTTTCATACAAGATAAACTTGCTTGACCACTGAACTAATCCTTTAAGGTCCCCTTTTATACAAGGTAAACTTACTTGACAACTGAACTAATCCTTTAAGGTCCTCTTTTATACAAGATAAACTTGCTTGACCACTAAACTAATCCTTTAAGGTCCTCTTTTATACAAGATTAACTTGCTTGACCACTGAACTAATCCTTTAAGGTCCTCTTTTATACAAGATAAATTTGCTTGACCACTGAACTAATCATTTAGGGTCCTCTTTTATACAAGATAAACTTGCTTGACCACTGAACTAATCCTTTAAGGTCCCCTTTTATACAAGATAAACTTGCTTGACCACTGAACTAATCCTTAAAGGTCCTCTTATATACAAGATAAACTTGCTTGACCACTAAACTAATCCGTTAAGATCCTCTTTTATACAAGATAAACTTGCTTGACCACTGAACTAATCCTTTAAGGTCCTCTTTTATACAAGGTAAACTTACTTGACAACTGAACTAATCCTTTAAGGTCCCCTTTTATACAAGGTAAACTTACTTGACAACTGAACTAATCCTTTAAGGTCCTCTTTTATACAAGATAAACTTGCTTGACCACTAAACTAATCCTTTAAGGTCCTCTTTTATACAAGATTAACTTGCTTGACCACTGAACTAATCCTTTAAGGTCCTCTTTTATACAAGATAAATTTGCTTGACCACTGAACTAATCATTTAGGGTCCTCTTTTATACAAGATAAACTAGCTTGACCACTGAACTAATCCTTTAAGGTCCCCTTTTATACAAGATAAACTTGCTTGACCACTGAACTAATCCTTAAAGGTCCTCTTATATACAAGATAAACTTGCTTGACCACTAAACTAATCCGTTAAGATCCTCTTTTATACAAGATAAACTTGCTTGACCACTGAACTAATCCTTTAAGGTCCTCTTTTATACAAGATAAACTTGCTTGACCACTAAACTAATCCTTTAAGGTCCTCTTTTATACAAGATAAACTTGCTTGACCACTGAACTAATCCTTTAAGGTCCTCTTTTATACAAAATAAACTTGCTTGACCACTGAACTAATCATTTAAGGTCCTCTTTTATACAAGATAAACTTGCTTGACCACTGAACTAATCCTTTAAGGTCCCCTTTTATACAAGATGAACTTGCTTTGACCACTGAACAAATCCTTAAAGGTCCTCTTATATACAAGATAAACTTGCTTGACCAATAAACTAATCCGTTAAGATCCTCTTTTATACAAGATAAACTTGCTTGACCACTGAACTAATCCTTTAAGGTCCTCTTTTATACAAGATAAACTTGCTTGACCACTAAACTAATCCTTTAAGGTCCTGTTTCATATAAGATAAACTAGCTTGAACACTGAACTAATCCATTAATTATCAATAAACTTTCACAGTAGAATTTGTAAACTACAGTAAAACAGGTTTGCTGTAGCATTGATAATGAATTATAGCATAATCGGTTATTTTCTGTATGATTAGCCACATTTAATTCTAGAAGGTCAAAGTTCTGTTATATGCATGTTCCTAAGAAAACTTAAAATGGACAGTTGAAACTGTGCTATATAAAGAGTTAAATTTTTTGTTGATGGAATTAACATAATTTAGCAAACATGAAAATGGTAGATTGACACAATATATTTTGTAATTTTGTATATATAAAATAAACGAAAGAAGAGAAGCTACAATGTATTTTGGTGGAGTTTAAGGAATGTCACCATTCTACCATAGGTCTGTCACCATAGCCTTCAAATCTGCAGGAAATTTCAACCAGAAATAATGTTCAATGAACACACAAGAAGAGGGATACAATTGCAAGCAAAACAGCATATTTTACTTGTTGATTGTGCGTAATCTTTCAAGGCTCTACAAAATCATAGGAAAGATCTTGTTGATGCATACAACTGCTCATATTTCATCTGTGATGACCACAGTTGTTCATAATTCCTTTTATGGCTCTCACATACAGTACCAGTACTGATGAATATAAGTAAAAATAACCATAACTAGCTGAATTGTCAAAAAGAGTCAAAACTTGTTGATCCATAGTTGGTTAGAATTTGAATTAGTTTTGCATTTTTATTCCCTAAATTCCATTTCTTTTTTCCTTCATTCTACCTTTTGCTAATGAAAACCAAACCTGTTTTGATTTTGCTATTACATGTTTAAACCTACTGTAGCTAATATGATTCTCATTATTATTTCAACTAGTTCTGCTTTTTGGTACCCAATATACAGTATTTCCCAACTATATTTAGACTCGTGAATTTTGTAGTATTATCCCATTGCTTGTACTAGATGAGATTGCAACCTTTTCATTTTCTTCTTTCCTTCTCTTCAAGTTTTGAAGTTACAAAGTTAGTGTTACCCTCCTTTTATTAGTCAAACCATTGTGGAAAAGGTACGTACTATGGTACTGTATGCTGTGGCTCCCAATGCTGTTTTGCTTTGAATATCTGTTGCTTTTCAAACCGAGTCGATTTTACTCACGTTTTTGCTCATTCGCATGTGAAGATCAGCGAGAAAAAAATTCACATTTTCTTTTTTACACGATTGACCATATATGCTTTCACATCACACATTTGCTGTAGGGGGAAAAGTTAAATGTGAAGTCTGAAGGAAAAAAAGATGATGATTTGCAAAAATAAGAGCATCAAGAGGATTGTTTTAATCATGTAGACTTGAAGATTAAATGGGAAGTGACAATCCTCCAGATTAGTAATGGAAGACTTGCAATGATAGTGCTGTGCAAGTTTCAAGCCTAACATTGCATTGGCTGAGCTGAATTGCTTCAAATTCTACTAAATGCTAGCAAAGTAAAATAAATCCTGCAAAATCTTTTCAAATTAAGCATTTTATAGCATTTTGAATATTAGGGCATAAATATACACATTTTAATTTAAATTTGTGATTGAGGTATGGACTTTGGAAAAACTATTGCTTTTCAATCTTATGCACAAAATTGTTTGAAAGAAAAACCCTCAATATTTGCAGCTGGGTGTGATCAGGTTTATGCAATTTTCAATGTGACATTCTAATTTTTATTACGAATTGCAATTTTCAATGTAGTTGTTTTCTCAGTGATTCACAATAAAACTTTCTTAAACTTTTGCAGAAATTTCCTCATATTTCTTCCTCGATTTGTCACATCTCTTTTAATGTTTAAGGCAATCGTCTTATCAGCTCTCATTTTTGGAAAATTCTCCTTTTTTTTTCTTTCTGCAATTTTTTGATTGACAGTGTGAATGTGGACCTGTGTACATAAGAGTTCAAAGGCACTTAATCCTGCATGTGTGCCATCCAAGCCTGTAGATACCAAGTGGATATGTTTGCAAAATGATAATTTTCAAATTGAGGTGATATATGCACTTGTGTGATTGTTGTGTTTAGGTTTCCTGGTCATTGTTGGGTGCCAGTTTTGTGTTAGAGAAGATTTTAGGTAACTGGGTAGTGATAAGTTGTATCCATCATGCATACACACGGGTGCAGAGCCATGGGGAGAGAACAGAGACATGTCCTGCAATAATTTTGCCGGGGGATGGGACAAATATGCTTATTTTCGTTGTTTCTCCAGTTTGTATCACTTTGGACCAGTGTGTCTCAATGTCTAGTAAGCAAAAATAATATTAAAAATGTGGTTGAAAATAAATATATATTTTATTGATTTGTTGAAGGGGCCAAATAGTTTTATTTCCTGTGCCCTTTAATTTTCCTACAAACAAAATTTCATATCCCACTTTAAAGGGGTAAATGTGGGTCTTAATGTCTGAAAGCAAAAATAAAAGGCCATCAGCAGTATTTTACGTGACTTTGTTATGCTTACTGACTGCATTAGCCATGTGATAAGAACTTTTGTTGAGAATTGACTGCTACACCTTTAAGTCCACTTTACATTTTTGTTCAAAAGGATTTTTAATGCTACTTTCTAATCTCACTACCATTATAGATCAACAACAACATGGCAAAAAGTCACATTTACTGTCAAATGAGTGCAGTTGCTTCATCAAACATTTCAGCTGTCTAAAGAAATCATTTCTTGTGCAACATTACATCAAAACATTATCAAAGATATTTATTTATTCATTTGTGGTTGATTAAGAATTAAAAGAATGGAAAGACAGATAATTACCTCCTTCAACAAAGTTGGACGGAGGTTATGTTTTCACCTCTGTCTGTTTGTCTGTTTGCCATCAAGATATCTTAAGAACTGACAATTGGATTTGGATTCAATTTGGTGTGTGGTTTTTTTACTGCTTAAGGAAGAAGTGATTAAAATTGGAGAAATATTGGAACAAGGGAAGGGTAAAAATGGAGGTTGGTGACATTTTGTCTGTCATCAAGGTACCTCAAGAACTGATTTGATTTGGATTAAGTCTGGTGTGTAGTTTTGTTACTTTTTAGAAAGAGGTGATTAAAAGTTGGGACGTTTTGGAGTAGGGGAAGGGCAAAAAGGGATGGGTGGGGATGTTTTAGAGTAAATTTGTCATCATCATATCTCAAGAAGTACAGTAGGCACTGGATTTTGATTCAATTTGGTGTGTGGTTTTGTTCCTGCTTAAGGAAGAAGTAATTAAAATTTGAGCAATATTGGAATGGGAAGAGTATAAATGAGAGGTGGGGACATTTTGTCAAATGGGCAAATGGGGGTATATAAAATCACTTTACACGAAAACAACATGAAAGTTTATTAATACATTTTATTGATCAATGCCTCCATTATCATTGTCAACATTAATTACAGAAAATACTGTGATACAAACATCATTATCAGCTATCATATAACAGTGCAGTACACTGCAGTTACAGTTACTGCATGCAGTGTAATGCACTTTATGTTCAAAGCTTGTTTACATTGCGGGGGAAAAACCAGTTTTCTGGTAAAATCGGTTTTGGAAAACCTGTTTCACGTCTGAGCAAAACCGTGCAAGCTTATTTGATTCCAGAGACCACTTTAATTGTTTTTCTTTTGAGTCCAGAAAATTGATTGTATGGCTGTTCTTTCATGGCATAAGTTCATTGTTCTGCACATTCCATTGGAAAGTTTCAACTAAGTGTTGATAAATCGTGCCCTAAAATATCCCCACCCCTCCATTTCTACACTCCCCCTGTTCTAATAAGTCGCACATTTTAATCACTCCTTCCTTAAGCAGTAATAAAACCACAAAATAAGCGAAGAATGTCACAAAACATGAGTAAGGGCTTTATAATAAGTCTTCAAATTATCCATAACAGACCCCTAGTTTGATTTAAAAAAAAGCTGGGTGTTAGACTTGTTGAGGGGCACATTAATGTGTGCGCAAAGCACCGCGTCTTTTCAGCGTGGAGTCCAGGGGCCCCCTTAAGGCTCAATCCCCTTGTGAAGAGGCTCTGGTATTTTACCTATAATCATACATCTCAGAATGAAGTTATTCTGAATGATAAGGTCTAGTCATTAACCAAACAGGACAATTGCTTACTATGCTAGCATTCTGTGTTCTGTATCTATGTAAGGTATTTCATTTTATGAGTCTAATCAACATTATGAAGTTAAAAAAAATTGAATCTATTTTTTTTCCCCTTCTAATTCTATTTTTTTAATAAGGGGCAGGGCAGACCCCCAGGGGCAGGGCAGGCCCATGGAGGGGTGGGGCAGGCCACCCCTGTGAAACAGCAAAACTAGGGGTTTGCATAAGTTAAAAAAAATAATGATTCATGGGTGGAACCCGCTTTAAACAGATGCAGAAATAACATACCCACAAGTAAATTTCCCATGACTTACAAGCATTTAAAAATGTTTTCAGCACATGATTGTGTTGTAAATGATTCCCAAAGTGCACCACTCTCAACCAGCTATACCGTAGAAAAAATATTACAACCCATCCTTATTCCCAATTGTACTGTATTTGATACAATCCTCTTAGAAATGGCAGTGATCTTTGCAAACCCACGTTAAGATCTCGGCAACTTTGAAACATTTTTGTTTGTTTATTTTGCAAACTTTTCTTCACTTTTTGCACAATCTATTTGACTCATTAGGTAAACTTTGCATTTATTTGTGGTGAAAATAACAAAATCAAAGCTTTTTTGTCTGTGAATTTCTGGGTCAGTTTTACAGCTTGTAAAACAGGTGTTAACCTAATGCAGATTTATGCCTTTAGTAGCTTTTTAATATTTGGCGAATCAAAGCCAAATATAGCCCTATTCATAGCTTATTAGTACAAAATTAAACTCCTGCCTTATAGAGATGAGATCCTCTGTTGATCTTATTTAAAGATTGAATTGTAATAGTCATTGAATGAAAGTTTTGCGTGTGTTTGAATTGGTAATGATTTTCAATGACAAGTGTGAATCACGAAATTTAAACTTCTGGGAGAATTAGACTAAACGTTTAATCGAAGGCTCGTTCGTTTAAATGTTTACACGTGTAATCGTCACAGCCCTAAAATGCACAAAATTGGAACAAAAAACTCTTTTTTTTTTTTCTTCCAAAGACTTACTTGTCATAATTCCATACTTTGCTTTTGCCTGAAAACCCATGAGGACTTACAAAGACATCAATGCATCTAATTTCTGTCAATTTTTGACTGCCCCTGTCATCAATATCATTTTTGGCAACCCGTTTTAAGACCCAAATTTTGGAAAATTTGTAGTTTCTGATCACGATACAACTCACCTATGCGAAATATACCGCTAGAAATGCTAATTTATAATCTTTATTTTATTCATTCTGATATTTAAGTACGAAAACAAACCCACACACTACATCATCACAGTCTAGTACAGCGAGTGGTTAGTGTTTGGGAAGTTTATGTGCATGCCCCGGGGCTGAGTTTTGCACTAAATGCACGGCATTGTTTTTTGCGAGTAATTACAGTGGTGATTATTTTTTGGTGTATTTTTATTGTTTTCGCAGGTTTTGCTTTAAAGAAGAAAAAAAATGTAGACTGGTATTATTGGAGAGAAAATTTCACAAACAATCTAAATATGTAAAAAAAAATCCTCCATTTTCATTATTCACAAGAAATAATACAAGCTCAAAAAATTGGCCTAATTTTGCCTAATATTTGCAAATTTGCATATTTATGTCAATGTTTTCTTTAATTTGACTTTTCTATTGAAATGTTTATTGTCTTAGCATTCATATAAACCAAACTTGTAGTGATATAAAACGAAAGAAAAGTTATGAAAATTAATTTTCAAAAAAAAAAAAAATTCCCAAAATGTCAATGGAAAGAAAATTTCACAAACAATCTAAATATGTAAAAAAATTCCATTTTCATTATCCACAAGAAATGATACAAGCTCAAAAAATTGTCCTAATTTTGCCTAATATTTGCATATTTATGTCAATGTTTTCTTTAGTTTGACTTTTCTATTGAAACGTTTATTGTCTTAGCATTCATATAAACCAAACTTGTAGTGATACAAAATGAAAGAAAAGTTATAAAAATTAATTTTGAAAAAGAAAAAAAAACAATTCCAAAAATGTCATTGGAAAGAAAATTTTACAAACAATTTACATATGTAAAAAAAATTATCTATTTTCATTATTCACAAGAAATAATACAAGCTCAAAAAATGGGCCTAATTTTCCTAATATTTGCAAATTTGCATATATATGTTAATGTTTTCTTTAGTTTGACTTTTCTATTGAAATGTTTATTGTCTAAGCATTCATGTAAACCAATCTTGTAGTGATACAGAACGAAAGGAAAGTTATGAAAATTAAATTTGAAAAAAAAAAAAAAAAAAAAAAATGTCAGTTACTTTTTGGAACCCCCTGGGACTTTAGGAGTTAATGCAGCATGTTTTATGATTTTAAACAGACAGGAAAAAATTGTTATTGCACACCAGCACATCTTCCTCCCCTGATACACACATATACCAAGTTTGGAACTGCTAAACTTGTATGTAAATGTGCTTGATCATGCGTTTGGTACAGGATAACACATGAGAGGGGTTACAGCGTGTTATATTGTATCACCTGTAGACCGTAGACTTGATGACCTTGCTGTATGTCCATAATGAACAAAGCTCACATTGAATGAAGCAGGTTAACTTCTTATGCAGGAAAATTAGGAGTTTGTTTACATTATCTTGAACTTTGAATGCTACCAGCACTACAGTTCTAGATACTGTAAGAGTGACCTAAAATGTAATCAAAGTTCTTAACAAATAAGAAATTAAAAAGATATGTACTTTTGGAAAATGGAGTGTGATACTTTTTGGGGAACTCTCTCACAAAAGCAGTTAACTTGCAATTTGCAGTGGTGTGTGCAATGTGTGTGCTTTGAAAAAATGTGGACATGTTCTCCTCGAGGAACTTACAGCTTTATATACCATCTATCATGCTGCTAAATTGTTTTTCAATTGCTTACAGTAAATCATTAATATGACATTTATTGAAATAGAAATGGCTTAAGCTTTTGTATAGCATTTATTTCTACTCTTAGATATACAACAAAACTGCAATGAGTTACTGGAGAACCCTCCCCCCTCCACACACTTAGAATATCATGTTTTGCAAACCTCTGCCACCTGACTGAAAAAAATGTTGAATTTCAACCTTTTTGCACCTTTATTCTAATATTACCTGGAGATACGAGGCTTTGTCTGCTAAACATGTTACAAATATATACACTGTATATTAGCTGCATGATTCCTGTTACATCACCCTATATTTTCTTAGAAGATAAAGCCAGCAATAATTGATTAAAGATTATCGTCTTCAAGACGACTGCTCATTTGTATACATAGACACTTTTGTCCTGATGCAGTACTGTTCTAGTAATTGTAGTCATTCAGTAGTCACATGTTTCTAAGAAGAACTCTTTTGTCTACCAGCTTTTCTATTTGACCTATCCTCAAAAATCCTTGTCATATGGAGAAATAATTCTTATTTTTATATTTGCTGGTATGAAAATGAGTAAACGTTCTGCTTCAGGTTTATGGTGACTTTCATTAATTGCTGTTACTAAATTATTGCGCTTTACATTTTGGCAAGGACTGTCAAGGCTGCTGAAAGGTTCATGAAGCCAAGGCATTAACCCAGAATGGATGCCCCATGCAAAGAGGAATGCAGTGGGGTCAGTTTCAAGGCGGAATAGAGGCCATTGCCAATGGGGAATAAAGGTCCCCTTAAAGAGGAGAATAGTGGCCTCTTATAAATTGAAATGGGCCACTTCCAAGGGGAATGGAGATCCTTTGTAAGGGGAATAGAGATCCTTTACAAATTGGAATTGGGCCACTTTCAAGGGGGTCTCTTGTAAAGAGAATAGAGGTCCTAACAAGGTGAAATAGGGTGTCAGGTTTTTAATAAACCTTAATTAAAGTGGAATGAATGCTACTACCAAGGAGAATGGAGAGGTCCCTTACAAGAAGGAATATTGATCCTTATAAGGTGTATTGGGGCCACTTTTAAACAGGAATGGAGGTCCCTTACAAGGGCATGGAGATCTCTTCAGAGTGGGATTGGAAGTCTCTTTTAAGGGGAAAGCAGAAAAGTGTGGTTGTACTGTTATTTTGTGGTAGGTAATTTACCCATTTTGAAAAAAAATTGAACAAAATGTTTTCCAAATTCAACCAGTTATGACCTTAATTCATAATGGTTGTTAGAGATTTGGCCGCTTTCCTGGCAGAAGATTGCAGTATATTGGTTTTGCTGTACATAACAATATGTACAACTCTTACATTGACATCACAAGACTAAAGTAATGTCCCATGGTCAGCCATCGCTGAGCTTCAAGAATATGACTTGGTAAAGTGTTACACTCCCTGAGCCATGGCATGATGAGGTAGGTTAACCAGTTCCATTCCTTGCCACCTGTGACCTTCCCCAGCTAGTGCCAGGTACCGATTTTCCTGCTAGGTATGCAGCGAGAGTTTGCATGCCTGGGCTCGAACCAGGGGCCATCACTGAAAGTCCAGCTCTTTACTAACTAAGCTATCCTGCCTCCCTACAAAGTAGTGCTGTCACGATATGGCTGTATTACATATTGATTATCGTTGAGAAAAATATTGCTATATGTTGGTATATCGCGATACCCAAAAACAAAACATACAAACTCATAACACAAATTGTTAAAATTAAAGACTATGATGAACGCAAGAAAAAATGATTTCATGATCTAGCAGACGACATGATCACATGACTATTACGTTCATCACGTAACACACACGTTTGGTAATTTAGTCAATATGACCATTAATCATCGAAGTGAGAGGCATGTTCTGGGCTAATTTTTCGTTCTTTTTGCCAACTTACATCGAAGTGTGCCAGTGTGGGAGGACTATTTTTAATTAGTTTTATTTAAAATGACGATTTTTTTGCACATTTTAAAAGTTGATTCAGAAAAGGTCATGGCCTAAAGTTGACTTTAAGATTTTCTAACATAACGTTAGTACTGTAACGTATGAATAGCCTAGCCTAGTTACGAAAATGTCTTAGTTCTGTTTAGTTTTTGGTATCGCGATATGTGTTAATATGCATATTTCATGTCGTGGAAAAAGAGATATCACGATATTGCGATAATCCACATGTCATGACAGCACTACTACAAGGTCTACTTAATTTAACTGACTCCCCCCCCCCCACCCCACTGCAACAATTGCCATTGCACCCTCACAGTCCATCACATTCTCCTTGCTTGCCCCCTGTACAACTTCCCAGAGCTTCCCTCGCTGCCCACAACTCAGTAGCCGAGCTCTTCCAAAAAAAAACCTCCAGATAAAATGATCTCCTTCCTTCAACATGCTTCCCTCTAGATCCATATTTAGTCCTCCTTCCCCACCTCCTCTCTCTCTACCTTATTTTTCCACCCATACGCCTCCTCTCTCGATCCCAGCTTTCTGGCTTTTAGTTCTCGTGTTTCTCTCAATCTCCCCCTGTTTACTCTCCTCCTACCTCTGGAATGATCTAATCTCTTAGGCACAATTTGACCCTTGCTGTTGTGGTGCCATTAAACTCTCATTAAACAAACAAACAAACAAACTACTTAATTTAACAAAAAATGAACCACTTACAGTGCACGTTTGTTCTCGTGTTTCTCTCAATCTCCCCCTGTTTACTCTCCTCCTACCTCTGGAATGATCTAATCTCTTAGGCACAATTTGACCCTTGCTGTTGTGGTGCCATTAAACTCTCATTAAACAAACAAACTACTTAATTTAACAAAAAATGAACCACTTACAGTGCACGCTGTAGTTATAACAATCTAGCTGATGAAGGTGTATTAGGTATCACTCATCTTTAAGCACATTAGGAAATTTGTGTCAAACAACACATCAACTATTTTCTTGAATACAGGAAGCTACTTGTACTGCGCTTCATTTGAAACATAAAATTAACAGTGACAAGATCAATACGCTACTCTTCTTGGTGGTGTCTGAGTGTTATTTAATTTGATAGGGAAATGACACACTTGAATGCACTATGGGTGTCTCACTGATATGAGGGCTTGTTGGGGAAGAATAATATTGTAGTATGGGGGAAGTAACTTGAATTAGCTCTTTTTTTTTTTGAACTGCACTTTTAGTGATCAAATTTGTTATGCTTTAGGAGTCAACGATGTCAACTTTATATAAAAAAATGGCAACAAGATGGCACTCCATAGAGTTGCTGACCTTGTCGCTGTAACATATAATTTGTACAATGATCAGATGTATTTTTCAAGAAACATGATGTAAAAAGTATAATTTCATATCAATTACTTGACCTCTGACCTTTAAATGACATGTCCCATGATGTGCGAGACACTACATAACCTTCCACCAACCCACCAAGTACATTACCCACCCAAGAACCAACCCAATTTCACTTATAGTTTTCCCAGGAAGCACGAAATATGTACTTTTCAAATTAATTATATGACCTTTTTGACCTTTTAAGTGGCATATGTCATTATATGTGAGACATCACCCTGTATCACCCTCGTCCAAACCACTATGTAAAAAACTCTATCAAAACAAAGGATGAATACAATAGCAATTACATTTTTCCAATAAAATGCAACACAAAATTTACTATCGTTATTTGACTTCTGACCGTTGACCATTAAGCGAGATGTCACATCTTTCGCAAGACACAACTTTTCATCATCCTTCATCGATGTTCCCACCAATTAACAACCCAATTGTACTTGCGATGTTTGCATAACAGGCGACCAATCAAAATTTACCATTTTCGATCAGTTATTTGACCTCTGACTTTTGACCTTTAAATGACCTGTCTCATTTTGTGTAAGACATAACCCTACATCACCTCCCACTATCCCATTAAGTACCAACCCAATATCACCTATGGTTTTGCCAGAAAGCACAACACAATATTGACCATTTTCAATCAATTATTTGACCTTTTACCTTTCAGGGACATGACCCAACATGTGCGGAACATAAGTTCCCATCACCCTACACCTTCCCACCAAGTTTCAACATGATAGCTTGTACGGTTTTCACATGTTGTACATGTTCTGTATAGAGACATATCTGATCACTACACTAATCCTTAAAGCATTGCGTGATATTTACAGGTCAGCGCTGTTGCTTTAGGGCTTATTTAGCCACATAACCAACCCTATGTCATTGCTTTGGTACAACATGACCGTTCTTAGTGGGATGGAGGGGGTGTTTGTGCATACTAATTAGCCTATTTGACTTAATAATGAAAATATATGTTTCTCTGATATTTCTTAGATTAGGGTGGGTGTGGTGTTACTACACAAATGATACATGTGAAGACAAGTGTGTACACCGAATGGTAAGGTAATGTGTGCATTGTTAAGCATTTTCATTTAAATTAGCATATTTGCATAATAATTAAAATACTTTTTTATTGTTGTACTTGGATTTTTACAATTGTTCATCACTATTCGTGAGCTGATTTCAGAAAGGTGTCTGGAAGTGGCCACGTCTGTTAGAAACAAACTGCGAAGGTTAAGGGGGTTCTAAGTGTGATGCATTGTCGTGGTCAAAGTCCATGAAATTTTATGTATTATCACTTTCAGTATGTATGGATGATGAATCTGATTTTCAATTGCTTAAAAACGCCTCAGTTATTGAGCCCCAACAGATATTATAATTATTATATCATGAAGCAGTCAGTCGTGTAATTGAAGTGTGGCAACAGATGGTGTTTATTATCATTTTAAACATACTAGATGACCAGTAATATATTCTGCAACTGGATGATTACACACCACAACTACAGACATGATAGGTTATGTACAACTTAAATATTGTTGTGACTTATCTACAGACTTATCAGCAGTTCACTGTGGGAACAATTTTTGAAATTATGCATGTTAATGCAGTGTTTCTAGATTTGAAACAATTTTGAAACAAAAATATTGATAAATTGGCATACAATATTGGTAGAATGTCAATAATTGGAACCATTATAATAGAGGTGGAATGGATAAGACTACGGAGATAAGTGAAGTACTTTGTTTTTGAGTTCCATGGTCAGATAAACTTTTGTTGCACAGTAGAATTTTGCTTTATACTCCTTGCCCCTCATTCCCTCCATTCACACTCCTACCCTCCACTCCTACCTCTATTCCACTCCTATCCCTCCCCTTCACTCCAATTGCACTTCTTACTCTTACATTCCCATCCGCTTTCACCCTCACTAACCTTTTCACTTGTACTCCACCCCTCTTACTCCCAGTCTCCCACCTCCATTTAGAAATTTGTACTATCCTAAAATTGCCAGGATGCAAAATGTATTCCAGGGTTTACCACCATTGCTACTGTATCATAATCAAAATCTCCCCTTTTGTGTATGTGATAGGCCTCACTATACTGTACTGCATATGAGATCAAAGTTGAATAGATAATATTTTGTTTTTGTTAACTATCTTCGTATGATTCCTTTCATCTCATGCCGGGACAGGAAAAAGTAAGTACACACCTGTCTGCTCTCTAAGAATGCGATTTTTTTTTCTTCTTCATACAAGCATCACCAGCAACACCAAGATACGGCATGTTGCATGCTATACCACACAATTTCTTCGAACAGGTTTTGAAAGAAAAGTTGTTTAAAACATAGATATGTAATGATTTATTATTTTGGTGCATGCATTTTGTAAGAGAAGACACTAACAATGTAATGTCATGAATACTTTATAAGAAATGAAAGATTTACATGAATGTTATCTTTGGAGTAATTAAAATGTGCTGGAATTTGATTTTGCCAGCCAAAAAAAAAACTTAACAAGAAATGGAAAAGACTATTTTCAAGTGCTCTAGCAGACATGTACTATTAGTTGTTTTGGGAGAAAAGGAAAATAATCCTCACGTCTTTATCTTTCAGCGAATATAGTGTACAAGAAACAAGTTTTATTTTGGTGATAAATCAGATCAGCAGTTTGATTTATGTTTTCCTCTACCTCTTTGTTTTAACAAATCCAATGATAAACTTTATGTGAGTTAATGTGAAAGGTATTTGGGCCATTAGATGATACATAACTTATAATGGTTAAAAATTGATCAAAGACCATAAAAATAGCAAATAAAAATGATCAAATTTGGTTAAAAATTGACCATTTTTAGCACTTCAAAATTTCAGGTCCCAGTGCAAAACTTGACTACACAAATTGGTGATGTATGTGAGGGCAGACCTTTCTTGTTTCTTTAACATCCATTGTTTTCTAATCATCTGCACCAATTTTATTGAGGGGAAGTACAGAAGCTGCTTTATACCTGAAAGGAATATCTAAGTGGAAGATCCTAAAACCTAAGAAGAAAAAAAAAAAAATAACATAAAGATTGAATTGTCTAAACCACATAGATGTAGAAACTGGAGTCACTGGAGGCACGCCCCCCCCCCCTCCCTACACTTTTCCAAAAAATGACAAAAGTTCCTGTTTTGGAAATGGAAAGTGCCCCTCAATTACTGTCCCAATAGTGGGAAACTGGCAACTTTTGTCAGTCCCATTTACGGAGGAATGTGTCCCCTAAGTGTTCTTTTTGTTGTTTTGGGCATAAAACATAAGTGCCTCTAAGAGGTCGTGCCCACCACTTTTTGAAAACTTCCTACACCAATAAAACAAATGGTGTAGGAATGGTGTATGCCATGTTTCATTTATAAATCACACATTTTGCATACATCAAAAAAATCATTAGCTTTGGACAGTCATTTCATAAGTTGAAAACAAAACATATTATGTTCAAAATTTAAAGGTTGATGTTCATGAAAATGTATATTTTTTGTTTCAATGGGAATTAAACAGAAAATTTCTCTAGTTGTCATCATCATTATCACCTGTTATATTGTCTATTGTGATTGCATTTGTGTGGATCTTGATAAGATTGAAGTTTTCTGATTCAAGACCTATGCACCCTTTCTCAGGACTACAACCTACTGTGTTTTCCTTGAAGGAAAGGTATCGTTCCATAAATAATAAATAAATGAACGCCACTGTGCTGGTAACGTTACTTCCGGTTTTCAATTTTCCCTATTGATTGCGAGAAATCTGTGATGTTATTGATATTAAACACATGTAAACTCCCTATGTTCGATCCGGGGTGTGTGATTGCTAACATTGCAAGTTTCTCGTGATCAATAGTTAAAGTTGAAAACCGGAGGTGATGTGATGGTGGTGTTCACTTCTGAATGTATTTTTAGGATGATATCTGTTCTTAAATTAACCTTCTTTTAAATTGTACCGTTTGCTCTTTTAAGTTGAACATCTCTGACAGATCTTCCACCCCTAGCTTGATTCAGAAAGGGGCAGGATGCCAATAACCAAAATGGATATTTACAAGGTTTACAAGGAAATTTAAAATCTTTGCAAATTTGAATTAGAGATGAATCAATATAGCAAGTTTTGTAATTAAAGTGTATTATCTTTATTTGTATTGGACTATTGTAAAAAAAAAGGCAAGAAAAAAAATGTCAAAATGTTTTTTTTTGAGTACAGTCTGGTGGTAAAATAATAGGGTTAAGTTAGAGCACTCAAGGAAATCCATGATGCTGTCCTTTGCTGTCAATGTGCTATCAAGTCTTAAAGAACAATCAATCAATCAATCAATCAATCAATCAATCGATAAGTCAACAATCAATTTAGAAAGAGTGACACCTAAATGTAACTTTAGTTAAATTGACTCATTGGTCAAGACCACTTGAAATATGACCATTTTACAGCTTTTTCTCCTCTTAAGTGTAATCATGCTAGGCAAATTGCATATTCATTGTTTTGTCGACAATCGTTTGTATCATACAGGCATGTTCACCTACTGAGTACATTTGAGCATTCATGCAATCAACTACCGTCACAAATTTGTATCTATAAGTTTTAATAGCATGAAAAGTAATGGGTATTTCAGGTCAAAGTACTTTTGTCAGAGACTTTCCGTGCAAGAGATAACTTTAGGGTTTCCAGAATATTATGTCCTTACTTTTCAGTCAAATATGCCTTTATGCAACATGTCTTTAAAGGCTATTGGTTTTATGCCATGGCAGACATATTGGAATTATGCAAAGCATGTCACTACATTTGACAATCAGGTCATTCTTAAAAAAGTTGTTTGTTGGGAGTAACCAAAATTTTGGTCCTGAAGTAAAAAATTGAGTTATTTAGCAATTTTGTTGCAAAATTGCTAAATTCTCAAACATTTGTTTTTAAATTTGATCTGAAATGTTAGTATAAAAGGTATAAAAAAGCTTGACTTAGGCACCCCAAAATTATTGCCTACCTATCAAACCCACTTTTCCAGAACAAGATGGGCATTCATCTTTAACAGATTTTGAGTCTGTGATTCTTATAAGCAGCAGTCATAACTGTACCTCAAGGTTAAAAAGGAAAAATCCTATTATTGGTTACGATGTGATAGCATCAGGAACATATGTGGTCATGATGGCATATGTGTGTATGTACAGTATTTATGGGTGTATGTATGTGTGTGACACAGCTTGTAAACACGATATTTTTACAAAACTGTACAGTGGATTCATATCATATTTGGCACACAAATAGCCCATGGTCCGTAAATGTGCCCTATTGTTTTTGGTGGTGATGTTCTGCATATTAATGAGTGGGCCGGGCTTAATGTACAAATGTTAAATTGCTCATATTTTAACAACTTTAAACAACTGTTAATAATTTTAACATATCTGTTTTGTTTCATATTTGGTACAGTTATGATGTTAGCTAGTTGATGTTCATGGTATAAAAATGTTGAATTTCATTAACATACATAGCGGATGGGGCTTATATGATTTTGCTAAAAGAGCTTATATACACGATATCTCAAGAACGGTACAGTAGATTCATATCATATTTGGTACACAAATAGCCCATGGGCCGTAGATGTGCCTTATTGTATACGCGATATCTCAAGAACGGTACAGTAGATTCATATCATATTTGGTACACAAATAGCCCATGGTCCGTAGATGTGCCTTATTGTTTTTGGTAGTGATATCATGCATATTAATTAGTAGGTGGGACTTAATGTAAAAATCTTAAAATTTTTATTTTATCAACTGCATATCTGTTTTGTTTCATATTTGGTGCAGTTATGATGTTCGCTAGTGTTTATATATGTTTATGGTATAAAAACATTGCATTTCATTAATATGCATAGTGGGCGGGGCTTAATTTGATTTTGCTGAAAAGAGCTTATAATCACGATATCTAAAGAACGATAAACTGGATTCAAGTTATATGTGGTCCACAGTTCAGGCATGTGAGACCAGCTATTTAGCTGATTTTAGCTATTTTTCAAGTTAATTTGACCTATTTTCTGCATAATTGACAATACTTTGATACTTTTATATTTTGATGAGAAAATTGATCAATTTCAGCTACTTTAATAAATCATCACTCACATGTCTGACAGATAGCCCATTGTCTGTGGATGTGTCTTATTGGTTTTGGTGGTGATACCATGCATATTAATGAGTAAGCAGGGTTGAATGTAAAATTCTTCAAATATGATACATGAGCAAACGTATGTCTGTTTTGCATCATAATTGCTATGATAATGTTGTTAACATGCTAGTGTTGTCAATAGGTTCGTCTGTTTTTTGATTTGCATGGTGGGTGTGACTTATGAATGAATATCTTGGAACAAATATTTAATGACATGCAATGATATGACAGGTAATACAAAACTTGCAAATCAATCAGCATATGAAAAAAAAGCATCGGAATCACAAAACTTTTTGGTTCTGGTTTTTCTTTTCGAAAATGATTTAATCTATAAAAAACCTTTTGTTTGAAAGTTACACATGTTCCCTTGTCAGAGAAATTTGAATGGATGAATATCATCATGGTTACAAAAATAATATTTAAAAAGATTTTATTTTTAAACAATAACTTCATTAATAGAAGACATAATTTGAATGACATCATTTATTTCCTCATGCAGTATTAAAGTGGGTAAGACCTAAATGTAACATTCTTCTTGTGATGGTACAGTAACTCCATATTGATATGTCCGATTTTATTCAAAATATTTTTGAATCAGTACTTGTTTGAAGAAATTTGACTGCTTAAAATTGTATGAGGTGTGGGCAGAATATTTGTATGCTTTAACCACTGAGTTAATATTCCTCTATGAAGTTACCTAGTATCAATGTTCAATTTCCTGTATAATTTTAATGCAAAATATCTGCCTCTTATTTATCGGTTCCTGCGATATTGACTGTCAAAAATGACCAAATCCAAAGTTTTACAAGATTTCTGGCAATCCTGTACTAAATATGCTACATGTTGGTATTTAGAGCATGCACAATGTAATGTTCATTCACCAGTGCTTTATCATACAGCCGTGGACATCTCTACATAACCTTAGCTGTTGAGAAACGGATGTAGTAAAGTACTTAATATTAACCCTACCTGCTAGAATGTCATGACGGTGTTAAATTCTGCTATAGTGAAATGCCATTAGCATTTTAGAATTAATTAATAAATTACCTGAAATCAAGGAAATTTTGAGTATATAAACTCTTTTTCGGGTAAGAAGGAATTATGTTCATGTGAATAGTGGTGGTGGTAAACTAATGTTTTGAAAGGTAATGTGGAGGGTTCTAAAGGCATTGGAAACTAGCTCAGTTCAGATTTGATGCGTTACCAAATGCAGACTGCTTCTTACAGCTTTTTCATTGGTAGATGGAAGATGGTGGTTGCAGATTGTGCATGAAAGTTGTGCAGAAGTTTCTTGGTTCAGTGTCAAATTGTAAAAATGTCCACTGAAAGTGTTAAGAGCTGTTATCCTCTAAATTTTTACAGAACTTTTGTCTGACATATCTCTTGTAGTCTACAGTACTACTGTACATGTATTCTAAAGAAGCACTGTCTTTAAAACATTTGTCATGCAAATGAAAATTGCATTCATATGTTAATATATCTTAAGGACTGGGACATTCATATGTTAATAGATCTTAAGGACTGGGACATATGTAATATAGGCAATTACAGCTTATTGAAATTTTCAAGTGTCTTTGAACTATTAAAATAGCAAACTAGTCCCTTAAAATCTGTCATTATTTTTTATTTCATATCTGTTTATTTTATTTTGTATTCTTGCCTAATGATAAAGTTTGAAATGTCAAATGGGCAGATCTGTCTGTATTGTTTGATGCAACAAATCAATTGTTTTTATTCATATTGCACAATACTTGTAAAGAAGTTTAGCATACTCGGTCAATTAAAGAGTATTTAAACTTAACTACTGTACACCTGCAATCAATGTCTCACTGGAAAAGCCATTCAAGATAATTGATAAGCAAAAGAAATCATAAAAATAAAAATTCATATAGAACAGTTTCATCACTTTTTATATTTTTTTCTCTAATTCTTTTGTTAAAACTTAAGTGAAAATGTAAGATATTAAACATTGTAAGAAAGTAAGTGGGTTATTTAAAACTGTGTAATATATTGTGCATTGCAAAGCAGTGCTCAACATTAGCCTAAGCCTGCTAGCCCTGGGATATACTTGATTATACATACGGGCTACTGCAATTTCAATCTTTCAAGCCCGTCGGGTTATAGTCCAATAATCGTACAATTCCAGTATGTTTATGTCATACTTGAAGAAAAGGGGCTTGTGGAAAGTTCAGCCGGGTTAGTGAAATGTGAAGTGCGAAATCCTGATGAGCGAGTGATAATTCTATCTTTGATGTTACTCTTGATGCTGCATAAATTACCTCCTCAGTATCTGATGTATTATGCCCTTCTGTTAATATTTTTATAGTTCCTTTACCTGTTGTTATTTTGAGTTGAATAAACAGCTTTATTTTAAGCCTTTTTAAAAAGCACACAGATTACATAGGTGTTTTATTGCAGTTTCAATTTTCAGGTTTGAAGATGCAAATTGTGTATTCAGAGTTATGATGTAAGAATATGCAAGACTTATTTCTTTTTCAATGTGAGTCCCATCTTTACTCATCTGCCACAATACAAGCAAGGCTTAGGCATCTTAACCACACCCCCAATCAAATTCTAAAAAGAACAGACTGCGTTGAAAGAAATGTGAAGATTAACATATCAAAGATTGTGTGATTTTGCATATATCAAAATAGTCAAAAATGAAATATGGTATTTCCATAATTTAATGTTTATCTTAATCGGTAATTTCAAACAATGACAGGTTAATCATCTAGAAATATTAAAAGAAAAAGTTATAGATAAGAGAGAAACATCATTTTGCACAGTTTTGTGGCAACTTTTCAACAAATCCTGCATTTTTCGTGAAGTAAACCTTGTTATCTTGATGATATTTTAAAGATATTTTGTAGATATCCATCAGTTTTAGCCGTTTTTGTAATTAATTTTAATCAATTCATGCTGTACCTTCTTGTCTGTGGGTGTTGTGCATATCAATGAGCAATGCTGTACTGTACATGCATGGCATGAGGCAAGTGGTTTGTGTTGCCTTAGAGGGAACATGTCCAAACAAAAGGTATCGTGCATTCAAACGGAGCGCTGTCTTTTGTAATTTGGGATAACAAAATACTCGTTATTGTGCTATAAAATGCAGTGTGGAGAACATTTTATGTCCGGAATCGTTTGTTTTTAACTGTTTTTCGTAGTTAAATAACTATATATGCTTTGAGTTGGATTGGCCTTTTAATGTCAAGCACATACAGCACTGCAAGAGCATACATACTGTAATTGTACCATAGCATATAAAGATTTATGTGTTTGCAGTATGCGTTTCGTTATAGCATAATGATGCTAATATTTGTATAAAGCAATTGATATGTCTGTCCATACAGTATTTCCTTTCTAAACTGTTATGGGATGGTTACTAAGTTAGGGGAGTTGTTGAATCAGAAAATGCTTTAGGTTTTCCCATGTTTAGTGATTGGAAAATGTTTAGTGGTTGGAAAATATTTAGTTATAAGAAATGCATTTAGAAAGATGACTAAAATTTTGATTTTGAACTGCTTTGTTGGTGCCTACACTTTGTTCCATACTTGTTGAAGGTTTCAAGTACTTGGAGAAGGTTACAAGTATTTAACAGTAATCATATGTATAAGGCTTGTACTTTATATGATGAGATTGCAACATTTTCAACTTTTTCCTCTCCAGCTGTCTAAGATGCCTGCACCAATCAGGCTCAAGGATCTGATCCGAAACATCCGAGCGGCTCGCACGGCAGCAGATGAGCGTTCTGTGGTTCAGAAAGAGCTTGCGTTAATTCGAGATCTTTTCCGTGAAGAGGACGCCACATACAGATGTAGGAATGTTGCAAAAGTACTTTATATTCACATGCTTGGTTACCCAGCTCATTTTGGACAGGTAAATATTTCAAAATATGTATTTTGTGGGCCATTTATGGTGTGCAATTCAAAGTAAATTGTGTGAACTGGTTCTAAGCTAGCCTCACAATAACAACCACAAAAATATTGTGAGCGTCAGATGCAAAATTAGCAAATAATGTAACAAAACTTATTTTTAGTCCTTAAATGAGTTAAATAAGTTATGTTATCAGTCAAGAAATGTTGGGTTGGCACTTACGTCGAATACGGTACTTTGTTTATGTCTGATCAAGGTGGGCAAATTTTGTGATGAATGAAAGGGAAAGCAGTTTAGAATCCTATTTAAGATCTCAGAACTCTTTGGTCAAAGTCTAGGGAATGAAAACCAATTCTGTTGTTTCATAAATTTCCATAAACTGTAAAACTGTGAATTTGTGAGAAATTTTGATAGAAAGTATATTATATCTTTTTAGATTACTTAAGATAGATTAACATCCATTATAGTTGCAAACAAATCAACAAAATTGGTTGAATTCTAACCATTTTACAGCAGGGTCATTCCATCATCCAATGCAAAATACCTAAGTCTCAGATTATAATGTAGTTGTGGTATGTATATCTATAAATAGAAATATTCAAAATTTAAGCAAATCAGACCAACCCTTCAAACGTTATGGCTTGTAAAAAGTGGCTGAAAAGGGCAGAAAATTGTAAAAATGGGCATGGCCGACAATTTTTAAAGTGTCATTACTCAAAATGTTTAGGTCCAAATTTGATGGAAGGGGTATCATTTTAAAGGTAATACAATGAGTTTCATAACCTGCCATCAGAACTGAGATAGGTGTATGGAATTGAATGAACTTTTGACCTTTGAAATGACCTTGTGGGTCCAAATTTCAGCCAAATTAAGATTTTGAATTCTATGGTATCTCATCTAGCAATTGATGTTTGGAGCTAAGGTTTTTTTTTTTTGCTTTGTTCTTTTTTTGTACATGTACTTAAATTTATCACTATAAGCAATTTTGCATAAAACATGAATATATAATGTGTTAACGGTATGCTACATGAATTCAGTCAGGATTTACTCATGTTTGAGAGTCGGGCACTCACATCTTTTAATCTTGCACTCTAGTGAATGCTTAAAAGTAAAAAAATAGGTACAGTATATAGTCTACACTGTAGTATAGAGAGGTTTATATATACATTATATATATATACAATATATAACTATATTTCAGTCAAATTATGATTCTTTAATTTCTTAGTATCTCATCTATAAAATGATGCATTAAGAAGCTAAGATGTTTTTTTTCTTGTTTTCAAGCAAGCATTTGAAAAACACTGTAAAGCATATAACAACATGCATATCACATTGAAAAAGTAACAACACTTCTTGCATGTGTAAAATTGGTCAAGTTATTTTTTCTGTGGCACTATATGTAACTTTGTGAATATTTGCCTAATTAACATAGGCCTAGGCATTCACTAACGTTAATAATGCTAGGACTAGTATTAGCATTAGGATATGTAGGCTTGCACTGAAGCAATCCCATTTTCTCTGCACTTACCAACTTAAACATTTAGTTTACTTGTATTTAAGTGGCGTCCGGTATCGCAAATCCTCAAGAAAATGTCAAGAAATAATTTTAAAAGAACTTCTTTCACCAATAAAATCTGAGGATCTGTTTGTCTGTGTCAGTTGTAAACATTTGTCACGTTTGGACACGTTGTTTCTATGGTTTGCCTAAATACTAAGATGCCACAGATGTTTTTACAGTGTTAGAGACTACAGTATGTGTGTGAAGCATGCGTGTATGTACTGTATGCAAGTGTGCATGATGTGTGAAAGAGTCAGTTTTAAGAAAATAATTTTAAATTTAAGTTTGATTTATTATGATTCTAAAAACATTTTACAGTAAGTTAATTCGAGAGATGGATAGATATACGAGTGTGAGTGGACCGGTTGGTGATTGTATGGTGTGGTGAATGAATTTGGATTGAATGAGAGATTAAGGTAATATTATTTTTATTTAATACTTGGCAGTATTTAGTATTGTGCATTTAGCCTTTTCTTTTACTTAAATACATTTTATTTGTTAATCACATTTTACACTGGTCTGTGTCTTTTAAGTTCTGTAATTGCTCTCCTTGGAATCACTATACTCTTAGGAATGAAAGCCAGTGCCTAAAAGATCCCCTCCTATTATACATTCACATTTTTGATTGTCTGGAGAAACCCCATTTGGATTTCAGAATCTTATGTAATAATGATTTAAAGCTGACCTAAGACAACTCTGATTTGGTAGCAGAAACAGAAACAGGGCTCTCATTTAATTATAATTTCCTAACATAAATAAAAAAAGTCTTGGTTCAAAGGTAACCATTGTGAATGGAGGGCAGCAAAGGTAAAGGAAAATGCATATGATAGCAGTAGAATGTGTCCTGGGAAGAAGAAGTTGTTAAAGTGTGATGTAGTAATGGAGAGAAAATAGCACATCAAAAAAGGTTAGTTGCATCAAATCTCAAACAACTTTGCAAAATGGAAGAAAGTGAAGCTGATTGATAATGACAACATTGTGGGTTTTTCTACATTTGCTAATTGAGTTCTTCTTGGTGTGTATTAGCTGGGGCATCTGGTATACATTCTGTTTGTGTTTGTAAGTACCTGCAGAATCCCAAGTTAATGGTTGCTGTATATCTTAAAAATTCAGTTCATAACCTTATTAGTCACTGTATGTTCCACCAAGAATGAAAGTTGCATGATGGGAAAAGAAATGCCCAAAAAAGGAGGGTATTGTGAGTCATCTTTCATCCCTCGAGGAACTGGTGGATGTGCATGAGGTGTAGAGTACAAACAGGCTACAGTGGGTTACAACAGACAGCACAACTTTAATCACCATCAAGAAGACTGCAGAGAAATATATCGATAAGCTTGCAGACCAACTGCAGAAACTTTCTAGACAGTTTTACTGCAAAGGCACAAAGTGGCTATATGAAATCCTTGAAGACATCATTACTTCCACTGAATGAAATTATTTTTTAATGGACTTTACAGTGAACTACTCATTGGTCATCCAAGATGAGATTCAAAGCTTCATTGGGGAATACACAAGCCACTTTACACCCATTTGTAGCCTACAGAAAGAATGATGCAGGAGAATTAGTTAATAAGAGCATTTGTGTAATTAGTAACACAAAGGAACATTCAATGACAACAATGTGGGCATTCCAAAAGCAAGTGATTGAGGAAAGAATGGCCAGATATGGAGAAAATCTATTCTTCAGTGACCTGATGTGCTGGCCAGTACAAAACAGATACAACTTCCACAACCTGTGTTTTCACCAAGAGGACTTTTGTAATAAAGCAGAATGGAACTTTTTTGCCAACTCTCACAGCAAGAGCTCATGTGATGGTATATGTGGAAGAGTGAAGAGACTTGCAAAGGAAAGTCTGAAATGCCCTTACAGTAACCAGATATTAGATGTATCATGTATATTCAATTTTGCCAGATGAGATCCCAGGCATCAAATTGCTATTGGTTGAAGTAGATGAAATAAAAGCAGCTGATAACAAACTAGAGGCACGTGTTATGGAAGCCAAGACAAACAAAGGAACTCGTTAATTCCATCGTTTTTCTCCCCAAGCAGACAAATCAGTGCTTGTGTGCAAAACAAGTGGACAAACAGCCAGCCCCAAAAAAGTTCAAATGATGACATCTGACAATCAAGCAACAGATGAACACATTGAACAGTTTGATATCAATATAAGCAGTTATGTTTCATGTGTTCATGATGCAAAGTGGTGGGTGCGGATAATTGAAGGAATTTCAGATTAATATGGGGACTACATAGTTCATGCATCCCAATGGACCAACCAGACAGTAGCATTGGCCAGACATGGAGGATAGATGCTGGATTCCAGAAGAGGCTATTTTATGAGTTATCAAACCTCTCTTCCTGACATCTTCCCAGATATACAGAATTTTAAAGCAAAATGAAGAAAGAATAATCACTGCTTTCCAGAAATTAGTTGTAAACCTCAATGGTTCTATACTTCAGTGTAACTCTATACTACAGTGAAGGTCTATGTGTCTTCTTTTTAACTTTTAAGCATTCACTAAATTGCAAGAATAAAAGATGTGAGTGCCTGACTCTCAAGCATGAAATAAATCCTGACTGAATTCATGTAGCATACCAATAACACATATGTATTCATGTTTTTTTATACCAAGGAATTCAAAAATCCTAATTTGGCTGAAAATTATGGACCCACAAGTTTATTTCCAAGGTGAAAGAAAAGATTCAATTTCATACACCTTTCTCAGTTCTGATGGCAGGTTATGAAAGCTAATTGTATTACCTTTAAAATGATACCCCTTCCATCAAATTTGGACCTAAACTTTTTGAGTTATGACACTTTAAAATTATTAGCCACTTTTTATAATTTTTAGCAATTTATAACAGGCCATAACTTTTAAACTGTTGGTCCGATTTTGCTAAAATTTAGGATTTTATCATTTCTTTATATATCATACCTGCACACCAAATTGTATCAAAATCTGAGACATAGGGGTTGTTAAACAAATTTTTTGGGTGATTTGAAATGGAATGACCTACATTTTTAATATCAGGCATCAATATGCATAATTTATGCAAATTTTGTGACTTTTTTTTTATGCTTTTGTAAATTTTTTGTTTTTTAAATGTGTATCATAAATTTCTATGAAGTGGCGCATCAAATTCTGATCAAAAGTTTTTGAAACTCCAGCACAAATATACATGTATTTTCCCATCATTTTCAGTGACTAAGATTTAGGAGAGAAATTAAAAGAAGTACATAACATTATGAGCTTTATCCAGTCATAGATAACAAATCTTGCATGAATCAAAAACTATCTAACTTTGATCAGCCATAATTCAAAAACTAGAAGTGCTTTTTTTCTTCAAAATTCAAAGACTGATCAGACCAATGCAGAATCATCCATATTGTCCCATTTGGAAGTCAATCTTCTGCAAATAGATTCTGATGCAATTTTTTGTACATTCAACAGCTTGAGTGTTTGAAGTTGATCGCATCGCCGAGGTACACAGACAAGCGGATAGGTTATCTTGGAGCCACACTGCTACTTGACGAGCGGCATGATGTGCATCTTCTTATAACCAATTCAATGAAGAAGTAAGTGTAGCAAAGAAGTCTATTGTTGACTTTGTGGATATCATTCTCAGTGTACTTTGTATTAGTAGTAGGATCCAATACTTGAACATCCTGTCATTTTCATAGCAAATGGAACTCTAGCTCCTCACTTGATCCAGAGAGAGCAGAAATGTACATACCTCCTATATTGGGGAACTGCAAACAATAACAGGACGGTTAAGCAATTAAGCAAAATTTGTTTCTTGTGTACAAAATGTTGAAGATTTATGAGAAAGGGGCAGGTTGGAAGAAAAGAGGGACAGGGTGAAAGAAAAGAGGAGCAGGGTGAAGGTAAAGAGGGGCAGGGTGAAAGAAAAGAGGATAGGGTGAATGAAAACAGGTAGGATTAAGTTAAAGAGGGGCAGGGTGAATGAAAAGGAGGTTGGTGAAACAAAAGAATGAAAACGGGATAGGGTAAATGAAAAGATGGGAAGGGTGAATAAAAGAGGGGCAGGGTGAATGAAAACAGGTAGGGTTAGGTTAAAGAGGGGCAGGGTGAATAAAAAGAGGGATAGTGAATAAAAAGAGAGGCATTAAGGTAAAGGGGGTAGGTAAGGGGGAGGGTGAAGGAAAAGAGGGGCAGGGTGAATGAAAGCAAGAGTCAGGGTAGGAGACGAGGGGCAGGGTAAATGAAAAGAGGTAGGGTGAATGAAAAGAGGTAGGGTGAATGAAAAGAGGTAGGGTGAATGAAAAGAGGGGCAGGGTGAAGGAAATAGGTAGGGTGAATGGAAAGAAAATGAGGTGGCAGAGTGAAGGAAGGAAAAAGGAAAAGAGGGCAGGATGAATAAAGAGACAGAGAAGGGAAAAAGAGGACAGGGTGAAGGCTTGGAAAAAAGGCAAATAAAGGAAAAGAGGGGCAGGGTGATTCAAAGCCTCTTGAAGAAAAAGAGGGGCAGCTGAAGGAAAAGAAAATGGTAAAGGAAGAAACCAGTATTGGAAAAAGAAAGGAAAAAAAGTCACTTCCAGCCTCTTATACAGCTCTCCAAGTATTTTCAACTGAAACCAGTATTTCAACTGAAATTTGACAATTTTCCCACAACTAGCATTTCTTAGGTATGTATTGCCCTTTCCTGGATTTTTTTTGTGCATTTTTTAGTAGAGAAAAAACACACAAGACAGTATTGTATGTTACACAAAAAAACAATTTATCAAAGCAAGATTTCACTCGCCATGGCTTTATTAAGAATGGCGAGTAACAGAGTATATTATGATGTTTTTACTTGGTACATTTTTTTTTACTCCCCATGGCGAGTAGGCGAGTGATTTCTCAAGCCTGGGGCAGGGTGAATGAAAAGAGGGACAGGGTGAAGGAAAAGAGGGGCAGGTTAAGGAAAATAGGGGTGAATGAGAGAGTGAAGGAAAAGAAAGGAAGGGTGAAGGAAAAGAGGGGCAGGGTGAATGAAAACAAAGAGATAAGGTTAAAGAAAAGAAGGAAAAGGGTGAAGGAAAAGAGGGATAGGGTGAATGAAAAGAGGGGCAGGGTGAAAGGAAACAAGAGGCAGGATTAAGGAACAGAAAGGCAGGGTGAATGAAAAGAGGGATAGGGTGAATGAAAATAGGGGCAGGGTTATGGAAAAGAGGAGTAGGGTGAATGAAAAGATGGGTAGGGTGAATAAAAAGAGGGGCAGGGTTAAGGAAAAGAGGAGCAGGGTGAATGAAAAAAGGCAGGGTGAAAGAAAAGAGGGGTTGGGAGCAGCACCCCTCTGGAAAAGAAGTTAAACTGATCCTAGATTTAAAAACATTTGAAATCTCTAAATTCTTAAACTTGATAAAATAAATAGCACAGAGTGTTTGTCATTTATAAGATGTAGAAAATCTTCAGTCCAATCTTCATCTTGTTTGCTCCTTCCCCCATAAAGAATTGATTTGGTAGATTGAATGTTTTTGAACAAGGATCTCACCACTTGGAAGTAATTTTCATCCAAGATTCAAATGTGGGTAGGTGTGTTGCCCGTGTCCAACAGTTTACCTGTATAAGATAATTTGACTTGATTCTATCTCTAATTGTTGCCATTTAAAAATATTTGTATGAATAATGTCCAGGTAGACAAAAAATGTCATGTGGAAGGCCTTGAGATGGTCACTTACCAACAAAAATAATAATTATTTATTTGATTTCATTTTGGTTTAAAGATATATTGTGATGTACTTTTTAAAGGATTAGTTTAGTGGTCAAGCAATCTTATATGAAAGAGGACTTCAAATGAAAGAAAATGGTGAAGAAAGCATTCATCAATCTTATTCCGTTAAAAAATATCTCAGGTTAAAATTCTGTATCATTTGTGTAGAACAGCTGAAATCAGACCAGCTATGACATCACATCCTCAGATTTCTCAGTCTTTATGTACTCTTATCATATTTTTCAGAGATTTTGTGGCTTATAACCATTGGGTATGTCAGGAAAGTTGTAAAACAGAATCTAGTAAGGGTAATTATAATTGACATCTTTAAAAAGTTTGAGGTAAAAAAGTCAATTTTTAGTAGTTCGCCATTTTCTTTCTTCTGAAGTTGTTTTTCATATAAGTTAAGAATTGCTTGACCACTGAACTAATCCTTTAAAGTGCAATGACCTTAATGCGTGTATTTTCATTTCCTGTTACAGCGATATGAACCATAACACACAGTACATTGCAGGGCTTTCTCTCAGCTGTCTCGGCAGTATTTGCTCATCCGAAATGAGTCGAGATTTAGCAGGAGAGGTGGAAAAACTCTTGAAGACTTCAAATGCCTACGTTAAGAAAAAAGTAAGTAAAACATCTTACCACTGACCTTTGTGAAATGTGGGTACTTGAGAAGTAATGACAAAGGGGTGGTAGATTTTTTTAAGAATGAGAGAAATGAAAAGAAATGTGACTTACTTAGAGCAGTGCTGAAGATGGCAAATAGAAGACAGTATGAGTGGTTGAAGATCTTAAACAAATAAGATGGTGGTGGGAGAGGAGATGAGATGGTGGTGGGAGAGGAGATGAGATGGTGGTGGGAGAGTAGATGAGATGGTGGTGGGAGAGGAGATGAGATGGTGGTGGCAGAGGAGATGAGATGGTGGTGGCAGAGGAGATGAGATGGTGGTGGCAGGGGAGATGAGATGATGGTGGCAGAGGAGATGAGATGATGGTGGCAGAGGAGATGAGATGATGGTGGCAGAGGAGATGAGATGGTGGTGGCAGAGGAGATGAGATGGTGGTGGCAGAGGAGATGAGATGGTGGTGGCAGAGGAGATGAGATGGTGGTGGCAGAGGAGATGAGATGGTGGTGGCAGAGGAGATGAGATGGTGGTGGCAGAGGAGATGAGATGGTGGTGGGAGAGTAGATGAGATGGTGGTGGGATAGGAGATGAGATGGTGGTGGCAGAGGAGATGAGATGGTGGTGGCAGAGGAGATGAGATGATGGTGGCAGGGGAGATGAGATGATGGTGGCAGGGGAGATGAGATGATGGTGGCAGGGAGATGAGATGATGGTGGCAGAGGAGATGAGATGGTGGTGGCAGAGGAGATGAGATGGTGGTGGCAGAGGAGATGAGATGATGGTGGCAGGGGAGATGAGATGATGGTGGCAGGGGAGATGAGATGATGGTGGCAGAGGAGATGAGATGATGGTGGCAGAGGAGATGAGATGGTGGTGGCAGAGGAGATGAGATGGTGGTGGCAGAGGAAATGAGATGGTGGTGGCAGAGGAGATGAGATGGTGGTGGCAGAGGAGATGAGATGGTGGTGGCAGAGGAGATGAGATGGTGGTGGCAGAGGAGATGAGATGGTGGTGGCAGAGGAGATGAGATAGTGGTGGCAGAGGAGATGAGATGGTGGTTGCAGATGAGATGGTGGTGGCAGAGGAGATGAGATGGTGGTGGCAGAGGAGACAAGATGTTGGTGGGAGAGGAGATGAGATGGTGGTGGCAGAGGAGATGAGATGGTGGTGGCAGAGGAGATGAGATGGTGGTGGCAGAGGAGATGAGATGGTGGTGGCAGAGGAGATGAGTTGGTGGTGGCAGAGGAGACAAGATGGTGGTGGCAGAGGAGATAAGATGGTGGTGGGAGAGGAGATGAGATGGTGGTGGGAGAGGAGATGAGATGGTGGTGGGAGAGGAGATGAGATGGTGGTGGGAGAGGAGATGAGATGGTGGTGGGAGATGAGATGAGATGGTGGTGGGAGAGGAGAGGAGATGGTGGTGGGAGAGGAGATGGTGGTGGTGGGAGAGGAGGATTGGTTGTTTGGATGAGGCATGTTTGTGTGGAATTGAGAAACTTAAAGATGAGGAAAAACAGATTCGGGATTTTGCTTTTGGAAGAATGACATTAAGGAGGTGAAGCAAAGTATGGAGGTGTGAGAGACAGGATTAGTAGAAAAACACAACGTGGTACCCAGAAATGGAACCCAGTACCTTTGGAGTACCTACCACTGAGTTACCATGCTTCCAAAATGTGGGTACTGGAGAAGTAATGACAGAGGGTGGTAGATATTTTCAAGAATGAGAGAAAAGGAAAAGAAATGTGAGTTACTTGGAGCAGTGCTAAAGATGAGAAATAGAAGACAGTATGAGAGGTTAAGAAGTATGAGATGAGATGGTGGTGTGGTAGGAGAGATATTTTTTTTTTGAGGGGGGGGGGGGGGTGAAGCATGTGTGGAATTGATAAACTTAGAGATGAGGACAAACGAATTGGGGATTGGATTGAGGATTTGGCTTTTAAAAGTATGGCTAGGTGTGAGAGACAGGATTAGAGGAAAGAATACAATGTGGTACACAGAAATCTCACTCAGTACCTTTGAAGTACCTATCATTGAGCTACCACGCTTTCAAAATGTGGGCACTGGAGAAGTAATGACAAAGGGGTAGATATTTTCAAGAATAAGAGAAATGAAAAAGAAATAGAAATTTGAGTTATTTGGGGCAGTGCTAAAGATGGGAAATAGAAGACAGTATGAGAGGTTTAGGAGGTGCAGTGGCTCAGTGATTAAGGAACCATGCTTGTATGTGAAAGGTACCTGGTTCGATTCCCTTCAAGATTGCTGCATTGTGTTCTTGAGCAAGACACTTTACTTGCTCCAGTTCACTCAGCTGAAAGAAAAAAATGAGTACCAGCATTGCTGGGGACTTAACCTGCGATGGATTGGCATCCCATCTAGGGGGAATCATGTGCTCTCATCTGCTTAAGCCAAGGAAACTGACGATAAAACTGCCCCTACTGGCCTAATGGCTCGGATGGATTTAACTTTAACTATGAGAGGTTGAAGAAGTTGGGGAGGAGATGGCGCTGTGATGGGAGATGGTTGTTTTTTTGGATGAGGAGTGTGTGTGTGGAATTGAGAAACTTAAGGATGAGGCAAATGGATTAGGGATTTTGCTTTTGGAAGCATGGCTTTAAGGAGGTGAACAAAGTATGGTGTGTGAGACAAGATTAAAGGAAACACTTGAAGTAGGTGTAATAAGGGTCAGGGAGAACATGTAGCCATGTTAAGAAGATAGTGGGAGGTGGGGACAATTTGGGTGCTGGGGAGTGCAATTAAAGCGATGGAAAGATTTGATATTATGAATGGATTCATAATCTAGACATGGGTTTAATTTTGTGTACACCATACTGCAGAATTAATTTTCATTAATTTTGTGGGAAATTTTTTAAATATTTTCTCTTCGTTGTTATGTTTTTTTTTGTTGCTAGGCTTCATTATGTGCCACAAGAATCATAAGGAAATGTCCGGAGCTTTTGGAGATGTATATCCCGTCAGTTCGTTCTCTACTAAATGATAAAAATCACGGTAAGATTTTGTAACATACCGACTAAGGTTGTGGCGGTTAGCATTTTTTCATAAACGTACACCCGTCATCATTACGGTTGCTTAACTGTTTAACCGTAAGTGATGACTTAATTATCCAGTGACGTAATATTCTATACTGTTGATGTGCGTAATCACTCGCATCATGCATGTATCGATCATTTCCTCATGCAAACTTTCAAAGCCTACTGCCGTTTTAGGGTTGGATTGCGTTTCCATGTTGAGGTAAATACTATAAATGAGTGGAAACGAGAGTGGTAAATTTATATCCTAACTGATAAATGCAAGACGAAAGTTCATGGAAAGTAAATTGTACTAATGGGAAGGGAACGCACACCACCGGGACTCAATCATTTTCATTACACATGATTGAATGTCTTCAATAGAATGAAAACAGCCACAAAAATCACAATACTGCACACTAACAAACCTAGTTTTTCATTAAAAAAAATATGTAAGAAACATACCGTAAGCAATCCTGCAAATCAATTTAAAACAAAACTTTAATTTTCAATAATCTTGATAATAATCCAAGCACTGTCAACAAAGTTAAGCAGTTAAGTGGGCCAAAACCGCCATAGAATATACTGCTCATGTTCACACTCACAGCAAGTCCGCAAAAGATTTGCACATGGGCCGGTCAGTGGTTGGGAGATATGTACTGTGATTCAATAGTGAATGGATATGGGCGGAAATTTCTTGTGTGTGTAGTTGACAGGTTATGATAATGAGGGCTAGCCTGGGCCTTCTTTATGAGCGCAAGCTAGCTGCGTTTTGTCCAATCCCAGGTACCATGGAAATGTTTAGTGTTATGCATATGGACCCCGGGTGAAATGTGAAGGCAATAACTTAGTGGGTAAAGATTGACACGAGAAGAAGGTTGGTTAGATGGTTTCATGAATTTATTCAAACTCTAATAATTATGATAAAAAAACAATTAAAAAACATGAAAATTAAAATAACATTTGTTTACATGAAGCATGATTACCTAAACGGATAATAGAACAAACGGGCAGGTAAATGGATAACCATCACAACCCTAATACCGACTGTATCACAGTTTTGATATGATTATTCTTTTGCAGTGTAGCACCATGATACAGAAGAAGTACAGTAACTGTGGATGAACTAAGTTCATGATTAATTCATGCAATCTAATTCTCTACAGGCCTAAAAAACAATTGTTTGCTTGCCCTATTTTGTGGAAGATTAAGGTAGGGGCGGACAAAAATGGAAAGAAAAAGGTGTTTTTTTCCCCACAGATCACTAAAATGGCATATTTCTCATGACGCTTGCAATTAAGACTGGCTCATTAAGGGTTTATTATCAAGTACAATTTTAAAACAGAATTGAAATACTTTTTATTATGCTCAGTTTTCATATCTCACCAATGCTTTGTGTGTGATTTGGGATTTTAATTCCCTTGACTGACACACTCATTACAAACAGGCAGATCAAATTTTGTATTCTATCACAAGCTCTTGTGAACGGTGGGTTTTATTTTCAAGTGTATGGATTATGGAAACTAAAAAAAATAAATTACGCCGCCTTTATTTTGCGGCAAGTTAGGGGTGGCAGAGGAGAGCAAACAAGCAGCATTTGTTTTTAAGCCTAATGTTTAGTGCATACAGTATTCACCCAATTTGAAAGGAGCATGATAAAGATAAATCTGTTACTGTGTACGTCATCCTACATGTCTTTATGCAACGATAAATAAGTTCTTAGTTTATAATTACTTAGTATGAAGTAAAAGTGGTACAAATAATCAAAATTTGGTGTTGTTAATATGACCTACACCAAACCTTACACACCCCTTTCTTTTCACCTAAATTTTTCTCCCTCATTCAGATTTTCCCCATTTTCTCCCTTAAAAACTGTCCATCTCACTATTCTTACTCTCACACCATTATTTATTAACTTGGCACATTTGACTCTGACTGTCGCGGTGCCGTTAAACATCAACAAACCAAACGTTAATATGATCTGCTCGTTGCAAAATTACTGCTATTTTGAGTTAATTGATGAGGTTCCTGGTTGTGTTTGAGCCTGATGTGGGACAGGATATCATGGCATGTAGGACAGGGTGGGATAGCATGTGGGACAGGGTGGCATGGAATGTGAAACAAAGTTGTGTCATGGCATTTATGACAGGCTGGGACGGCATGTGGGACAAAGTGGGATGGTATGTAGGACAGAGTGTAATTACATGTGAGACAGGATGGCATTTCGTCTGGATTTCAGGTGGGATGGCATATGGGACAGGGTGGGATTCTATGTGGGATTGGATGGAATGGCCCGTAGGACAGGGTGGGATGGCACGTGGTAATGGGAGGTGGGACAAGGTGGCGTGGTATATGGGACAGGGACGGATGGCATGTGGGACAGGGTGGCACATGGTATAGGGAGGGATGGGATGTGGAACAAGGTGGCGTGGTATACGGGACAGGGCAGCATGGTATATGGGACAGGGTGGCAAGGCATATGGTGGGATGTCATCTTGATTGCAGGTGTGATGGCATACAGGTCATGTTGTGGAACGGTATCTGGATTTCATGTATGATTTCCTGTAGGGAGGGAAGTAGCATGGTACGATATGTGAAAGAGAGGGTGGGATGGCAGGTGTGACAAGAGGCTGAAAAGCATGTTATTAGCGACGAGGGGGTGTGTATCAATTGCGATGTCTGGTTGTGATTTCTTTTTTTTTTGTCCTTTGCAGGAGTTCAGTTAACAGCTGTTATTCTGGTCACAGAGATGTGTTCCAAGAGCTCAGATACATTAGTGCATTTCAGAAAAGTAAGTACTTCCTCTGTAACAGATGAAATTAATTTATCTTTGTTTAGAGTGAGCTTTGAAATCCCTTTTTATTTCATCAAACTTCCTCTGGACTAGCCGTGCCTGAGCATCAATGTTAATTATGCATTATAGCTAACACCACTTGTATTATTTTGCTGTAGTGTGTAGTATTTTTTCTCTTATGATCCTTCCATCATTTTGAAGTGTATTTCCCAAATTCTTACAAATCCATGAACTAGAGTAGGGTAGTTGCAATCAGCAACATTACTTTAAAATATATCGAAATTCAAGAAAACGGCAAAATAATTCCATTTAAAACTTTTGCAAGGGCATAGCTTTTTGTATTACTAATTTGTGTTATTCTTCTTTTTCATTTTGAGTTATTTAAATATGACCTCACTCTTCCGACACTATATGTCAAGTGTCTTCAATCAATCAATAAATTCAGTCAAATCAATCAATTCTTGAAATTCTTGATCATTTATCTGTGTGAGTGAGCTTTGAAACCCCTTTTTATTTCATCAAACTTTTCCTGGACTAGCCGTGCCCGAACATCATATGAACTTTATTACAAGTGTTTGAATCTTGAAGCAATTATTTCTTTCTCTGATTATGTGTATAAATCTATTACTGGTGTTTTTAAGTAGTTTGACTATTTCAGTGGTGACTTGTTTATTAGCATGGTGGGAATCATAATCTGGGAACACAAGTTTCACATATTTTGTGTATTCTCAGAAAAGAGAGGAACAGGTCCATTTCTAATTTGTCTTTTGTTTGTAAGTCTGTTGTACTTTAAAAAAAAATTACTTTGTTTTATGTCAGGCTCGTTATGTGGGTCCTCTTCATTCATGTTTTATTTTATATCTTTGTGTGTTTCACTCTGAATTGTGGAAAAAAAAAGGATAAGAGGTAAGATCATTTGCATGTCAATGCACCCTCATGAATATTCATGCTTGCCACTTCATCAGTCAAATTTAAATCAGATTTGAGAGAAGTTCAGTAGTTAATCTTGTCTGTCTTCAATAAGGATAGAGGACAGTCAGAGAGATCAGTGAACAAAAAATTAAAAATTATAAGACTAAGATCAAAGTTTTGTTAGATAAACATTTGTCAGTTTTTTTTGTTGAAACCTCCTTTATACTTCTAAAAAATGTTAACCTATGAAGGAGATGTTGAATTATGAACCTTCTATAAAATAGTCTTAAAGTTACCAATTTAAAACAAATTTTTTACTGAAAATAAAAATACATTTGGTTGAAAATGTATTTAATTACCGCATTTGTCATATTAATCGCCTGGGGTGCTTACGATAATAGAATTGCACCACTCTTTAGGCCCAAAGTTTCTTCCTAATAAGTGATCATGCTCAGGGGACGCATACAGTGTGCTATTCAATTGCGTTGTGTGAACTGGTTATATACTAGCCCCACAATAACTACCACAAAAACATTGTGAGCGTCAGATGCAAAATAAGCAAAGAATGTAACAAAACTTACTTCAAGTCTTCAAATTAATCAAATAAATTATGTTCTTGGAGCAGGGGTGCTTAATATGTCGGATACGGTATGTGCACTAAATAAGAATTTATTTTGCATGGAAATCACAGTTACTCCCAAATACTCTATAAAGATTTGACAAGAAATTTAATTGTGAATCTCTAAAAGCTCTCTCTATAAGTTTATCTTTTGTGAGATGAAAAAATGACAGACCTCACCTTATGTCCTATATCATACGAGCTAGACACGATTGACCACTGAACTTATCTTTATGATTTTTATCTGGAGTTTGAACATTTGGTATGTTGGAGGTCACGTGGAGTCATGCAGGCCTCTTGAAAAATTTCTTTAAATCTTATTTTTAGGTTTAAAGGAACTGGTGTCTGAAAAGTGTGGGCATTAGTCTTTGCCAATTTATGTAGATGTTAACCAATAGAAGTCACATCACACGATCGGTTTTTACAGAAATGTTCACCTACTGGGAACAAATTCCAAAAAGTCAATGGGAGTACTCTGGTCGGGGTTTAAGTAGCGTTTATGATATTCCGTACTGCTGGGTGCAAGAAAGGTATTCAACTCAACTTATATATGCCCTTACTTTTCGGCCGCCAGCTCTTGTAATGTTGGAGGTGATTGAAATGTGAATGATAAAGTTGCATAACATTTTGGGTCATTTGCATGCTTTTTATAGCCGTTCACAAAGTGGTCAGATGTCCATCTCGTATGATAGAGAACAATAAGAACAACAAACATGTGACAAGAAAAATACATTATGTTTCATCTTGGAGATATTGGGTTTGCAGAAAGTCTACACTAAATTTGTTATATCACACACTCACTTAAATTACTATTGTTAGTGTGTCTTTTTAAAAATTCATTATACTTTTTTGTACAGATTGAAAATTGAAAACATCTTTAGATGAAAAATGATACTCACTTTACTTGATTCTTGAATTCCAGTCTGTTAACTGTTACTTCACATGATTCTTGAATTCTAGTCTGTTAACTTGTTAAATCTAGCAGTTAAAAGTCAAACAAATTGTGGAGAAAATGATTGAAATACACAAGAAAGTTTGAATAATGTGAGCAAGATTTTACTTCTAGCCTGACATCAGCCTAAAGTTGGAGCAAACCCTTAAATACTAAACCCGATGAGAATACCTTTTCAAATAATTATTTGGGTAGCTTAGGTTATAAAGTATGATTTTGAGATGAGATGGTGGATTTTGAGAAAAAATGGTAGGAGAATTAAAAAATAAACAAAATTTTTTTTTTTTTTTTTTAAAAGCTTTCTTGCCATACTTCCAGACCTACCTTTTGGGGTGACAAATGTTGTTACAAAAATTTCATTTTTTTTTTTTTTTTTTGGCCATTTTTTAAAACAAATTTTTGAAAAAATTGTAGCTATGGATCACAGTACACCTACCGCCACAGTACGTCTACCGCACACTAAAAGTATTTTGATAAAGCTTACTTTACATTCTTTCAATTGAAAACAAAAAGAGCAACTACCCCCTCTTTCTTCATGCCGTTATTTAAATATAAAAACAAAAGCATATATTGAAGCACACGTGTTCTGGTGTAGTGACCGAACTGGCAAAGCACACGTCCCTTGTTCGATTACTGGCCGTGCACGAGGCTTTGTTTTTTATGAGTAATTACATGAGGACTATTACTTGTTTACTTATATTGTTTACTTTTATTGTTTTGCTTTGATAATTTTTTTTAGACTGGTATCATTAGAAAGGAAATTTCACAAACAATATGTAAAAAAAAATCCTTCATTTTCATTATTAACAAGAAAAAATACAAACTTAGAAATAATTGGCCTAATTTTGCCTAAAATTTGCAAAATTGGACATTTATGTCAATATTTTCTTATTTTGAATTTTTTAATAAAAAGTATATTGTCTTAGCATTCATATAAACCAAACTTGTAGTGATACAAAATGAAAGGAAAGTTGTGAAAATTAATTTTGAAGAAAAAAAAAAATCTGAATTTTTGTTGTCATGTTTTGACGCACTGGGCGTTTTAGGGTTAAAAATCTCCTTGGAATGGAATATTTTGAACACTTTCTGGTATATTTTGCATGTTTTACTGTTCTCTGTGGTATAAGATAGTATTGCTAGACAACTTCTTCTTAACCTATCATGATATCATTTTTGTGCCTGATGAAATTAACCCCCAAATTCCCAGGAGTTAAAGAGTTTTTTCTTTTCTTCAAAATTTCATTTGGGTGATAAGTATAGTTGAACACCATGGACTAAAGTACATTAATTGATTGACTACTAATGTAAAGCCTAAAGAAAAAAATGTTTGTTTGCCCTCCTTGCCGCTCCTAACTCGCTGAAAAATAGAGCTCACATTTTTTTTATAGTTTATCATTTTTTTTCTTCTTCAAAAATCCCTACACTTAATAAAAAAAAAATGCATATAAATCCCTACAAAATGGTGTGGCAACCACTTAGCCAGTTGACAATTTGACTTGCTGTTAGTGCAGAGAAAATGAAGCCCACTGTCCACAAGAGCTTGTTATAGAATACAAAGTTGTCCTGCCTGTTTGTACCAAGTGTGTCAGGCAAGGGAAAGAAAATCCCAAATCACACAAAAAGTATAGGTGAGGTATAAAACTTAGCAAAATAAAAGGTACTAACAGTCTGAAAATAAAGTAAAGTGTTTTAATTCTGTTTGTGTTCTTGATACTAAACCCTGAGTGAGCCAGTCTTGATGGCACGTATTGTGCGGATAGATTCCATTTGAGTGACGTAGGGGAAAAAAACAAACTTCTGTTTGTGTTTTTGATATTAAACCCTGAGTGAGCCAGTCATGATCGCAAGTATTGTGGGAAAAGATTCCGTTTCAGTGACGTGGGGGAAAAAACCAAACTTCTGTTTGTGTTCTTGATATTAAACACTGAGTGAGCCAGTCACGATCGCAAGTATCATGAGGAAAGATTCCATTTGGGTGATGTGGGAAGAAAAAAAAACGACTTCCCCTCCCCCACCCCCCATCCCTTGAAATTTTCTAAAAGAAAGAGCAAACAAATATATATATTTTTTTTTAGGCCTGATTATTAGTCTCCAAGATGATTCTTAGAATGCATATCAAAGTGGGAATATTTTTTTGCTTAATTTTGTAAGTTTCAGTTCGGTCTCTGAGCACTTTGATTAGTTTTTAAGCATATTTCATGTGCCCAGTAAATAAACAGATTAAAAAAAAAAAAGTTTTCAGAGGGGCTACATTGTGATATGATACATTACATTGATGATCAAACTCATTCGTGATTTTGGCAAGTTTTGTTCATCAAAACTTAAAATCAACAAACACTCACAAAACTTATAATCAACAAACACTGTACTTGTTTTTGTAAGATTTGAATGGAACAAGAAAAATACCCTTTAGGCTTACAATTTCTTTTACTTTAAGTATACAAACATAATTTACCCATAGAAATACAGATACTATAATGAAATATTACAGTCATGAACAAGAAAATCAAGATTGGGTTGATTATGGGAAATTAATATTAGATTTAAGTGGCAAAAAAGTGAATAACCCTTGCGGGACTGAAATTGAACGAAGTGCAGGTTTCTGGGCATGGTTGGACAGGGTTACTATTACTTTTATCCCTTATCGGGCTGAAATTGAGAAGCATAAGTCCGCTTTCTGGGGGTGGTCTGACAAGGTTTAAGTTGTATGTGGAGGAATTCCTATGTAAGTTGGCTGTAACAGAATTCTTGCATGGAATTTTATTCATGTCATGGTTCTACAAAATGGTGACTTGTTGATCTGTTATTGCTTGCTCACTAAATTGGTATTGTCAAAGATTATTGGCATTTGTAAAAAAAAAAGCTTGCGATAATTTTTTCCTACATTTTGTCAGAAATCATTTAAATTAAATTAATTGCAACGAAAATCGCCATTTATGTCAGAAGTTGACCAATTTTACAGCTGTCAGAATTATGATTGCTGCAGAGTTTTAAGTTTGTTTTCTGTAGCAATCAGCTTGAATTTTTGTAATTAAAGAAAATGTATCTATATTTGTATTTAATAAAGAATGCACATGAAGGTTAGTAGACAAGTGTAAATTCATCTCATTTACTTGGCGCTTTCCTTCAAATTCTTATTCTAATGTGCAAAAGATAGATATTCATATTCAAATATAAAACCCAAGAAAGACCATACAAAGTAAAACACGAACACTAGTAGCTAAAAGAAAACCCAGTTCATTATTGGATAAGACTTGTTAACAGTCCTCTTATCATACAGTATTTATGAAATTCATGGGAATGTTCCTGTAACCGAAAATGGTCATAAAACCAATTAATGTCTCTTAAGTTACGAAATAAGCCACACCCACCATAGCAACGCAGTTACTAGGTGGGCAAACAAACCTCAAATCCGCAATCGTGCATTACCAATGCATTGACATTTAGATGCTCGCGAGGCCTGCTGCAAGCTTTGATCCATTTATGGCACTTTTCTGGATCTGTAGAGTTTTTAGCAAACGGGATAAACAAAACTCAGTTTACTATGTGTTCTGGTTAACATCAATCGGATTTACAAAACCTGCAGTGGGGCCTATTAGCGCAATTTTTGTTGTTCACCATTTTGCCGTCACTCAGTCTGTGTTGGAGAAATTTGTTTTGTTCAGTAAAATGCATTGACTACATGAGCGTGCGCCGCTAGCTCGTTGTACTGTACCAGTCTTGTGGTGATTGGTTAAAAAAGCTGTTAATCATTTAACTCAAACAGTTTAATTGTTTCTTTCCACTCATTCCTCTATGATATAAATCGACAGTTTATACAGATTTACTCTATCATTATCATCTCAAGACAGCTTGAAAGTTAAAACATTATGACAACAGAATCTTTCTGTGTATCTTTTTGTTTGTCATTAATTATCGACTGCCCTGAAAGCTTGCAAAAAAATTATGATGCTAATTATCATATTCTTCCCATCTCTTTCTAGATTGCATTTTAACAGGACTGATAACAATTGCAAATTAATCATTTTATAACAAAATGAAACTTCACTGAATATTCAAGAGAAATTTGTGATATGTAGATGAGAATTCTATTTTAAATTTAAAAAATTGTTATTTATTTCCTTTTATTTTCCTCCTAAATAATATTTTTAAAAGACTTGGAATTGTAGCAGGTATTTTATATTTTTTATTCACAAATATGCCATTAGCATATCCATGCACCTTGATCATAGTTTGAAGATTTTTTTAATAAATACAAACTTTATGATATGTAAATAGTAAGACAGGTGTAAATCTAAAGTGACCAATTAGTAATTAAGAGATTATTTGTTGAGAGTTTGGCTATTTTCATTGTTTTTCATACATTTTAAGGGAATATTCTCATGTTTTTAAGGAATATTCCCATTTTTAAAGGAATATTCCCATGTTTTTAAAGAATATTCCTATGGTCTTAAAAAGAATATTCCCATGTTTAAAAGGAATATTCCCCTTCTTTTTAAAGGAATATTTCTATGTTTTTAAAGAATATTTCCATGGTTTTAAAGAAATATTCCCATGGTTTTAAAGGAATATTCCCATGTTTTAAAAGGAATTTTCCTATATTTTTAAAGGAATATTCCCATGTTTTTAAAGAAATATTCCCATGGTTTTAAAGGAATATTCACATGGTTTTAAAGGAATATTCACATGGTTTTAAAGGAATATTCCCATGTTTTAAAAGGAATTTTCCTATATTTTTAAAGGAATATTCCCATGTTTTTAAAGAAATATTCCCATGTTTTTAAAGGAATATTCACATGGTTTTAAAGGAATATTCACATGGTTTTAAAGGAATATTTCTATGTTTTCAAAGGAATATTCCCATGCTTTTAAAGAAATATTTCCATGTTTTTAAAGGATTATTCCCATGTTTTTAAAGGAATATTCCGATGTTTTTAAAGGATTATTCCCTTATTTCTAAAGGAATATTTGCATGTCCTGAAAGAAATATTCCTATGTTTTTGGTGAGCATGCGAAGTATAATGTGAACCTATATGTAATAGCAATTTCGTTCGTCTGGCCGTCCACGGTTTTTCCTGAGATTTCCTTAGAAATGTTAGTTTTTTGAGAGTTCCTAAGAAAAAGTTAGTTCTCTTCCGACTTCCTCAGAAAATGTTAAAGGTTCTTCAGATATCCTTATGGAAGGTTAGAATTTCCTTACAAAATGTTAAAGTTTTTCAGAGACACTTGGGACAAATCGAAGACTAATTTCTTTAAAATGTCTACAAAACATTTGATACTCCTTAGAAGATAAGTGTAAAATGATATAAATTTTCAATATTTTTCAGACATCCTCAAATGTCTCTCGTGTAGCACTTGAGATTTAAAATCCTTAAAATTCTTCATAATATTTGGGCACCAACGGTTGTATCAGGCATGATTATTAAACTCTGCCTTTATTATTGTATATGAACTGACCAGACTTTTTTTTATTTAGTATGCTCAGTCAGGGAGTGTGACAGGATGTGACTGTATATGGACATATGGAGGGATGTGAAGTGGGACATGGATGGGGGTCATGCAGGACATATGATATAGTGTATACCATGTGGTATACACCAAGGGCTGTATCAGGCATATTTATTTGACTCCGCCTTTTTTTCTTTTTCAACAAGTCATTTGCATATAAGTTATTATATGAACTGTCAAAGTATGCTCAATCAGGGACTGATAGCTAGGATGAGACTTCTTATGGAGCCTATGGGATGTCATGTGGGACATGGGGTGGGATGTCATGTGGGACATGGGATGGGATGCCATGTGGGACATGGGGTGGGATGCCATGTGGGACATAGGGTGGGATACCATGTGGGACATGGGGTGGGATGCCATGTGGGACATGGTGTGGGATGCCATGTGGGACTTGGGGTGGGATGCCATGTGGGACATGGGTTGGGATGCTATGTGGAATATACTTCAATAACTTTTGGGAAATTATTTCTAATCATACAGAAACAACCAATCAACATTAAAAGAAATACATAAACATTTGCAATGGAATTGCCTTATGACATCATCAAACATGAATTCACCATACTGTACAAAAACTTTAAAATGCACTTGGGAAAAATCCATATCTCCTGAATGGAATATGATTTCAACCTGATTTTTGCACCAAATTGGCTCTCAAAGTGGCGCTCTTTTAAATAAAATATTACTAAAATACCATGGGATTATTCCTATAAGGAGTGCATTAATGAGCCATTAGGCCTATGGTGAAGAATGATGATGATGAGACAGTTTACTGTAGAAAGGTCACATCACATTCACACTTTCCAAACAATTGCATTGTACTGATAAATTATTTTAACAATTATTTTACAAAATTGAAAACATGTTTCAAAAACATCTTTCAAATATAATTTTACCAAAAACCATGGGAATATTCCTTTAAAGCAATAAGGCTAATGTTAACTTATGTTAACGTGCCTGTAAATGTTCAAGGGAACCTGGAAAGCTCTCACATTTTGAAATATAGCTTAAGATTTGGATCTCTGTTGGAAGTGAATGTTTATATATGTCATATGGACCTTTTCTCAAGTGGGAATGAATAAAGATTGTTTCTTGTCAGCATAACTAAAGATGAATATCTTTTTGGCATTCTATGTCGTAAAACCAAAACGGAATAAATGTTTGACACACTAATATAGAATCCAAAGTCAAAGGAAATTGGAACAATCCATACAAATGCACTGGTTCTGTTTATTAAATGAAGATTTTTTTTCCTATTTTGCAGTTGGTACCAAATCTAGTCAGGATACTGAAGAATCTTATCATGTCAGGCTACTCTCCGGAGCATGACGTGTCAGGGGTCAGCGATCCCTTCCTTCAGGTGAGACATCTTGTATATTTCTGGCACGTTTTCTTTTTTTCTTTGATTTCAAAACATGATGAAATAAACCTCTTTGGGAGGAATAGTCCATCAATCATTCATGGGCATTGCACAAATTCCTGCATGCATATAATGCATAAATTATTTTTAGGTTCAGCCAAGGACTAATCTGTTCCAATTCATTGCATAGCAGGCATGTGGTTTTAGCCCTAGATGAATGACTTATTGTGTACAGTGTTACAGTAGCTGGTTGCTAGCAAGTGAAGCATAAAGAGGCTATCAGGTTGAAAGGTGTGATTACCCCTGTGTTGTGTATGGTGTAACAATAGCTGATTGCTAGCAATTGAGCTGTAAAGAGGCTTTCGGGTTAGAAGGTGTGGATTACACCTAAATTTGAGAAAACCCGAGAGTGTCGGGTTGGAGGGGCCCAAGGGGTAAAAATTCCTAATGAACACTTATATATATATTTGGATTGGTTTGTGTTTTTAGAAGGAGATACAGTGGATAAGATCATCCCTCTTTTCGTGTAGTGACAAAGGTCAATTTTTATTACCTGTGTATATCAATTTTGCATACAGGTGAATGTCTTTGGGACTAATTTGGTGTAAAAGAGAAGTGATATATACATTTTTGTAATGATTTTTCACACCTTTTATCTTTTCCCCTCTTCAACAAGGTATAAATGTACTATTTTACCCTTCAGAATCACAATGAAAAATAAATTCCAAAATTGAAAAATCTGTGACATAGACTTTCTCAAAACTATGTTTTCCAACATCCGTCACTATACGAAAAGTAATTGGTGAGAAATTTAACCCCATCCAACCACTCTACCCCAACCACCCCTTAGTCACAGTTACACCAAGCTTCACATCTGCAGTAATTCAATTAATTTAGTTCTTATTTAATTCTCTTGGGCAACATTTGACTAATGCTGTCAAGGTGTTGTTAAACCAGCCAATCATCAGAAACTAAGAACATTTTAGATTTTTGAGGTGGTGAGGAGAGAAAGTTGAGTTCAGTGAAAGAAACAACATTTTAGTGAAGGTTAAGTGCCAATAACTTCTAATCTATTATGATTCAAATATGGCGGCGTTCATTTGAATCCAAGACGAATCTGATTGGCCTATCAGTTTAGCTCTTAGGGGGTCCAAAACGTGACTAAAAATTTCAGTATTATTTTCTTTAAAATTGATTTTCATAAATTTCCTTTTGTTTTGTATCACTTCAAGTTTTGTTTATATAAATTCTAAGACAATAAATGTTTCAATATAAAGAAAATATTGAAATAAATATGCAAATTTTAGGTAAAATTAGGTCCATTATTTTTAGCTTGTATTTTTCCTGTGAATAATGAAAATGGAGTATTTTTGTACATATTTATATTGTTTGTGAAATTTTCTTTCTAATGATACCAGTCTAAATTTTTTTCTCAAAGCAAAATATGCAAAAAAGAATGAAAATAAATAAAAAATAATCACCACTGTAATTATTTGCGAAAAACAAAGCTGTGCATCTGATGCGGTATTCGAACCCAGGGCGCCCACTGAGTAATCCTACACGTTACCACTAGACTGCATTGCTTATGTCCTATTGTGAGGATTTGTTTTTATACTTAAATATTGGCATGAAAAAAGAGGGGGTAGTTACTCCTTTTGATTTTAATCAAAAGCATGTGAATTATCATTTCTTGGGTGTATTTCACGTAGGTGAGTTGTATCATGATCGGAAGCTTTGATTTTGACAAGATTTTGGTCTTAAAAAGGCTAAAATTGTGATATTTTTCACAACTTTTGCCAAAAAAACATATTGATAAAAGGGTCAGTCAAATTTGACCGGAATTAAATGTATTGATGTCTTTGTAAGTCCTCACAGATTTTCAAGCAATAGCAAGGTCTGCAAGTATGGCAAGTAAGTCTTTTGTGCATTTTTTAAATTTGCTCTATTTCAACCTTTTTTTTCTTTCAAAAATCTTTAACATAACTCCCATCAAAAAGTTACATTTACTGAAAAAAAAAAACTATTCACGCTCTTTCAAATGATACCAGAATCACTGCTGTGGCCCTATTTGACAAAGTAAAATAATTTTTTGAAAAGTACATGTCAAATTGGTTGTGTCACTACCACGTGAGAATTTAAGGGTTGAGTGCTCACTGGACCATTGCATTTTGACCAATCAAAATACACAAATTGAAATATATTAACCTCCACTTAAGAGATGATAAGAGGGTCTACCTACTGTGGTGTGGCGGTTATCACACCTGTCTACAGACCACGAGGCCTGGGTTCAAGCCTGGGTTGGGTAAACACGCCAGTGCACCACAACTGGGTTATTAAAGGCCGTGGACATTGACTTGGTTGTCGATGTTATGTCTGTCCGTACGTTGTACCTGTGTTCTCTCCGGGTCGTCTTATAAAGCGTTTCGTGATAGCATTGTTACTATCATAACCGAATACGCAGGCGACGACCCCGTCATTGTAATTGTGTGTTCACTCGTCGTCGTCGATGATAAGAGGCCTTTAAGCAATATTTTAGCAACAAATTTAGCTACAATTTGTTTAGCAACATTTTAGCAATTCTTTTCTTCTTATCCACAACCATAATTCAACATAAGTTTTATCATTCCTTTTGTGTGGTATTGATTGGTATTTTGGCTATCAAGATCAAACATGATATTCTGATTTTGAAAATTTGTCGTTTTAAGGTGAAAATCATCTCACTCTTGAGACTCCTTGGCTCGGGAGATGCAGACTGCAGTGAAGCAATGAATGACATCTTAGCACAGGTGGCCACCAACACCGAGACCAGCAAGAACGTTGGTAATGCAATTCTTTACGAAACGGTGCTAACTATCATGGACATCAAGTCAGAAAGTGGACTCCGCGTCCTGGCAGTCAACATCTTGGGCAGATTTCTTCTAAACACAGATAAAAACATCAGGTTAGAAGTACAGCTTGGTTTCATCCATGCGATTTCTGCTTCATAGTAATGTTCTGAAATAATACTGTAGCAAAAACAAGCAGAAGTGTGTGCATGATTTTCATTATTCCATTATGGGCACTTGAATTATGGCCATGTGACATTATTAAACCCTTACTCTCCGGAAGCGGAACGACTCTGCCGCCTGGAAGACAGAGGACCCTTCAATAATCATGCCTTGATTAACCCTTACTCCACCACGCGGCGATATTATCACCCTTTTGGGTGCCCCATCTTTGGCCCCGCCTCCCGAGCGCATTTAAAAAAAAAAGCGCTGATAGAGTAAGGGTTAATCAACCAGCGACATATGCGCCAACTCAAAAATATAGGCAGCATGGTCCCGGTGGGCAGGTCCCGGAAGCGAAACGGGCCCGACTCTGCTGCCTGGAAGACAGAGGATCCTTCAATAATCATGCCTTGAATAACCCTTACTCTACCACGCGGCGATATTATCGCCGTTTTGGGTGCCCCATCTTTGGCCTTACCTCCTGAGCGCATTTTCAAAAAAGTGCTGGTAGAGTAAGGGTTAGTTAGTTTTCTGGAAATTGCTAATCCAGATTTGAAAATGTCTATAATCTATGATATGTTATTAATTGTTTTTTCTCAAAATTTATTTTGCTTGTGAATAACAGTTTTTTAACAGTGTCACTTGTGTTTGTTTGCTTGTCAACATATCTCAAGAACTGATGAATGGATATTGATTAATTTTGGTGTGGTTTTGTTACTGTTTTAAGGAAGAAATGATTACAATTTGGGACTTATTGGAACAAGGGAAGGGCAGAAATGGAGGGCTGGGGATGTTTAGGATGAGGTCTGTTAAGACTAATTTAAAAGTTTCCAATGGAATGTGGTGAACAATGAATTCATGCCATGAAATGATATCCAAACAAGCAATCGTTCATCATTGCAGCTCACTGTTCCAATTATAAAACACACAACACTTGGGTGGAGGGCATTTGCAAGGGTGTGGCCTTTTTGGTGGAATCAACTTCCTAGTGGTATACGCAATATTGATAATCACATAAAATTTTTAAGAGCGCTGGTAACCCATTTATTTAAGTTGTATTTTAAATGTTGATTTCTTTGGCTGGGCATTAAGTGTATCTTTTATTCATGTTATTCTAGTTTCTTATTTTTTTGTAAAGCATTTTTGAATATACGTATCCTAAAAATGCTTTATTAATTAATTATATATTATATATTTCTACACATATTTTGTTGATATTTAAACTTTAATACCTCCTTAAAGGTGTAATATTTTTGAACACTTAATTGTCTCTTTTTTTGTTCATTTATTGTCCCCTTTTGTATGAAATGAACTTGTAGGTCACTGAACTTTTCAAATTGGAACACCCACATTTAGAAAAAAACTCCACAACATTCATCCCTCCATTCCCACTAACCCCACTTCCCACAACCTCCGAGCACAATTTGACCTCTGCAGTGGTGGTGCCATTAAGCATCACCAAACAAGCAAACTCTCGTAAAGACCAAGTTAGTACCTTAAAAACGTCACACCCACCTCATGCATTCTAACTGACTGCCCCCTGCCCCTCTGCAATAACTTTCACGAGGCCCTTACAGTCAAGCACATCCTCATTGACTGTCCTCTCCTCACCAACCCCAGAGCTTCCCTCAATCCATTCAACTCAATTGCAACAAGTAACCATAAAAAATCATCTCCTTCCTTCACCATACCTGCTACTATAACTATATCTACCTTATCTTGTCCTAACCTTCTCCAGACTTATACCTACCTACTGCACTCTACCCAACTTCTGCATTCTCTGTTCATCTCTGACATAATCTAACCTCTCGGGCACAAGTTGACCATCATTGTCGTGGTGTGGTTAAACCTCAGCGAACAAACAAACTGAACTTATTGTTTAACCCTTACTCTACCAGGGCTTTGAAAATTCGAGCCCAATTTTCGTTTAAAAAAATTTCATATGCATTTTTGACATTTTTCCTTTCATTTTCTTTCATTACAAATTTGGTAGGAATGGAAGCTAACATATTTTCTTTTGAGTAATGAAAGCCAAATTAGGAAATATTGGAAAAAAAATATGCAAATTAAGCAATTTTGGACTAAATTTGGTCAACAAATTGGTCAAAAATTGCACAAGTTTAACTTTTGTCAACATTGAAAACAGAGATTTGTTTTACATATTTAGATTCTTTGTCAAATTTTCTTTCCAATGATGCTAATCTATCATTTTTAGAAAGATAGGAAAGATGAAAAAACATAACAAATTATTTTAGTTAATTGACCTCTGAAAACTGCAGCAGAAAAATGATAATGCAGTAGTCTCGGTGAGACTCTGACCTGGTGCGTTAGCATGCTGGCCGCATTGGTATCCACCACACTACGTAGTCATTGAAAATGCTGTAGTGAAATTTAATTATTATAGGAAAGGGTCCAAATAGAGGGGGTATACCTTTATTTATATATAAAATGAAAGGAAATTGCAAGCACTTTCGAACGGCACTTCAACGAAGCATGTGCGATGTACAGTATGGTTTTGGTACACAATTTTTTGAGGAAAAAAAAAAACGGGTCAAAAAGGGCAGTAATTTATGAAATTTTGAAGAAATTTCTCCAGAACAAAAGATTGCAGGTAGGGATTATAAAAATTACACCATAAATCAATAATAATGTGTCTTAGGATTTGCATGTTTGATTTTTAAGCAAAAATGTTTTTTGTCAATTTTTTTTTAGCAATTTTTGAGTTTTACCCATTTTCAAGCTACTTTTTCTCAAAATTCTGTAATGTGACCCCTATAAAAAAGTTACATTTTGTAAAAGAAATATCCAAGTACTTTAAAATAATACCAAGATTACTCCTATAGGAGTTTGGTATAGTCTCGATTTTATTTTTTTAAAAAGGTGGTTTGAAAATGGGGATAATATCACCGTGTGGTAGAGTAAGGAGGGTTAATAACAATTACTGCGTCATCTACAACTTTGGTAGTAATGCAAATGTATCATTTCTATTTTGTCAGGTACGTTGCATTGAACACCCTCCTGAAGACGGTGAAAGCTGACAATAACGCTGTCCAGAGACACAGAAGCACAATTGTGGATTGCTTGAAAGACCCAGATGTATCTATTCAGAAGTAAGGGGTGTTCTATTTGTTATAAATGTGAATTTTGCCATATACGGCTGTGATTTTGCCATAGCTCTGATTATACAGCATAGAAAGAGCAGAGATGAAAATGGAGATAAGTTTGATTTCAGAATGTTTAACCCCATGAAAAACATCTTTGATGTATTATTATTATTATTATTTTATATAAGTATCTGTAGAGCTTTATTTCTGGTCATACATATAACTGAAATTAAATATTCAGAACTGATTTTTGGGTGTTTATTTAGAAGAGTATATATTCTATTCCTAAATGTATTGTTATCTATTCAGAAGTAATAATTTGCTTATTTTGAAGTGGGTTGACCTATTTCTAATAGAAATCAAAAACAGTCTGAAAATAAATCAAAATTAGGAAATAAAAACAAGTAAAACATTTTAGGAAAATTTACTTTAAAGTATATATGTAATGATTTTTAGTACACTTTGTTTTTGTGTTTGATGCAGTTTTGATTGAAAAAGTGGTGGTGGGTGTATAATATCAAAGGTCAAAGAATTGTTAAATATTTGTTAAGAGGTAAAATATGCAGATTTAACAAGCTAAGAAACTTGATAGTGGTATGTTATTAAACATGCAAGGCATTTTCATTTGAAAGCATTAGCATACAGAAGCTTTAGTATTACCAATTACTAATGTCTTTACTCACAAGGAGAATATATATATATTTTTTTTCTTCTTCCGGGGACTGAAAGTTTCAGACTGCAATCCTTTACCCCCTCCCCTCACTTGGGGGTGGGACTTTCAGACATTTCTGAGATAAAAGTGACTTGTTAGTAATAACCTAGTGTTTGGAAATTGATAGTAAAATGTGGTAAGAATATCATGATTATATGGAATATTTTCTTTTCCTTTTCACATTTAAAACATGTTGAAATGTGAGTGAGTATATAGAAACAATACATAATTATTTTCATATTTCTTCCCAGACGCTCTGTGGAGTTGTGTTTTGCACTAATAAATTCATCCAATGTACGCACCATGGTCAAGGAGCTGATATTTTTCCTGGACAAATCTGACCCTGAATTTAAGTCTTATGTTTCTTCAAATATCTTCCATGCCTGTGAAAAGTGAGTTTGCTTCCATCCTTCTCCCTTTTAGGGCAAATTCCTGTAAATTGCTCTTCTCATTTATGATGTAGGACTATAAGAGATATACTTTGGTGAGAAGAAAAAAAATGTTGACGTTTATTTGGTTTAGGAGTCATTGCATTTCAAAGATTTTAACCATTGTCTTAAAGATTGACCTTGCAGAGTAAAGTATGTCATTATTACAGATCTAAGATAATTCTTGATGTATTTCTATAAAATAAATATTTGTTTTTCTTTCATTTAGAGTGTAAGGTACATCAGCAGATGGGCTAACTACTGTATGTTCTTTTACACTGCAGTTTATACCCTGACTCAATAATTCAACAAGAAATGTTTTCAATACTTTAGAGAGAGTCGAATTACTTTTAAAAACCATGCGTTCAACTTTGTCTGGGAGTCATGTTTCATCCTGGGATCTTTAGGCCGCCCCTTCAAGGTCTGGAAAGTGATCCGTAACTTCGAAGGGAAAAGCTGCTCCAACAATATCTCTCATCCGAACCATAACAACTCCAAATTCACCGACCTTAAAAGACATCTCCGACTGCCTAGCATCCACTTTCGCCAATACCTCCTCAAATGAGAGTCTTTCCACTTCTTCCGTAACGTGAAAATCAAGGCTGAGAAGAACCTTCTCATCTTTCAATCCAATAATCAGGAAAACTACAACCATCCATTCACCTACTCCAAGCTCTCCTCCACCCTCAACAAATCTGGGTCCTGCTCCCAAGGCCCAGACAACATCCACTATAATTTCCTCAACCTCCCCAGGACTTCCCTTGACATCCTCTTCAAAATTAATATTCACCTATGGTCCTCCAAATCTTTTCCCATTACTTGGAGAGAAGCCATCATCACTCCCATCCCCAAACCTAACAAAGATAGGTCCATTCCCACAAACTACCAGCCCATCGCTTTCACTTCCTGCCTCTGTAAGATTATGGAACGTATGGTTAACTACAGACTCTTCTGGTACCTTGAGAAGAACTCAATCCTATTCCCCTCTCAAAATGGTGTAAGCCTTTGTCAAAAATCACCACGCCATTTCCATCTTCTTCAACTTCGAAAAGGCCTTCGACACCACCTGGCGGTACGGTTTCCTTAAGGACCTCCACTCCTCCGTTCTCAGAGGCCTCCTCCTCACCTTAATCCAGAACTTTCTCCATACCTGCCACTTTAGTTTACACATTGGTAACAATAACACCTGGGTGTCACCCAAGGCAATATCTTCTCCCTCACTCTCTTCATTCTCAAAATCAACAGCATCATCCGGCCCATCCTTGCCCATCCCACCTTTGCTCTGTCCCATTCTGTCCCTCATCCAGCCCATCCTCGCCCATCCCACCATCGCCCCATCCCACTCTATCCCTCATCCGGCCCATCCTTGCCCATCCCACCTTTGCTCTGTCCCATTCTGTCCCTCATCCAGCCCATCCTCGCCCATCCCACCTTCGCCCCATCCCATTCTGTCCCTCATACGGCCCATCCTTGCCCATCCCACCTTCGCCCCATCCCATTCTGTCCCTCATCCAGCCCATCCTTGCCCATCCCACCTTCACCCCATCCCATTCTGTCCCTCATCCGGCCCATCCTTGCCCATCCCACCTTCACCCCATCCCATTCTGTCCCTCATACGGCCCCATCCTTGCCCATCCCACCTTCGCCCCATCCCATTCTGTCCCTCATCCGCCCATCTCGCCCATCCCACCTTCACCCCATCCCATTCTGTCCCTCATCCGGCCCATCCTTGCCCATCCCACCTTCACCCCATCCCATTCTGTCCCTCATACGGCCCATCCTTGCCCATCCCACCTTCGCCCCATCCCATTCTGTCCCTCATACGGCCCATCCTCGCCCATCCCACCTTCGCCCCATCCCATTCTGTCCCTCATACGGCCCATCCTTGCCCATCCCACCTTCGCCCCATCCCATGGCTCCACCCAAGAAGGCTCATCTGCATCCGCCGCCGCCTGTCCTGGCCTCACCCTCTCCTAAAGGTTGCTTGATGGAGCCTCGATCTACTATGCTGAAGCACAGGCCATCCTTTTGGCCTTAAACTTTGTTGAAGTCTCCATCTGCCCCCGCTTCCTCATCTTCTCTGACTCTAAATCGGTCCTTACTGGCATCCTCAACATTTTTGGTCCAATCCATTCATCCTACAAATCCTCAATAAACTTCACTCTCTTACCTCCTTTTGGAAAAAAAAAACCTCTCCCCCTCTATCTACATTTCCGATCTTTTCAAGAACAATCCTACCTCCAACTTCATTAGCTTTCTCCGCAACAGCAATCTATTCCACCTAATCTAAACCTTCCTTTCCTTCTCGGTCTTACCTTCCTCATTTCCTTTAATCGCTGTAATTTCTTTCATTTATTCACCTTCTCTTCTCCCTTCCCTCCATCCCTTCCTTCCATCCCTCCTCTCTTTCCTCTCTGTCTTAATTCAAGCACCTTAGTTTTTAACACCCTCTTGGCACATTTGACTCTGACTGTCATGATGACGTTAAACATCAACAGACCAAACCAAACCAAACCTGGAGTCACATGAATGTTCATATGATGGTGTAGATCTATAAATCTTTAAGGAAATGAGAGCAATTCTTTTTCGGTATTCCTAGTAATTCATTATTACAGGTATTTACAGAAAATATGTAAAAAGGAGTAGCATTTGTAATTTTTCATTTTCATCAGAAATTTCTTTACAACTTTTGAGTATGTTTAAAAATTTATTTTGTAGTTCATGAGTTAACAGCTTTGTTGGTGTTTTAACTGGTACCCATATTTTTAGAAAATGTATTTGTTCTATACCGTGGTTCATACCTTGTCTATTTCCCCCACAGATATTCTCCAAATAAGAGATGGCATATAGACACCATGATGTTCATACCTTGTCTTTTTCCCCACAGATATTCTCCAAATAAGAGATGGCATATAGACACCATGATGAGAACGCTGTCTGGTGCTGGCAATTATGTTCCTGAAGAATCGGTGTCTAGTCTTATTCAGATGATCTCTGAAACGACCGCCCTGCATCCCTACATAGTCCAGCAGCTCTATAAAGCCTTGAAGGAAGACATTGCCCAGGTAATGTTTATTCATGAGGTCAGTGGTCACACTAATAATACTTTTTTAGAGGCATGCTGTTTAATTGATAATGGGTTTGTCTTGATTATTTTTGATACAACATTCATGTCTAACAAAAACTGCAAAATGAAGGAATTAATATTTTCTTTTGGATGGAGTAATCAGTTTAAAGAATGTTTCTTTCCTCATAAAAGCTTTTTAGCATATGTCCGCACGAATTGAAGAAAAATATTTTCCCTACATAATATAATCAGGGGTCACAATAACAATATTGGTTTAGTGGAATACAATTTCATTAAAAGGGATTTGTTTTGATAATTTTTGATGCAATATTTATCTGTTTAAGCAAAATTGAAGCATATAGTTTAAAAGAAAGAAAATGATATTTTCTGTGGTTGGTGTAAAATCATTTAAGAAAGCTTTTGATCATATTCAAACAAGATTTTTTTGTCTTTTTGCTCCCATTTTTGATGAGCATGTGAAGCATAATGCGAACCTGTGTAATGGCGATTTGGTCCGGCTGGCCGTCCACAGCTTTTCCTGAGATTTCCTCAGAAATGTTAAAGTTTTTTTGAGAATCCCTTTAAAAATGTTAAGTTTCTTCAGAGTTCCTCAGAAAAAGTTTTTAGTTCTTCAGATATCCTTATGGAAGGTTAGAATTTCCTTACAAAATGATAAAGTTTTTCAGAGACACTTAAGACAGATTGAAGACTAGTTTCCTTAAAAAGTCTACAAAACATTTGATATTTCTTAGAAGATAACCATAAAATGATATAATTTTTCATTATTCTTCAGAGATCCTCAAGCGTCTCTCTCATAGCATTGGAGATTTAAAATCCTTAGAAAATTTTAATGTTAAAATTCTTAAAAAACTTAAAATATTTGGGCATTAATGGTTGTATCAGGCATGCTTATTATTATTGTGGTCATTGCATAAAGTTTTTATGAAAGGTCATTTATTTAGTATGCTCAGTCAGGGAGTGTGACAGGATGTGACTGCATATGGACATAGGGAGGGATGCCATGTGAGACATGGATGGGGGCCATGCGAGACATATGATATACTATATACCATGTGGTATACACCAAGAGCTACATCAGGCATAATTATTTGACTGCCTTTTTTTTCCTATTCAATTAGTCATTTGCTTATAAGTTATTATATGAACTAACACTTTCATACATATTATGCTCAATTAGGGACTGATAGCTAGGATGAGACTTCTTATGGAGCCTATGGGATGTCATGTGGGACATGGGATGGGATACCATGTGGGACATGGGTGGGATGCCTTGTGGAAGAGGGTGGAGTGACATGTAGGATTTATGGTGGAATGCCATGCAGGATATAAGTTGGAATGCCATGGGATGGGATGTCATGTAGGACATGGTATGAGATGTCATGTGGGACATTGGAGTGGGGTGCCATGGTAACACAGGGTGTGACATAGGCTGGAATTCCATGTGTGACATAGGGTAGGAGGCTATGTGGGACATAGGGTAGGAAGCCATGGGGACATGAGATGTGATGCCATGTGGGACATAAAGTAGGATGTCATTAGGAGGGATATCATGTGGAACATTGTAGGATCCAATATGGGACGTAAGGTGGGATGCCATGTGGGACATCAGCTGGGAAGCCACTGAGGCGGGACATATGGTGGGATGCCATGGGGGACATAGGAAGAGATGCCATTTCTTATTCAACAAGTCATTTGCTTATAAGTTATTATATGAACTGACACTTTCATACATAGTATGCTCAATCAGGGACTGATAGCTAAGATGAGACTTCTTATGGAGCCTATGGGATGTCATGTGGGACATGGGGTGGGATGTCATGTGGGACATGGGGTGGGATGTCATGTGGGACATGGGGTGGAATGCCATGTGGAACAGGGTGGAATGACATGTAGGATATATGGTGGAATGCCATGCGAGACATAGGGTGGAATGCCATGGGATGTCATGTGGGACATTGTATGAGATGTCATATGGGACATTGTATGAGATGTCATATGGGACATTGGAGTGGGGTGCCATGTGGGACATGGGGTGGGATGCCATGAGTAACACAGAGTATGACATAGTTTGGGATGACATAGGGTAGGAGGCTATGTGGGACATAAGGTAGGAGGCCATGGGGACATGAGATGTGATGCCACGTAGTCAATTTCATGTTACTATTTACGAAGTGTAAAATAGGGTTTTTCCTTGTCTGCCCCTCTCTTTTCCCCCAGCAACAAAAATCTTGTGTCTCCACTGCTCACAAACAAGATTTATCCACAAGAGGGTTTCTTTGTTTTTGTTTGTTTGGTGAGGCTTAATGGCACCGAGATGGTCAAACCACCAGGATGGTCAAACCACCAGGATGGTCAAACCACCAGGATGGTCACACCACCAGGATGGTCAAACCACCAGGATGGTCAAACCACCAGGATGGTCAAACCACCAGGATGGTCAAACCACCAGGATGGTCAAACTGTGCCAGACTGCCAGAGAGATAAGATTATGTCAGAGGTGACAAGAGGTTGAAGAGAAGGTGTGGTGTGCAGCAGGTAGAAAGTGAAAGGAGAGGTTTAGATATAATTTAGTTATAGGTGTGATATAGGAAGGAAATATTTTTTTTTTTGGAAGGGGGGGGGGGTGGGAGGGGAGCAGAAGAGCTCGACAATGGAATTGAAGGAATTGAGGGAAGTTCTGGGGATGGTGAGGAGCTGGTAATCTATGAGGATATATTTGATTGTAAAATAATTTTTCTAATTGGCTTTCTGTCCCACCCTTTTCCTCTGGCAACAGAAACCTTGCACTGCCACTGCTCACAAACAATAAGATGTATCCCCAATGGGGGTTGTTTGCTTGTTTGGTGAGACTTATTGGCACCACACATGCAGCGATGGTATAATAGTGCCCGAGAGATTGGATTATGTCAGAGGTGAATAGGTTGAGGGGAAGGTGTGATGTGCTGCAGGTAGTCAGGAAAAGAAGAGGTTTAGATATAACATAGTAATAAGTGTGATATAGAAAGGACATTTTTTTTTTTGGGGGGGGGGGGGGAAGTTTGGGGGAGTGGAAGAGCTTGGCAATGGAATTGAAGGAGTTAAGGGAAGCTCTGGGGATAGTGGGGAGCAGGCAATCCATCAAGATATTAAATGCCTGTGACAGTTATTGCAGAATGGTGGGAGGGGGACCGTTAAGTAGGTATAAAAGAAGTAGGTGTGGCATATTCTGGGCAGGTGATGTCCACTTCATCTTGAAAGGAAACATTAAGGTTGGAGGGTATGGTAGGTTGCATGTTGTGGAGTTTTTTTTATCAGTGTGGGTGTCTCAATTGGTTTGCCAGCAGTGGCGGACATGAGACACTATGAGGGATTTGATATCACCATGGGTTTTGGGAAAACAGGTAAGTGGAGTGCTCATTTAGCAGAAGAGTCTCATGGCCAGGGATGCCCATATGGCTGTTTGGTTATCCAGAAGAAAGGGATGTTATTTCTGCAAAGGGTTTGAAAGAATTTACAGAGAATGAGGTTGTGTATGGATGTGAGGGGTAGGGTTGGCCATGTTGGAAAAGAGGGTCAGTAGAAGGTTGGGAGTGTATAGGGAGTGATGCCTAATTGGTGATGGTCGTACTTGGTGCGTAAGCTGATCAAAGGGGACAAGATTTTATTCCTGTCGAACAGTCAAAGAGCTTGGAGAAATTTGGGCATCTGATGAGGTTGTGAATATGGTTTTGGGTGTTGCTAGCGGTTCTAGAGGCGTAGGAGAGGCTGAGCTTTATGCATCTTGCCCAGAGGATTAGGGGTTAAATGAGAGTTATACAGAGGGTTTCGAAAGGTGGCCAGTCGGTCTTCTTGGGATCCCAGTTAGGGATGTGGTATGTTTTGGAACTGGATTGACGGCAGTAACTACCAGTTGAAGTCGAGGATGAGGTGAGGTATTGATAAAAAGGTTGATACATGTGACGTAGGCAGTGGCGGGGTAAATCACCGCCAGTCTTTGTAAACAAACAGAAATGGCAAAAAAATGACAAACTGAAAACCTACAATGTAAGGGAAAATTAATATGAACAGCACCAGCAGATTCGTCAGCCTCAAGAAAAAATGTGTTTCTCAATAAGAACATTGTTTATTTCTTGAAGTGGCGAATGTGACATTCGTCAGTTTGTGAAAAAAACAATCGAATGGTGATATGCACATTCGTCAAAGTTCACTATCTGTATCCAAAAACTGTGTGTGGTATAGATCCAAGCAATAGGTGGAACTGTAGAGTACGCCATACAACAGCTGATTATGTATCAAACTCATTTTTGCCAAAATGGCAGATTCTTCACTTTGTGAAAAAAAGGACAAAATAAACCCCCTTGGTCTCATCTATCAACATTTCTAGTGTGAAAATAGGAAAAAAAAAGTGTTTTGTTTAGTTTAGAACTGAAATTTCTTGTTGTTTTTTGTCAACAGGATTTGTTTGCATTTAATTTTATGGTTTAATTTAATAAAGGATTAGTTCAATGGTCAAGCAAGTTTATCTTACTTGAAAGAGGACTAATGGTCAAGCAAGTATATCTTATGTGAAAGAGGACTAATTATCAAGCAAGTTTATCTTATGTAAAAGAGTACTAATGGTCAAGCAAGTTTATCTTATGTGAAAGAGGACTAATGGTCAAGCAAGTTTATCTTATGTGAAAGAGGACTAATGGTCAAGCAAGTTTATTTTACTTGAAGGAGGACTTTAATAGAAAGAAAATGGTGAAGAAACTATAGCTTATTGTGTTAAGGAGATATTCAAGTCTTATCTGTGTAGTAATGACTCATGTAGTCAGTCTGCTATGAAATGTCAACACTCATTCCTATTTTCTTAACAATTGTTCATTTATTTTCAAAACAAGTTATTTAACTTTTTACTATTTGAATGAATTTTTACCAAATTTTCCTCAGGTGGTAAATGATAACTACCCATACTAGATTCTGTATTACTACTTTCCTGACACATCCAATGGTTTTTAAGTCACAAAATCACTGTACAATATATGATAAAATACATTAAAGACTTTGAGTAATCTGAGGATGTGATGTCATAACTAGTCTGATTTCAGTCATTTCTACACAAAAGAGGCAGAACTTAAAATTGTAATATCTCTTTATTGGAATACGAGTAAATGCTTTCGTCACCATTTTTGTTTCTTTTAAAGTCCTCTTTCATATAAGATGGAACTTGTTTCACCAATGAACTAATCCTTCAAATAGATCTTCTGTTATTCCATTTTCAGTCCTTTCCTCACATTTTTTTGCTTGACTTTTCACTTCAGCAACCACTCACCCAAGTAGCTGTGTGGTGCATCGGAGAATTTGGCGACATGTTGGTCGCGGGTATCGTCGACGAAGAAGAGCCCCTGCAGGTACGTACCTACTACGTGAATTCAGTTGAAGAGGTCCGACTCCAACAGACCTATGATCAGCATTCTCCCTCGGAGGTGTGTACCGAATCTTGCTGGCTGCCTCACAACTGATCCTCCTCACATCACTATCCGCCGCCACTCCTTCTTCTCCCATAACGCAAACAATTAATCTCTTCCTATATACTTTTCCCATATGTAGAGTAAATATTCCTCATACTGCTAAACAAGGGCCATGCAGAAAGACCTACTTGAGTGCTGTTGTACATGTTACTAAATTGCTGTTTGGTTTGTTGCAATTGTCCACCGTTAAATCCAAAAGCAGTTTCTAAATTTGAATTTTGATTAGTTTATTGGGTTACCACGTGTATTATGAAGTACATAAAGCTTTTTTTAGCAAGGAACTGTCTTCTGACACAATCTGATCATCGTTGTTGTGGTGCCATTAACCCTTACTCTACCAGGGCTTTAAAAAAAGGGAGTCCAATTTTCATAACTTTTTTTCATATGCATTTTTGACAACTTTCCTTTCATTTTCTGTTGTTACAAGTTTGGTTGGAATAGAGGCTAAGATATTTATCTTTGAGAAATGAAAGCCATTTTAGGAAATTTTAGACAAAATTATGCAAATTAAGCAATTTTCGGTTAAATTTGGTTAATAAATGGTCAATCTCTGCAAAAGTATAACTTCTTGTCAATATTGAAAACAGAGATGTGTGTTACATATTTAGATTCTTTATGAAATTTCCTTTCCAATGATACTAATCTATAATTTTTAGAAACAAAGGAAAGATAAAAAACATCAAAAATGATTATAGTCAAAAGACCCCTGAAAGCTGCAGCAGAAAAATAATTACGCCTTGTCCACAGTGAGACTCGAACCTGGGGCGCTCGCATGCTAGTCGCGTACATGTCCTCCGCACCACATAGTCATTTAAATTGGAAAGGTGAAATATAATTGTTACAGGAAAAGTTCTAAATAGAGTTAGTATGCCTTTATTTATATATCAAATGAAAGGAAATGTCAAGCACTTTCGAATGGCGAGAAAACGAAGCATGTGCGATGTACAGTTGGGTACACAATTTTTAGAAGAAGAAAAAAACGTGTCAAAAATAAGAGAAATTCATGAAACTTTGTAGAAATTTCTGCAGAACAAAAAATTGCAGGTAGGGATTATAAAAATTATACCAGAAAGCAATACTATCATGTCTTAGGACTTGCATGTTTGAGTTATTGTAAGATTTGAAGAAAAAAAAAAAAAAAAAATTGTAAAAGTTTTAGCAATTTTGTAAGTTTTCAAAAAAGACAATGTACTTTTCCTCAAAATTCTGTAATATAAATATAAACAAGTTACATTTTGTCAAAGAAATATCCGAGTAATTTAAAATGATACCATGATTAAAATGGTAAAGTCTCGATTTCATTTTTAGAATAAGGTGGTTTGGAAATGGAGATGTGATCGCCATGTGATAGAGTAATGGTTAAACACCACCAACCAACCCGATCCGTCTTTTACCCGTCTTTCCTTTTGTACATTGGAAATTTTGTGGAAAATGTTAAACCTCAAACTTTGATAAGCCATTTCTCAAAAAGCTAAATAGGTGTTTTTTTCTTTTCTTTTAAAATCAAGCATTTTACTTGTGAGGGGTTAATACAATCTATCGTATAGATGTCAGAGTTCAAGCATCGGTTAGATGTCAGAGTTTAAGTATTGGAGACCAAATTGCTGAATGTTATGAAATTTGATAATCATATAACGAAGGAAGATTTTGGGAGCACAATTTTACTGCTGCATTCCTCTTACTGCTTTCTGTTGTATAAAGTGAACATTGTTAACAATTAAACTTATCCATTATCCAACAGGTGAATTTCAGCTGTTTTGCATATGCAAAACAGACCTTTGCTTATAAAACACTGTACAAATATGGTAAAAAATATGCAAATGAGTACTAATATTGCATACTAATATTAGTAACAACAACATAAATTTTGTAAATAAAACTACTAACTTTGCTGGTGTGTGTTTCATAATGTTTAGTAAGTGCATGGAGAGGTTGTAGGTAGTATTCAATAATAGTCTACATTGTAGAGCATTCATTGTATCAAGCTCTTACATGGAAACAGACCTAAAACAACTTATATGTAATTTCTTTTTGTGGTAAATTTCACCATCTAATTAAGTGGTGAAGGGGAGAACTTTCATATGTAAAGAGCTCTAAATTATTTCAGTATATCTTAGTCTTTAACCTTATCCTTGTTTGAAATACAAATATACCATAAAGATGATATGATTTGATTTTTGTCGTGAGGGAAAGTAGGGCAGAAAGACAGCGAGGAGGAATTGATGGGTCGACCTCCTGAAGTTAGTCAAATTCCTCTGGTATAAGGACAAGGGATGGGTTTAAAGTGGTCACCATGGGTTGGCACCATACTCCATGGGCGCAGGGCAGACATGGGCTTCAAGCAGACCTCCAAGACAAGGGCTTTTGCCACATTCTCCAAGCAATCCATATTTGGCTTTTCCCCAAGTTAACCATATTGATCCTTTGCAAATCCTCATCCCCCCCCCTTCCCCCTTGAGCTATTAACCCCACAAGCATCAAACATAATTTTTAAGAAGGGCACGTCTGGAGTCACTCACTTGGATTAGATTAATTTGGTATTATTTTCCTTAACCAAAGATCTCAACTTAGTGCCCATGTTAGACTTGTGTAGAAATGTGTTTTCTTAGATATTAGATGAAATTCCTTCCCTCCAATTTTAATTGTTAAAAATAGGACAGTTTTTTTTCTTGTAATTGGGAGTCTGTTAAGAATGAAAACATTTGCCAGTCACCTTCTCTTCTTATGATAACAAAATGTGTCAGCAAATTTAAACATAATGAATGTGTTAAGTAAATTGATACCTCACCATACCCAGGCCTGACCATACCCAGGCCTGACCATACCCAGGCCTGACCATACCCAGGCCTGACCATACCCAGGCCTGACCATACCCAGGCCTGACCATACCCAGGCCTCTGACCATACCCAGGCCTCTGACCATACCCAGGCCTGACCATACCCAGGCCTCTGACCATACCCAGGCCTCTGACCATACCCAGGCCTCTGACCATACCCAGGCCTCTGACCATACCCAGGCCTCTGACCATACCCAGGCCTCTGACCATACCCAGGCCTCTGACCATACCCAGGCCTCTGACCATACCCAGGCCTCTGACCATACTGTCATGTCTGGCAAAGGAATGAAAAAGATATTTCTTCTCTTTAAGTTGTTTACTCATATAAAAGAAAGAGGCGTATGTATTCTTGCTTGTATAACCCTGGGATTACCATTATCCTACCTTCCGTGTTTCTCTGCCTGTAGATACATCAAATAGTTGGAAGATAGACTATTTTTTTCAAACAATTTTAAATGGAAGTATTCACTATCTTGGATTCAAGGAATATATCTTGGATTCAAGGAATATGGTTGTATTTGTCTCAATGTAGACTTGCTCAATATGTAGCAGTACCAACTATTTTTTTGTTAAATTGCTATCCAGAAAGATCTACATGGTCTAGCAGTCATAGCAGCAATTTTCAAGTCTTCATTCACGAGAGCTTCACCACTGGTTTATCAAACAGCTGAGGGCATTTCCTGAATTTATACGACACTATATATATATTTTGACATTGACATATACTGCAATTTAAAAGTTCCATAATATAAAGTAGTACAAACAAATAACAGAAACCTTTCGCCCCTATTGTTTACCCCCAACAGGTGTCAGAAACTGAAGTCCTTCATATGCTAGAATCAATTCTAATTGCAACCACGTCGTCACAGGTGACCAAAGAGTACACCATTCAAGCCATCATGAAGCTCAGTGCTAGGTTTACAGGATCTGCCGAGTAAGTATCCATACTGCACATTCACTCACTCACTCATCCTGTACAGGATCTGCCGAGTAAGTATCCATACTGCACATTCACTCACTCATCCTGTACAGGATCTGCCGAGTAAGTATCCATACTGCACATTCACTCACTCATCCTGTACAGGATCTGCCGAGTAAGTATCCATACTGCACATTCACTCACTTATCCTGTACAGGATCTGCTGAGTAAGTATCCATACTGCACACTCACTCACTCATCCTGTATAGGATCTGCTGAGTAAGTATCCATACTGCACACTCACTCACTCATCCCGTACAGGAAAGGCTGAGTAAGTATCCATACTGCACACTCACTCACTTATCTCATGACCAGGCTGGTTGTTGGGGCACCACCGATGACATGTCCTCACCACTTTTCATGGTTCTCTGATGCTCTCTGGGATGTGCCGATGCTCAACCCAGTCCACTCTTTGATGTTATCTTACCTCCTCTTCCTGCCTCTCTCTTCACTTCCTGGCAAGGTACCTTGCAGGATCGTCTTTGTCAGGCTAGTCGATTAAAGGTACCTTGCAGGATCGTCTTTGTCAGTCTAGTCAATCAAAGGTACCTTGCAGGATCGTCTTTGTCAGTCTAGTCAATCAAAGGTACCTTGCAGGATCGTCTTTGTCAGGCTAGTCGATCAAAGGTACTTTGCAGGATTGTCTTTGTCAGGCTAGTTGATCAAAGGTACTTTGCAGGATCGTCTTTGTCAGGCTAGTTGATCAAAGGTACCTTGCAGGATAGTCTTTGTCAGGCTAGTCGATCAAAGGTACCTTGCAGGATCGTCTTTGTCAGGCTAGTCGATCAAAGGTACTTTGCAGGGTCGTCTTTGTCAGGCTAGTTAATCAAAGGTACTTTGCAGGATCGTCTTTGTCAGGCTAGTTGATCAAAGGTACCTTACATGATCGTCTTTGTCAGGCTAATCGATCAAAGGTACCTTGCAGGATCGTCTTTGTCAGGCTAGTTGATCAAATGTACCTTGCAAGATCATCTTTGTCAGGCTAGTCGATCAAAGGTACCTTGCAGGATCGTCTTTGTCAGGCTAGTCGATCAAAGGTACCTTGCAGGATCGTCTTTGTCAGGCTAGTTGATCAAAGGTACTTTGCAGGATCGTCTTTGTCAGGCTAGTCGATCAAAGGTACCTTGCAGGATCGTCTTTGTCCACTCCTCCACTAGCTTTCCTCTTGGCGAAAATAGACTCCAACTCAGCCTTAACCAGCTGCAAGTCTGGTACAACAATAATGGTTTTAAATTCTCCAAAGACAAGACAGTCTGCATGCACTTCTGTCATTTCAACAACCTCCACCCCAACCCGAACCTCGTGCTCAATGACAATCGCATCCCTAAAGTTGAACACACGAAGTTCCGGGTTTAACTCTAGACCCCAACCAAGCTCTCATACAAGCAACACATCACCAACCTGAAACAGAAATGCAACAGCTCCCTCAACATTCTCCACCTCCCCTCCAACACAACTTGGGGTGCAAACCGCCATGCTCTTCTCAAAATTTTCAGGCTCACCATTCGTGCCAAGCTTGACTATGGCAATATTGTCTACTGTGTCGCTCACAGCTCATACCTTAACCATATCAACATCATCTAAAATGAAGCCCTCATTCTTTGTCTGGGTGCCTACAGGACCTCCCCAATCACCAGCCTTAATGTCGAAGCCAACGAACCCCCATTTTTTTTAGGTGTAGTAAGCTTAGCCTCTCCTATGCTTTTATGCTATCCCCTCCCTTTAGCTTATGCATTAAATTAGACCTTCTCTATCTCGGCATCAACCCCGCCACTCTTGGCACCTTTTCCTGGCCAACTTTTCCTCCTTGGGTCACTCCCCTCCCTTTTATCCACCTGGGCCTCTCCACTCATCACAAAACTCAAACCCACCCTAACCTCTTTATCAATCTCCACAACCAAATCAAAGACCAACTCTCAAACTACACCTCCATCTATACTAATGGCTCCAAGGAAGGCGAAAATACAGCTGCTGCTGCCGTCATCCAAGACATCACCCTCAGTAGCAAACTTCCCGACTACTCATCCCTTTTTTGAGCCGAGGCAAAGGCCATCCTCCTTGTCCTCAACTTTATTGAGTACTCTCCACTTAGCCACTTTGCCATCTTCTCCAACTCCAAGGCTGTTCTTACTTCTTTACTTAATCTTAAATGGGATAACTTCACATCCCACCTCCTCCTCCGGAAACTCCTTTCACCCACCCTCTGCAGGAAAAGTATTCTTTTCTTCTGGATACCCAGCCATGTTGGCATCCCTGGCAATGACAGGGCTGATGCAGCCTCTAAGCTTGTCCTCAACCTCCCCTACCCCATTTCCCAAAACCCTTTCTGACATCAAATCGCTTATCGCTTCCCTTGTTCGTGACCGCTGGCAAACCTCATGGGACTCCCAAATTGATAACAAACTCCACGTCATCCAGCCCACCATTCCAATCAAACCCACCATCAAGAACCTCTCTCGTGTCGACAATGTTCATATTACCCGTCTTAGAATAGGTTACACCCACCTCACTCTCTCCCACCTCCTTACTGGCTCCCCCCAACCCCTCTGCAACAATTGCCATTGCACCCTCACAGTCCATCACGTTCTCCTTGCTTGCCCCCTGTACAACCTTCCCAAAGCTTCCCTCGCTCCCGACCACTCAATTGCCAAGTTCTTCCAGAAAAAAAAACCTGGACTAGGTTATCTCCTTCCTTCATCATGCTTCCCTCTACAACCATATTTAGTCCTCCTCTTCCACCCCCCCCCTCCCCCCCCCTCTTTCTGACTTTTAGTCCTTGTATTTCTCTCAATCTCCCCCTGTCTTCTTTTCTTCCTACCTCTAGAATGATCTAACCTCTCAGGCACAATTTGACCCTCATTGTTGTGGTGCGTCAAGGCCTCATCAAACAAACAAACTTTGTCAGGCTAGTTGATCAAAGGTACCTTGCAGGATCGTCTTTGTCAGGCTAGTCGATCAAAGGTACCTTGCAGGATCGTCTTTGTCATGCTAGTTGATCAAAGGTACCTTGCAGGATCGTCTTTGTCAGGCTAGTCGATTAAAGGTACCTTGCAGGATCGTCTTTGTCAGTCTAGTCAATCAAAGGTACCTTGCAGGATCGTCTTTGTCAGTCTAGTCAATCAAAGGTACCTTGCAGGATCGTCTTTGTCAGGCTAGTTGATCAAAGGTACCTTGCAGGGTCGTCTTTGTCAGGCTAGTCAATCAAAGGTACCTTGCAGGGTCGTCTTTGTCAGGCTAGTTGAATAAAGGTACTTTGCAGGATCGTCTTTGTCAGGCTAGTCGATCAAGTGGCATAACCGTTCCTTCTTAGCTACCATTTTTATACAGTTGACAGAATGGCTTGCTTGATTCTGCTGTGGAATTAATCATTGGTGACATTGCACTTGTATGAGATGTTTAAGATTTTGTGATAGCATCTCATCTCCATTGCCTGGATTCTTTTTTACAAGTCAGCATTTAAGGTCTATGTCTCACAAGCATAGAGGAATATTGATGTCACTAGAGATTGCATCAGTCTGATTTTTGAGCTGAGAGAGATGTATACTATTATTACTCAATCAGTGGTAGGGCGTGAAGCATTTTGTTTCAAGGGGCAAGCTGCAATCAGAATTTCCTGATCATAGGGAGGGAATGATGGAAAAATGTCCGTTTAATGTATTAATTTTTTTTACTTTTCATTATTTCCAATCCAGTAGTGTTACTTCCCAATCAAATATTTCTCTGTATTTTGTCGTACAATCTGTTCCATTAAAAATGTCCAAAATATTGAAAAGCAAACAAAATTGATTAACAAAAAATTAAACCATTGCCCATTCATCTTTTTTTGGTACCAATGTAGGCATTCCTAAACTTCAAGCTGGCATTTCACAAAATGTTGTGGAGAATAAGAAATGGGCAACTAGCAAATGTTAATTGTGTTTTTAAGTGTATTTTAAATGTATAAATATTTGGATGGAACAGGGATTGTAAGGAAGGCAAATTACTGAAAATGATTTGATGTTGGGGAAAGAAGGAAGGGTGGGGGGAAGCAACACTAATTTGAATATATGATGACATTCCTACAAAAAAGAAATTGTCAGTTTTTTCATCTGTGGGACAGTTTTTGTGGTATAGGGCTTTGTAGAACTTTAGATAGGAATAAGATCAATTTTTTCCTGTTTTTTTTTTTTTACCAGGTCTGATGGTCTAACAAGAAAATATTACAAAATACACTGAACTCTTGTCTGTATGATGTTATGCTTCTAATTGAGAAAGTGTTTTGTTATATATTATTTTATATGTTATCATATATATATATATATATATATATATTTGTATATATATATATATATATATATGTGATTTTATTGTTGTTATATATTTATGTTATTATATATTTTGTTTATATGTTTTTTATTATCATATATTATTTCATATGTTATTACATATATTTATATTTTTGTTGTATATCATTTATATATGTTATTATTATATATTTTGTCTGCAACCCTCAGGAAAATCAAATTGATGATCATGCCATACACCCAAAGCTTAGACATGGAACTTCAGCAACGTTCTGTGGAATTCCAGTCACTGATAAGGAACCACGATAATATGAGGTAAGCACATGAAATAAGGACTTAATTGCTGATTGAGCATTTCCACTTTTTTCTTCTTTTTTTGTTCCATTTTTTGAAGAAAATTTTTCATTTAAATCTGTTTTCAGTTCAATGGAAGTGTAAGAATGGAACATTTTTGTTGAAGGATATAATTATCTTCAGTTTGTATGGATTATGAATGATTTTAATTTTTCTTGTCTTTTTGTGTAAAAGAATATAAATGGAAGTGTGATAGACATCTGTTAAGATATATTTTTTTCAGATGATTCATTTTTGCCATTTATGTGGGAGAACGAAAATACTCACAATTTGTAATTTTTTTCTGTCAGAGCTGGTCTCTTGGAAAGAATGCCTCCGATGGAAAAGTCCAAAGGTGGTGACCAGCCCCAAAGTAATGGAGAATTGTTGGATGACAATAATGTTCAACCAAATGCCCCTATCGTCAACCAGCAGCAAGAGGTAAGGGTGGCAAAGGTCATACATCTTATGAAAGAGGACTTGAAAGAAACAAATTGGTTAAGAAAGCATCAAAATCATTATTCCATTAAGGAGATATTTAAGTCTGTATCGTTCTTGTAAAAACCACTGTGATGTCGCAGCCTCAGATTCCTCAAATTCCTTATGTATTCTTTCATATATTTTCCCTGCGATTTTGGGGATTAAAAACCATTGGTTATGCCAGGAAAGTAATAAAACAGAATCTAGTAAGGGGCTATTAAAATTTACCACTTGAAGAAAGTTTGATGCAAAATAATTCAAATAGTAAAAAAATATAAATCAATTTTCATTAATATACAGTAACAATTGTTAAGAAAGTGAGGATGAGGGCGCCAACCTTCCATAGTAGACTTACAACACCTGTCATTTTAACACAGATAAGACAAAAACTTAAAACTTAAATATCTCCTTAACAGAATAAGATCTTGCAGTAGTTTTTTTATCTCTTTCTTATAAGACAAAGTTGCTTGAGGACTGAACTAATCTTTAAACCTGTGTATCTATGAAAACAAAAGCTGGTTAGTATTTTGGAAAAGGTAGATAACTTGCGTGAGGACTGAACTAATCTTTAAACCTGTGTATCTATGAAAACAAAAGCTGGTTAGTATTTTAGAAAAGGTAGATAACTTGCCTGAGGACTGAACTAATCTTTAAACCTGTGTATCTATGAAAACAAAAGCTGGTTAGTATTTTAGAAAAGGTAGATAACTTGCTTGAGGACTGAACTAATCTTTAAACCTGTATATCTATGAAAACAAAAGCTGGTTAGTATTTTAGAAAAGGTAGATAACTTGCTTGAGAACTGAACTAATCTTTAAACCTGTATATCTATGACAACAATTTAGAAAAGGTAGATAACTTGCTTGAGGACTGAACTAATCTTTAAACCTGTATATCTATGAAAACAAAAGCTGGTTAGTATTTTAGAAAAGATAGATAACTTGCTTGAGGACTGAACTAATCTCTAAACTTGTATATCTATGAAAACAAAAGCTGGTTAGTATTTTAGAAAAGGTAGATAACTTGCTTGAGGACTGAACTAATCTTTAAACCTGTGTATCTATGAAAACAAAAGCTGGTATAATATTTTAGAAAAGGTAGATAACTTGCTTAAGGACTGAACTAATTTTTAAACCTGTATATCTATGAAAACAAAAGCTGGTTAGTATTTTAGAAAAAGTAGATAACTTGCTTGAGGACTGAACTAATTTTTAAACCTGTATATCTATGAAAACAAAAGCTGGTATAGTATTTTAGAAAAGGTAGATAACTTGCTTGAGGACTGAACTAATTTTTAAACCTGTATATCTATGAAAACAAAAGCTGGTTAGTATTTTAGAAAAGGTAGATAACTTGCTTGAGGACTGAACTAATTTTTAAACCTGTGTATCTATGAAAACAAAAGCTGGTATAGTATTTTAGAAAAGGTAGATAACTTGCTTGAGGACTGAACTAATTTTAAAACCTGTATATCTATGAAAACAAAAACTGGTCAGTATTTTAGAAAAGGTAGATAACTTGCTTGAGGACTGAACTAATTTTTAAACCTGTATATCTATGAAAACAAAAGCTGGTATAGTATTTTAGAAAAAGTAGATAACTTGCTTGAGGACTGAACTAATCTTTAAACCTGTGTATCTATGAAAACAAAAGCTGGTTAGTATTTTAGAAAAGATAGATAACTTGCTTGAGGACTGAACTAATCTTTAAACTTGTATATCTATGAAAACAAAAGCTGGTTAGTATTTTGGAAAAGGTAGATAACTTGCTTGAGGACTGAACTAATCTTTAAACCTGTGTATCTATGAAAACAATAGCTGGTATAATATTTTAGAAAAGGTAGATAACTTGCTTAAGGACTGAACTAATTTTTAAACCTGTATATCTATGAAAACAAAAGCTGGTTAGTATTTTAGAAAAAGTAGATAACTTGCTTGAGGACTGAACTAATTTTTAAACCTGTATATCTATGAAAACAAAAGCTGGTATAGTATTTTTGAAAAGGTAGATAACTTGCTTAAGGACTGAACTAATTTTTAAACCTGTATATCTATGAAAACAAAAGCTGGTATAGTTTTTTAGAAAAGGTAGATAACTTGCTTGAGGACTGAACTAATTTTTAAACCTGTATATCTATGAAAACAAAAGCTGGTTAGTATTTTAGAAAAAGTAGATAACTTGCTTGAGGACTGAACTAATTTTTAAACCTGTATATCTATGAAAACAAAAGCTGGTTAGTATTTTAGAAAAAGTAGATAACTTGCTTGAGGACTGAACTAATTTTTAAACCTGTGTATCTATGAAAACAAAAGCTGGTATAGTATTTTAGAAAAAGTAGATAACTTGCTTGAGGACTGAACTAATTTTTAAACCTGTATATCTATGAAAACAAAAGCTGGTATAGTATTTTAGAAAAGGTAGATAACTTGCTTAAGGACTGAACTAATCTTTCAACCTGTGTATCTATAAAAACAAAAGCTGGTATAGTATTTTAGAAAAGATAGATGATTATTTTACATAGGCATGCTTGTGTATGATGATACAGGTAGCATTAGATTATCCCTGAACTTAAGTAGAAGTCTAGGACTTTAGAGAAACCGTGAAAAATTGTATTCAGTGTAATAATTACTGTTAATTTGAGATTTATTTGTTGTTTATTTTTGTATTATTTTCATGTACATTGTCATATGAATCAGAAATTATTGAAGTTTCGAAAATAGTTACATATTACATAAAAAACTAAAAAAAAAAAAAAAGATGCCTGTATTTGATGTTATCATGTTTTGTATGAGCAATTTTGAAGGTTCAGCAATTCTTTGAAATGACAAAAATAACGTTGAAAATAAAGAAGAAAGTAGAATAAAATTCATACACCGGGACAACAACAATCTTATCCGAACCACCATGACAATTACTTGACCTGGCCGGAAGGACAACTTGTGTTTTCAGCAAAATTTGCTTATACCAAACAATTTCCATGAGCAATGTTATTTACTCTCAGGAAACCTTAGTATTCCTGTGATGATTGTTTAGTATAAATGTCTGGATTGCTAAAAATAACAGTTTTGGGGCATTTTCGGTTTTTTGTTGTACATTTTACAGTCAACAAACTGACGTGTTAACATCTTTTTAATTTTCAGAGCAATGGGCTGTTAGACCTTTTAGATGGAACCACATCTACTCCAACCATTCCAACCATGGGGATCCCACAGCCCGGTCTGCCACCGGCATCAGATGGAGGACTACTGGATCTCCTGGGAGGTAACCAATCAGAATACATCAAATTACCTTATGCCACCGAATTATGGCATGAAGGATTAGTTTATTAAAGTCTTAAAGAAAGTCACATCTTGTGAGAATTAATGAGATTGGATGTGAATGGACAAGTAGAGATTTTTTTTATTCAGATCAAAGAGCATTAAATTCTGTAAAATGACAATTTTAAACTCATTTTGCTGGGAGTTTTTGCTGTTTGCATGGTTTTTAGTATATTTGAAAGCATTTAAGCTTAAATGTTGTTGCTACCTGCCCATGTGCATTTAAGCTATGGCTGTGCACCACCATGTTTCATACAGTGTGGATTTTTACTCAGATTTTCCTTGCACTTCGGCTATGGTTTTAAATCTCTTGCACTGAGCGAGTTGGTTTGCGCTCCACAGAAGCACTTTTACGGGTGGACCGCGTGATTAGCCACCCTTTCTTTTGAACCAATTAGAGGTTTGATATAGGGTATAAAATCATGCAAATAATTGATAACACCATAAGATTGGCATAAGGTGTAGCTTTTTAATTTCAGACATAGTCCCTTAGGAATGTTCAAAGATTGAAGTCAAAAATGAAGAAAATGAAAAAATAGAGATATAACATTGCAATGTGATGTTATTGTTTTTTAAGGCAAAGTACTACAAATAGGTATTAATGAATTATTATGTTGTATCATTATGTCATAATATGGACAATGTGTCCAATAGTTTGGCACTTAAGGTTTATGTATCATCTTATTTAAGAAATTGTTCCACATACAGGCAACGTTAGCTGTATAGTTTAGATTATCCAAAATACATGAAATTAGTAAACATCCCATCAGAAGCTGAACAAAATTGACATTTGTAAAGCCCTTTTTATAACTTATTTGCCTAATTATTCATGGCAATCTTCAAATCTGTGATGTCATCAGGTGAATATCTTTGCATTTCGGTAACTAAATCTCGACCTGTTCCTTAGTAATTTGAAGCTGGGCAGCCATCTGTAACAGATTTTTGGAACTTTGACATATCCCGAATCATCATTAATCTGGAATTGAATGAAAAGAACAAATTTATAGATTACAACAAAGGGCTGCCCTCAATTTTCTACAAAACATTACATATATTAAAAATCTTAAAAATTTAGTTAGTCAAACCTCATAAACTAAATAAGATTTTAAGACATTCCATGAAGTTAATGTTTCTTGTATTAGGTTGTATCTTGTTGTCACTTATCCTTTAGAACTTTTCCTTGTGCTGTGAAATATTTTTCCCCGAAAAGGGATGTGCAATGCACATAAAAGTATTCAATGTTAAAAATCCATTTTGTATATTGTGATTTCCTGTTCATAAAATGTTTAATCCTGTTTCACGGAAGTTTACCCCTTGTTTTCATGTTTTAGATCTGGATTTTTCTGCCCCCTCAGTGCTCCCTACACAACCCAGCATGCAAGCCCCTATCATGAATATAATGGATGGCTTGACCGCAATACCTGCTCAGCAACCAATGTTAGATCTAATGAGTGGTTTATCTCCACCAAACAATATAGGTCATGGTAAGTGTTTGTTCGTTTCCCCTAAGTACTAGTAAAGAATGTTTGTTATGTTACTGGTATTCCATACCATAAATAGAATGGGTGGGTTGACAGTATTACCTGCTTACCATCCAATGTTAAATCTAATGGGTGGTTTTTCTCTGCCAAACAATATAGGTCATGGTAAGTGTTTGTTTTTACCTCCAAATACTAGTAATATATATATTTACTTCAAGTTATACCTTACCTTCCATGCTATTAATATGCAATCTGGTCACATGACCTGATTCTAACGCACTTCTAACCGACCCTAAAAAACGTAGTAACCAGCCAAGCCCTGACCTCCATAATACCTCTGTACTACCTCACTCTTTTTCAGGCGTTGTTGGCACTAACATTGCTGAAAACTGGTCATTTTTATTTTATGAGTAATTAACCTTTCTAACTCTTTTTTCTTCGGCAGCATCTACCTGGAGGGTTTTTACGCTGCCTTTTCTCATCTGGCTCGGCTTTTCAAGTCTTTCGAGGTAAGGGCACGGTAGCCATGGGTCCGAGATTTCTTCGGCCGACCTACACGACTTTACCCGTGTAGCCTACACTTAGGATAGCGGGTTTTTGTCTCCATTCGTACAAAGCGAGTGGCTAGTTCGAGAGCGTCCTACTCTCGTGGTGAGTGTTTTAGGTCCTAGAGCACCAGATGTGCCTGTCTAGGGGACCTCTTACCCCGGGTTTTAGGTTTTCCACCCTTTGCCCCGCCCCACCACGAGGAACCTAGCGTTATAACTTTGCATATGTATTAACATGTTAGGTTATCTCTGTACAAGTTCTCGTATGCATTAGGCCAATTTCTTTTTCTGATTTTGGCGCATGCGCATTGGGTCGACGTCTCCGTCGGGTGTTCGGGAAGTCGGCTCTGAGCTTCTCCAAGGAGCTACACTTGTTACAAGAGAGCTTATTTTTGTTTTAACGTTACCAGCATATGAATATTTTCATTATTCTTACATAAATTAAAGACAAAGTTTTTAATTTTCAAGCTTGTTTTTGGGGGCTTGGGAGAGACCGGAGGGGGGTCTCTCCGATGTACTGTTTAAAGGATATCTAGTCTCTTCTTTTTATCTTTACAGTCTCCGAGTACTCAGTGGTTTGTGTTTTCCACGCTACCCCGGCGCTTGTAAAGGTTTTACGTTGGATGCGTTTTTTTGGGTTTATAAAAAAAAAAAATTCAGATAGACAATTTTTTCTGTTAATTTTTTTGGATGTACTACTCTGCTTTGCCTCGTCTCTCTCTTAACGTGATCGTAGGATCATAGGTACTTTCCCCAGTAGGGGCACTATTGCCGTATTCGTTGTTTGATACGCATTGATATATGTTCTTCTCTTTTCAGAAATGCTGTATTTGTATGTGCGCATTGATATATGTTCTTCTCTTTTCAGAAATGTTGAGAATGATTAACTCAGTGGCGTTGTGCCTTAGGTTGTGTCCCTAGTGAACCACCTGCCAAAAACAGGTTGTGCTCCTAGTGGACCACCTAGAGTTACGAAAGTTCAGAGAGAAAGAAGATAAGATCTTAGTCCTCTTCGTGGCGTTGCGCCACTTAGAGTTGAACAGCTAAGAGAGAGAGAGAGAGATAAGATATCCTCTTCGTGGCGTTGCGCCACCTAGAGTTGAAAAGGTAAGAGAGATAAGCTCTGACTAACTCAGTGGCGTTGCGCCTTAGGTTGTGTCCCTAGTGAACCACCTGCCAAAAACAGGTTGTGCTCCTAGTGGACCACCTAGAGTTAAGTAAGTTCAGAGAGAAAGAAGATATCCTCTTCGTGGCGTTGCGCCACCTAGAGTTGAAAAGGTAAGAGAGATAAGCTCTGACTAAATCAGTGGCGTTGCGCCTTAGGTTGTGTCCCTAGTGAACCACCTGCCAAAAACAGGTTGTGCTCTAGTGGACCACCTAGAGTTAAGTAGGTTCAGAGAGAAAGAAGATAACCTCTTAGGGCGTTGCGCCCTAAGTTGTAAAGATAATTAATAGCCATGCGGTTCCGCGGCCCGTTATTCTGGGGAACGGTTCCATTGGGCGGTTCCATACGGTTCCGCGGCCTGTTGTGACGGGGCGGACGGTTCCATTGGATGGTTCCATACGGTTCCGCGGCCCGTTGTTACGGGGCGAACGGTTCCATTGGACGGTTCCATACGGTTCCGCGGCTCGTTGAGACGGGGCGGACGGTTGCATTGGACGGTTCCGCGGCCCGTGTTTATGGGGCGGATGGTTCCATTGGACGGTTCCGTGACCCATACGGTTCCGCAGCCCGTGTTTACGGGGCGAACGGCTCCATTGGACGGTTCCGCGGCCCATGCTTACTGGTCCGTTTATAACAGGAAAAGGTACACCGTACGGCTAGTCCAGTTATACGCCCACTAGCTACCAAGCTACGTGGTTAGGTGACAGGTGACATTCTTGGCAAGAAGTATAGCATTGAGACAGCTATTTTTCTTCTTGGTCCCGTAGCCATTAGCTACGTGGTTCCACGGTTGTGTGAACGCAATTAAGATTGTCTACGTTGAAGGTTACAGTTCCGTATTTATTTTCACCAGTATCATAGACATGGAGGATAGGTCCCCAAGTGTCGATGTTTTACTCACCCAGGATGTCTCGCGATGCGTAGCGTGGAAACGCTTCTTTAAATTACGCTCAGGTGACATCCATCTCACGTGTTACGCGTGTAGATTATGCTGGGAGTCAAATCCTTGTACTCTTTGCAGCGATTGGGACCTAGCGGCGCGGTCGGAGCACAGACTCCACCGCGACCGGTACTTTCAAAGAGCGGTGGAGAAAGTGGAGAAGCGACGGTCTGATAGGCCCTCTTCGTCTTCCCCCCCGCCGCCACCCAGGCCCAAAGCCAGGAAGGCGGGGCCGCCGCCCACTCTCAGCTAAGCGCCTCTTGAAAGACGTACACGTACGGTTAATCCGGAAGTATAGCATTGAGACAGCTATTTTTCTTCTTGGTCCCGTAGCCCGTATTGGACAGTTCCGCGGCCCGTGTTTACGGTTCCATACGATTCCACGGTCCGCGTTTACGGGTCCTTTTGGTTCCATTGGACGGCTCCAGTGAGCGGAACTTATTTTTGACGGGATAACGTATGCCGTACGGTTAACCCGGTTATACGCCCACTAGCTACTACGCTACGTGGTCAGGTGACAGATGACTTTCTTTACAAGAAGTATAGCATCACGACAGCTATTTCCTTCTTGGTCCCGTAGCCATTAGCTACGCAGTTCCACGACTCATGCAAACGCAATTAAGATTGTCTGCGTTGAACATTACAGTTCCGTAATTATTTTCACCAGTATCATGGACATGGAGGACAGGTCTCCGAGTGTCGATGCTCTACACACCCATGATGTCCCGGCGTAGCGTGCTAACTTTGATTTACGCTCCGGTCACATCCATCTCACGCGTTACGCGTGCAGATTATGCTGGGAGTCCATTCTTTGTACTCTTTGCAGCGATTGGGTTCAAGCGGCGTGGTCGGAGCACGGACTCCACCGCGACTGGTATTTTCAAGGTGCGACCGAGAGAGTGCGCCTCCGGTGTTCGGATGGGTACGGCTCCGTAGTTTTGTAAGGGGATATCGTACACCGTACGATTTACCCGGATATGCACCCACTAGCTACGAGCTATGTGGCCAGGTGACAAGTGATAATGTTCACAAGAAGTATAGCACCGTGAGAGCTATTCTCTTTATGGTTCCGTAGCCATTAGCTACGCAGTTCCACGATCATGTAAACACCATTAATACGATTATCTGCGTTGAACGTTACAGTTCCGCAATTACTTTCACCAGTATCATAGGCACGGAGGACAGGCCTCCGAGCGTCGGTACGTTACGCACCTAAGAGGTCCCGCTATGCATAGCGTGCAAACGCTTCTCTAGACCGTGCGGGCCTGTACGACTTCAGAGTTTTTGCAGCGGGATAACGCGTGCACTGTCACGATGAACCCGAAATTGAGTCCGCTAGCTAGGAAGCTACTTGGTCAGGGGATAGGTGACAATTTTCACGGGAAGTATAGCATCACGAGAGCTATTTTCTTCCCGTCTCTGTAGCCATTAGCTACGCTGTTCCACGGCCGTGTGAACTGCCTCTGTAGGATTTTCCGCGTTGAACGTTAGTTCCGCAATGTTTTGCACCTATATCATCGACACGAAGGGCAGGTCCCTAGTGTCGGTGCGTTACGCGCCTTGAATGTCCTGCGATGCGTCGCATGTGAACGCTTCTTAGGTTGCGCTTTGGTGTTATCGACATGTTCAAACCCGTGTACACCGCTGTGGTCCTCGGTTCCGCGATGGGACCGGTAGGCTTACAAGAGGCGGCGCCCTACGGGGTCATACGTGAGTTAGTACCCTTTTTTAAGGCTAGTTGTAGAGCCATTGGATTACTTGCACTGGTCCATTGGGGTCCGTACGGCTCCGGTGATTGGTTCCATATGGCCCCCACGACTTGTCTTCACGGCCCCGTAAGGGTCCGTAAAACAACTCGGCGGCTCCGTACGGGGGCATGGGATGACGTTTGGGTCCGTAGGGCTGCATAGTTCTGCAGCAAGGTAACGTACAACGTACGTCACACCCGATAGTATACCCTTTAGCTTTTTAGCTACATGGTCAGGTGATAGTAATAATCTTAGGAGATCTCCACGTCCATGTTAGCTGACTTGGTGAGATTTTCGCGTTGGAACGTCTCGGTTCCGCATAGTTTTTCACCAGTTTCTTGGACACGAGGACGAGTCCCCGTTTGTCGGTACGTCGCGCTCCCAGGATGCGTCGCGTGTTAGCGCTTGCTCGGGTTTCGAGGCCTAACGCTCGGGTGATAGGAATTCCTTCTTTACGGAAGGCATACCATCACCAGAGCTATTCTCTCCGTGTTACGTAGTTTCACGACCGTTTAAACTACTCTGAATATGGTTCTTGCGTCGAACGAGACCTTCGGCTCACATTCTACAGATATCAACGCGGTTTCGTACTCGTCGATAAACCCGGTAACGAACTTTGGGATATTGCGACCGTTAGCGGCGTGTTGCAGTGTTCCGCGATCGTTTTTCTTGCTGGGGCGCTTTTAGCGTTGACGGCAGTCCCCACGCGTAGCCGCTGGCTACGCGGCTCCGTAGTGATTATATACAAACGGAGTTAACGGCTTACACCAGCAGTGCGGCTGTGTGGTAGAGGACCAGTAGCCATGAAGTACAGAGTTCCGCGGCCGTTTCTCTTACCGGGACACGTACTGAGTACGACGGTAGTCCCCTCTTCCCCACGCAGCTACCGGTTTCGTAGCTCAGTGATGAAACAAACTAAGTTTACGACTCGTATAGCTTGCGTAGCACGTGAACTCCTCCGTATTCCTTACGGCCCCAGTATATTTTAGCTATTCTCAACAGGAACGCGTACTGAGTACATCTTCCCTACGCGTAGCCACTTACTCGGTGGCCCGTGGTGAATAGAAGTATACTGAGATAACGACTCACGTTACAGATGTAGTGCGTTAACGCTATCGTAGACCTGACGGTTCTTTTGTACTGATAGCTACTACGTTTGGGACACGTGCCAGTACCAGTTGTCCCCTAGCGTAGCCACGAGCTTTTGCTCCGTGGTGCACAGAGACAAAGTTGGCGGATGACTAGTGGTTTTTACTTGTCATGCTGGCGCCTTTGTAGACCCATAACGGATCTATAATACTTAACGGGGTTGCATACTTTGTACGCGTAAGTCCCCAGTAGCCACACGCTTCTCAGCTCCGTGGTGCAGGGTGTTTAACGGAATTAACGGTCCGTGTAGTATACACAGGACGTCAACTCTTTCGTGATTTCTACCCCAGTGCTGGGGTTTATGACTCATACGGTTGACGTAGTACGTTACACCCCCCTTGTCAATATTAACTCCATGAAGGATATTTTTCTTGACAATAGGTGGCCTTTTGATAGACAACCTCACGTTTGGGGTAGCTATTACCAACAACGGCGCGTATGGTTCATTCCATACTTTAACACCTTCTTAAAGCTGTTTTCATGCGGTTTTATGGCCTGTTACTTAACTGTCCGTACAGACATACGGTATTAGTTTTCTCCACACCTGTAGCCGTAGGCTCCGCGGTTTCAAGGTTGTTACTATACGTAGTACGTTAACACTTTTTCCAGTCAACTTCTTCGACAAGTTTCGATGTTGATAGGTGTGGCCTGGAGCTACGCGGTTCCGCAACTGCTACAGTTTTCAGACCCCGCTTGGGTGCCGTCGACTATGTTGTACGGCTCCGCGGTCTTACGACCCATACCGTCTCACAGCTACATAGCCTTACACGGTTGGCAGCCCTTCTTGTATACGTTTTATATTAACGGCCTGCCTTTTTATTTCGCTAGCCTTTGATTTTTGGTCAGTAGGTTTAAACAACCTTTGCTCAGGGTCGGCAGTCTTTTCTGGACAGCAGGTGGTGTCGTGCCGATCCGCTTTACACGTTCAGTCGGTGGCCACCCCCTTTGGTGGTGGTTCGGGTGCTCCTACCTGGTGTAAGGAACGAGGTTTTCACCCGTCAGATTTCACCGTTGATGCCGACGGAGGCTTCTTGATCGAGGTAGGGGCACTTTTCTTGTGACCCCTTATGACGGAAACTTGGACGGGTACTTGACCTTTTTCGACAGGCAGAATGCCGGGGTTTTTCGTTCACCTTTTTACCGCTAGTGCTGAGGGAGGCTTTTCAGTTTCCCGCCGTTTTTGCACCACTGTTGTGGTCTCCTTTTCGGACAGAGAGGTACGGACTTCAAGAGTTCTGGAATCGTTCCTCTCGTCTCGGCGCAGGACGAACTTTGGCTGCTAAGACCTTGCAGGCTTACGTACGAGCCTCGGGTCAGGGACGATTTTTGTCTCTTTCCCGGGCTCCGGCGGACTGCATCTCCGTCCCGGAGCGCTTCGTTTGATGGT
>JAIGNY010003170.1:465000-610000 GCA_020152595.1 Chiridota heheva | reverse complement strand
CAAAAAATGGAAGTATTACGAATAGGAAGGGGTGGACAGGGGCGGGGTGGGGGCGGTGCCATGGTTCTTTGTTAAGATCTCCCCGTTTCAGGTTTCAAACGGCAAATTTGATCACCAAACATTGAATTTGAGATGGTAGAATTCTTTTTACTGTGAAAACATACTTGGTATATGATATTGTCCTTTCCCCTCCCCATTTTCATGATTTGTTTTCCTGAATGAAGATAAGGCGATGCTTTCATCATCCCTCTCCCGTGCTCAGTAAATTTCCTCATATTTCTCACTTCACAAAATGTTAGATGTCCACTCCCCCTCCCGGTTTTGGTATTGTTTTAATTTATAATACGTTACGGCTTTCCTCCATTTTGAATGTTTACATAAAAGTGTCATGCATGCAATATGTCTGTCAACAATTAAGCGCCCGCGTGGCAGAAGTTCGAGGAAACCTGTCGTCAGGTTATAAACCACCCAGACATGTGAAGGGGGAACGCGGGCGGCATATCTTTGAACAAGATATTTTGTTGTTTTTCTGACACAGTTCTAATAATTTTGAAAAAAATGTAGAATTTATACTGACGCGATGTGTGGTAATAATTTGCTATACATTAACTTGGCGGCCATTAACTGGGGCGACAGCTCCCTGCTTGGAAGGAATGTACCACTGGTTTATGGAAGTTTTTTTCCAGTTTTTGTTATGTGCAAAGATAAAAGTAAAGCATACGTTTTTAAAACAAGGAAATAGCGTTTGTTTGCAGTTTTACAGTTTTCATATTTTTTTGTTTTATTTTCTATGACGGAGAAGTTAAAAAAAAAAAAAAAAAAAGTCTTTATCTTTGGAAACTTGTTTTGATAAAGTTTTAAACATTTTTGGACCAGGACTTTAATATTCGGAATATAAATATCTAAGTAAGTTGATGTTGTTAATTTCGTTGTGTATTCTCTCATACTTTTTTCAAGTCGATTTGTACATATTTTCCCGTAATTTTAAAGTCCTAACAAGTTGCCGTTCGCTGCAATAAACATTGCGCAGCTTTTTCTGTCTCGTCTAAGGAATTGCGTTTTTGAAGTTGGAAAACAGTTTGGCTAACCTTTTTAACTTGACATGCTTTCAAAATATTCCATGGATCAATTAAATGGCAAAAATGTTTGCTTAAAATTGTTGGTTATACATGTATCTATTTCACGAGATTGAAATTACATACAAATGTAGGTTACAAAATGTTGGAATTAAAAATAACAGAAAAGGAAAAAGGTACAAGCAATATTGTACTAGCGACTAAAAATAATCTGCACATTGAAAACACTAAATTCGGATGTTCACATACTATTAATGTAGGCCCTAATAATACTTCGATATGATGAATCAAACTCACATTGCGTTTGTGAATAATCAAACGAAAAATATGTATATGGAAAATTTGCCAAAAGTTTCCCCCCCCCCCCCTATATGGAAAATTTGCCAAAGTTTCCCCCCCTTCCATTCATCCGTCGAAAAGAAAGCCTGCTGGCTACAGGCCTGAATATATCACAAAACATTTCATAGGTTCCTAATCAGATTAGGTTTAATCTTTTGTAATAAAGGTGACACCAACTTGAAAAAATGTTTTACTTTGCCTGCGGTCCCCCACTCTATTGGGTAGAAGTTGTATTTTACTTGGGAGGAAGTCAGAGGTAGGACCGTAGGGTGGGTTGAAACTGTTTGGTCGAATTTCCCTTTTTTCGAAGGCAAATTTGTTGTATTTCCTTTAAAATTCAAGGTAACCTTTTAATGCCAATATATAAAGAATTGTATAGGAAAATAACAAGGATGTACATTAAAAATGTCGGTAGGCCTACTCATTTCTTAACTCTCCTCCCCAAAGATAACTTAAACTTGCGATTTGTCTATTTATTTCTTTGTTAATTAAATATTTAAATGAGATAATGATTGCATACAATATTAATCTAAGGGTTATCATATGTCGTATTTTGATCTTATCTTGCCCGTAAAAACACGAATTAACAAGTTGCAGTCAATGCAGTGTCCTATTTTGGACATACTCGTCACTGACTGCACACTAACTAACTAAGTATAATGCTATTACTAACGTTAGGCCTACACTGATATTAGAACACTAGTGGCATACAGCTCCAAAGCATGTGTATATAGGCCTAGTGCTTATTCCGAAAAATTTTTGGTCAGTGTCTATTTATGATTACATCGCGATTACGACAATTATCGGAGGCCGACAATTATCGGAAAATTCTCCTACAATTCTAGATTTTTCTAACTGCAAAAGCCTTCCCCAATTCTTCAAAATCCCGATAGAACGATCGTTCGTTCTGCTACGTAATTCACGCTAAAACGAAAACAGAATCGTGCCATTTAGATGCCTATGCACACCATAACGATAAAATGAACGCGATGCGACGGCCGATATTACGTTAAGCATTTGCAATAGGTGTAATGGAAACGTTGTTATAGTTGGAACGTGATATTTTATCACGCTTCACGATGCGACGGCCAATTTAATGTGGGCGGTACTGTACGTTCAATTTTGATTCTCAGCATTATATGCATTGCATACATATTACTGTAGCAACCTTAAAGAAAAAAATATGAAAATTGGCAAAAAAACGAAACCCAAAACATTGTATTAAAATTACTAAACTTTCTGTTTTTTCCCATTCCAACTGATATCTCCTTCACCACTATCGACTATTTATCTCCTCCATAGATTACTGAACTTTCTCTGTTTTTTCCCATTCCATCTGATATCTCCTTCACCACTATCGACTATTTATCTCCTCCATAGATTACTGAACTTTCTCTGTTTTTTTTCAATTCCATCTGATATCTCCTTCACCGCTATCGACTGTGTATCTCCTCCATAGATTACTGAACTTTCTCTGTTTTTTTTCAATTCCAACTGATATCTCCTTCACCACTATCGACTATTTATCTCCTCCATAGATTACTGAACTTTCTCTGTTTTTTTTCAATTCCATCTGATATCTCCTTCACCACTATCAACTATTTATCTCCTCCATAGATTACTGAACTTTCTCTGTTTTTTCCCATTCCAACTGATATCTCCTTCACCACTATTGACTTTTCATCTCCTCAATAGATTACTGAACTTTCTCTGTTTTTTCCCAATTCCATCTGATATCTCCTTCACCACTATTGACTTTTTATCTCCTCCATAGATTACTGAACTTTCTCTGTTTTTTCCCATTCCAACTGATATCTCCTTCACCACTATCGACTATTTATCTCCTCCATAGATTACTGAACTTTCTCTGTTTTTTCCCATTCCAACTGATATCTCCTTCACCACTATCAACTATTTATCTCCTCCATAGATTACTGAACTTTCTCTGTTTTTTCCCATTCCAACTGATATCTCCTTCACCACTATTGACTTTTCATCTCCTCAATAGATTACTGAACTTTCTCTGTTTTTTCCCAATTCCATCTGATATCTCCTTCACCACTATTGACTCTTTATCTCCTCCATAGATTACTGAACTTTCTCTGTTTTTTCCCAATTCCATCTGATATCTCCTTTACCACTATGGACTCTTTATCTCCTCCATAGATTACTGCACTTTCTTTGTTTTTTCCCAATTCCATCTGATATCTCCTTTACCACTATCGACTATTTATCTCCTCCATAGATTACTGAACTTTCTCTGTTTTTTTCTAATTTCAACTGATATCTCCTTCACCACTATCGACTATTTATCTCCTCCATAGATTACTGAACTTTCTCTGTTTTTTTCCAATTCCATCTGATATCTCCTTCACCACTATCGACTATTTATCTCCTCCATAGATTACTGAACTGTCTCTGTTTTTTCCCATTCCAACTGATATCTCCTTCACCACTATTAACTCTTTATCCCCTCCATAGATTACTGAACTTTCTCTGTTTTTTTCCAATTCCATCTGATATCTCCTTCACCACTATCGACTATTTATCTCCTCCATAGATTACTGAACTTTCTCTGTTTTTTCTCATTCCATCTGATATCTCCTTCACCACTATCGACTATTTATCTCCTCCATAGATTACTGAACTTTCTCTGTTTTTTCCCATTTCAACTGATATCTCCTTCACCACTATCGACTATTTATCTCCTCCATAGATTACTGAACTTTCTCTGTTTTTTCCCATTCCATCTGATATCTCCTTCACCACTATCGACTATTTATCTCCTCCATAGATTACTGAACTTTCTCTGTTTTTTCCCATTCCAACTGATATCTCCTTCACCACTATCGACTATTTATCTCCTCCATAGATTACTGAACTTTTTCTATTTTTTTCCAATTCCATCTGATATCTCCTTCACCACTATCAACTATTTATCTCCTCCATAGATTACTGAACTTTCTCTGTTTTTTTCCAATTTCAACTGATATCTCCTTCACCACTATCGACTATTTATCTCCTCCATAGATTACTGAACTTTCTCTGTTTTTTCCCATTCCAACTGATATCTCCTTCACCACTATCGACTATTTATCTCCTCCATAGATTACTGAACTTTCTCTGTTTTTTCCAATTCCATCTGATATCTCCTTCACCACTATCGACTATTTATCTCCTCCATAGATTACTAAACTTTCTCTGTTTTTTTCCAATTCCATCTGATATCTCCTTCACCACTATCGACTATTTATCTCCTCCATTTTGCTGTATTTTTACTGCTTTTAGTGTACCTTTTCTTTTATTGCACTGTTTATTTTTCATTTTTTTGCATATAAGTTAAAGGATTAGTTCAGTGGTCTTATTAATGGCAAGTGGCAAGTCAATCTTATATATGAAAAAGGAACTCAAAAGAAACAAAATGGTGAACAAACTACTTCAATATCTTATTCTGTTAGGGAAATCTTCAAGTTTAAAGCTTTGTCTTTTCTGTGTAGAAGTTACGGGTTTAATAAGTCTAATAAGGAAGGTTGGCGCCCTCATACTCAGATTCATAACAATTGCAAATTGATTTAACTTATTTACTATCTGAATAATTTTTGGTTCCGATGCGATAGCATCAGGAACCTATGCGGTCATGATGAGGTATGTGTGTGTGTATGTATGTATGTGCGTGTATGTATGTATGTTTGTGACGGCCAGCCCGTAAACATGATATCTCAAGAACGATGCACTAGGTTCATGTCATATGTGGTACACAGATAGCCCATGGTCTGTAGATGTGCCCTACTGTTTTTGATGGTAATGTCATGCATATTAATGGGTAAGCAGGGCTTAATGTAAAAATCTTGAAATGCTTATATTTTAACAATCGCATGTCTGTTTTATTTCATATTTGATATAAATATGATGTTAGCTAGTGTGTACATGTTCATGATGTAAAAACATTGATTTTCATTAATATGCGTAAAGGGCGGGTCTTAATATGATTTTGCTGAAAAGAACTTGTAAACCCGGTATCTCAAAAATGGTAAACTTTGTTTTGGGTGGTAATATTATGCATATTTATAAGTGGGCGGGGCTTAAAGTGCAAAATTTGAAAAATTGATAAATGAGCAACTGTATATACGTCCATTTTGTATTATATTGGGCGTGATAATTTTGTTGGTTATTGTGTACATGTTTATGTTATTATTTGGTACGCAGATTTCCTGTGGTCTGTAGATGTGTCCTATTGTTTTGGTGGTAATGTCATGCATATTAATGAGTAGGCGGGGCTTAATGTAAAAATCTTGAAATGTTCATATATTAACAACCGCATGTCTGTTTTGTTTCATATTTGGGATAATTATGATATTAACTGCTTTGTCCATGTTCATGAAAATGATATACATAGGCCATAATGATTTTGCTGAATAGAGCTTGTAAACACGGTAACTCAAGAATGGTAAACTTTGTTTTGGTGGTGATATCATGCATATAAATAAGTGAGCGAGGCTTAAAGTGAAAAATTGGAAAAATTGAAAAATGAGCAACTGTATGTACGTCCACTTTGTGTAATATTAGGCATGATAATTTTGTTGGTTATTGTGTGCATGTTTATGTTAATAGCAGATGTCATTGGTATGCATGGTGGATGTGGCTTAATGTGAATGTCTAAATGAGATAAACATACTGCATCTCATAAGTGATACATCACATTTATGCTATATCAGGGGTCATGGTCTGTTCATTTGTTCTAATGTTGTGGTAGTGATGTCATGGATATTTAATGAGTAGGCGGAGCTTACTGACAAATTCTTGAAATAGAATAAATGAGCATCCGTTTTTGCATCATACTTGCCATGATGTTGTTAGTTTTTGTGCAAATGCTAATGCTGTCAACATTTTGATCTGCATGGTGTGGCTTATGAATAAATATCATGAACAAATATTTCATGATAGGTCAATGACATGACAGTTAATACAGATTTTGCAAATCAATCAGCTTATGAAGAAAAAAAAAACATCGGAACTACAAAACCCTATTGGTTCTGTTCCTCAAGCTTTTTCTGGGTGCTTAGTAGTAATTATCCTTACTAGGCTCTATTTTACTACTTTCCTGACATATCCAATAGTTTTTAAGACACAAAACAGCAGTACAATGTATGACAGCATACATAAAGACTGAGGAATCTGAGGTTATGACGTCACAACTAATCTGATTTCAGTCATTTCTACACAAATGATACCAAACATTAAACTTGAATATTTCCTTAACGGAATAAGATATTTGAATGCTTTCTTCAACATTTCTTTTCTTTTGAAGTCCTCTTTCATATAAGATGGACATGCTTGACCCCTGTACTAATCCTTTAATATCTTTGGCACTATATGACCCTTGCTGTCATTTTGCTGACAGGTCTCATTTGTTCTAGAATTTCTCTCATTCTCCCCCTGTTTCTTTTCCTTCCTACCCTAGAATAACCTGACCTCTCAGGCACAATTTGACCCTCATTGTCGTGGTGCCATTAAGCCCTCATCAAACAAACAAACAAACATATATCATTGTAATATATGTTGGGGGTTTTTTCATCAGTATTTCTGCTGACAGTTTTGTATTTATTCTTTGTTGCAGCTGCTGGAATACCTCCAATCACTGCCGTTGAAAAGAATGGGCTTAGAGTAGAATTTAGCTTCGCAAAAGATAGTGCCCCTACAGTCATGAACATCTCCCTCAAAGCCACAAATTCAACAGGGAGTGCGTTCAATAGTTTCTTATTCCAGGCTGCAGTGCCAAAGGTAAGGAGTTTATAATCCCTATCTGAACAAAGTCTGAGGGGGTAACAACATGTTTGTGGATATAATGTTTTCCTATTCATATGTCTGTTTGTTTGTCCATTTATTCATATCTGTGAAATGTGCCCCATTCACCTAACATCCCCGGATAATCTAACATCCCCCAGATAACCTAACACCCCTTAGATAACCCAACACCCCCCTAGATAACCTAACATCCCCTGGTTACCTAACATCCCCGTGTCACCTAACATCCCCGAGTCACCTAACATCCCCCTGGTAACCTTACATCCCCCATTCACCTAACATCCCCTAGGTAACCCAACATGCCCCATTCACCTAACCATCCCCCGGGTAACCTAACATCTCCCATATAACCTAACATCTCCCAGATAACCTAACATCCCATAGATAACCTAACATACCCTGGATAACCCATCCCCTAACCCATCTCCCCCTTACCATCCCCGGATAACCTAACATCCCCCTTATTCTAGCCTAACATCTCCCATTAACCTAACATCCCCATTAACCTAACATCTCCCATTCCCTAACATCCCCTGGATAACCTAACATCCCTTTGGATAACATAACATCCCCTGGATAACCTAACATCCCTTTGAATAACCTAACATCCCCTGGATAACCTTACATTCCCCAGAAAACCTAACATCTCCCAGATAACCATAACCTAACATCCCCATTAACTAATATCCCCAGATTAACCTAATATCCCCCAGATAGATAACCTAACATCCCCCAGATAACCTACCAACACCCCAGATAACCTAACAGACCCCAGATAACCTAACAGATCCCAGATAACCTGCCAACCCCCCAGATAACCTAACAGACCCCTCCGGATAACCTAACATCCTTCCGGGTAACCTAACATCCCCCGATCACCTAACATCCCCCGGATCACCTAACAGACCCCAGATTACCCAGAACCCCGGATATCAATAACATATCCCCAATACGGTCACCAGACCCCCGGATAACATTCCCGGGTCATCTAACATCCCCCCGGATAACCTAACATCCCCGATAACCTAACATCCCCAGATAACCTTACATTCCCAGGTAGATAACCAAAGAGACCCTAAACATCCCCTGGATAACCTCAAATCCCCCCGGATAACCTTACACCTCCCGGATAACCTAACATTCCCAGGGTCACCTAAGATCCCCCGGATCACCTAACATCCCCCGGGTCACCTAACATTCCCCGGGTCACCTAATATCTCCCAGGTAACCTAACATCCCCCGGATAACCTAACATCCCCTGATAACCTAACAGACCCCCCCAGATAACCTAACACCCCCCCAGATAACCTAACGGACCCCCAGATAACCTAACAGACCCCAGATAACCTAACAGACCCCAGATAACCAAACAGGGCCCTCTGATAACCTAACATCGCTCCAATAACCTAACATCCCCGGATAACCTAACATCCCCAAATAACCTCCTAGATAACCTAATATCCCCCAGATAACCTAACATCCCCCAGATAACCTACCATCCCCCACATAGCCTACCATCCCCACATAGCCTACCATTCCCACATAGCCTACCATCCCCCTAATAGCTGGACGGACCCCGGATAGCCCAACGGACCCCGGATAGCCCAACGGACCCCGGATAGCCCAACGGACCCCGGATAGCCCAACGGACCCCGGATAGCCCAATGGACCCCGGATAGCTAAACGGACACCGGATAGCTCAACGGACACCGGATAGCCCAATGGACACCGGATAGCCCAACGGACACCGGATAACCCAACGGACACCGGATAACCCAACGGACACAGGATAACCCAACGGACACTGGATAACCCAACGGACCCCGGATAAGCCAACGGACCCCGGATAATCTAACGGACACCGGATAACCCAACGGACACCGGATAACCCAACGGACACCGGATATCCCAACGGACACCGGACAAGCCAACGGACACCGGACAACCCAACGGACACCAAACAACGCACCGGACAACCCAATGGACACCGGACAACCCAACGGACGCCGGATAACCCAACGCACGCCGGATAACCCAACGGACATTGGATAAGCCAACAGACCGGATAAGCCAACGGACATTGGATAAGCCAACGGACACCGGATAACCCAACAGACACCGGATAACCCAACAGACACCGGATATCCCTATATTTGTACATGTTTCAGGACATAATGTCTGTCCTGTTCCTATATCCGTCTGGCTGTCAATACATCCTGATCTGCAAAGTGTTAAGTTTTCTCTCTTATGTGTTTTGATGGATGCGCATAGTTATGCATGCCAGAAACATATGTTGTGATGAAATTCAACTTGCAGCTTGATTTTGGAGGTTCGAGAAAGTTCCTTGACCTAAACCTTTTATAACGTATGCGCTAAATTTTCAGGAAGGGAATGCATTGGTGCATATAACCTTATCAAAAAGATGTGGTCAGGAGTAAAGATGATTAATGATTTTGAAGGATTTTGGGATGAAACTTAGAAATGAGCTGACATTACCTTACATGTAAATGAGCAAGATATTTGTGAATTCATAGATGTGTCATGTTGTATTGACAGTTTCAATGTAACTTTAAAAAAATGAGATGTTTTCAAAATTGCAATAGATTTGAACTGGGGTAACTGTATTAAATGCACAAATGTAAAATATAATGTTAATAATTGGTTAATAACTAAATAACAAAATTGATAAAAGTACACATTTTAGTTGTAAACCCTTCAACTAAAGCCATCCTCATACAATTGTTAACACAAAAGCAAACAGTGGAGGAGTTAAAGTTTCAATAAACACACAGCAGAAAACAGATTGTTTACCAACAAGGTGGAGAATTTACAAAGATCAAATTCTGAACTGAATTTATGGAAAGAGATTGTATCTAATTTAAAAATAATCCTTTTTAAGATATTAAACAGTTTTTACTATGTCCTTTGGACAAGGATTGATCATATTATTACCTACTTTTAGAGCTGATCTCCGTACTGTTACTTCATTTCATTCACAGGCGTTTCAGCTTGAGATGATGACGCCCTCTAGAGACAACGTCCCTCCAAACAACTCCGACATCCTCACCCAGGTAATCAAGGTCAGCAGCACGTCAACCCAACCTTTGAGAATGCGGTACCGTCTCTCGTATAACGTCAACGGTAACGCTATAAACGACGAGGGAGTTGTAGATAACTTTCCTGCGAATCTTTTCAATTCTTAGCTTCGTGAATCACAGTGGAGATGCGGCGCAGATCTGCGTAACATTGTGTTCATTGTTGGCTGTGTGGAATGTAGCACCAATTACCAAGGAGCATAAATTTATACCAAAAAACTCAGAACATTACAGGAGAGATTCGATCGGAAAATTTGCATTTTAGACATAAGAAGTTTTTAATGGGTTGCATATTTGTTTACAGCCTTGTGTTAATGAAACCGTGCATCTTGAAATGTGTCCTTAATAGTAACTATTAATGTGCACTTAGAATTATTCAAGGTTGCTCAAACTGCAAAATTTCAATTAAGTTCTATGGAACCTAGAGTATGTTTGTTTGCCTTCATGATTAAGCACAGATTATTTAGTATCTGGCTAAAGTTTAGAATTTTGTCTAAAGCTCATATAATTTCTGAGATTAGGTTGATGAAAGTTTACGGATATTTGCCCAAATTCTGATGGGGTACACTAAAGACAAATCTTTGTGGAAGTGTATTGATTGTTCCTAATGTCAAAACGTAAATGATTTGAACATGACATGTTGATGGGTGTGTGTGGCAGAGAATCAAAAAAGTGACTAGTATCAGTTTTGTTTAAAATCTTGGCAGGATTCACAAAAATAGACTGGATTTGCAGAGGAAAATTAACATGTTGTTCCACTGATTGCATTGCAAATTTGCCTTTTTCTTGCATAAATAACCCACGAAAATATAAATGATTGGTTTTGATAGGATAGATAACTATGGACAGAATTTCTAATAGATTTGATAAACAATCTTGCTAATGTTTCCTGTAGATGTCACAAGTGTCTTGTTGTTCTGCAACAGAAAGCGTTACAGAGTATTTCTTTATTCTATTGTGACTTTTTGGAGGAAAATCACATGTGGGGGAAAAAAGATTTAAATGTTGATGCATATGAAATATTAAAATATGTTGGTAAGAAATGTTTTGTATAAATCTGCTTGTTGATTTTTACCAGTTTTGATCTCTGCATGAATGAGCTAGCATTATTATTTCTGATGTTGTGTTAGTAAGAGGGGTGAAGGGGGAGGGGGTTACACACTCTTGCCCAAACTGGGTGTTTAGATCCATTATGTTGCTTGGATGTAAAGGCTCTAATGAGCAAAGTGAATTCAGGTAAACTTCCATCGGCTTCAATATTTTCCAGTTTGTCAAAATGAGTTATTAAATTCTTTAATGATAGATAAATCTGACAAAATTGTTCAAATAAGATTCAAAAGTCTATGCAGTTAAGTCTTCATTTTAGCAGGAAAAGTTAGGAATATTTAAGAGAATAACATCACTTGATTACAGAGTTGGCAGAAGTATGTTCCTGCTCATTCCTCAGAGGATACAAACGTACTCCCACATATCTCGTGTTTTGAGATAAAATTTGGACATTTATTTATATGGTAAGAAATATTCACCCTGTTGGTGGAGCGCCCCTAGCTTCCTTGGCATTATGTTTGTTTTGTAAATTTAATATATATATATATATGTTATATATATATAAATATATATATTTATATGTATATATATAAATATATATATATATATATATATGTATACATATATATATAAATATATATATATATATATATATATATATATATATATATATATATATATATATATATATTATATATATATATATATATATATATATATATATATATATATATATATATATATATATATATATATATATATATATATATATATATATATATATATATATATATATATATATATGTATATATATATATATATATATATATATATATATATATATATATATATATATATATATATATATACACCCTATACCCTGTTGTAAAATCTGGTTTAAAACTTTTGGTTAAAATGTCAAAACCCTCATTACATTATTTTTGTTTTTGCTTTTCGAGGACCAAATTCTACCCATTAGAATAATGAATGGATTGTTGGATGCCTCAGCTGTGCAGTATTCCAAAACTTCTTGCAGTTTATATCTGGATTGTTTTCCTTAAAGTGTTTTTGATCGAAAGTTTTACATTAAATACTTATTTCTTGTTTTCACAAAATCCAAAAAAGAGTCCTCGTGTTTGGAGTTTTGTTCCTCTATAACATAGTTTGTACTATTTGCCATGAAGTTGCTCAAATTCCCTGTACATATGTTGAAGCTAGACGTTGATAATAGAGGCATTGTACCTTTGACAAGGTATGGTATATACCAATAGTGTATCTATCAATTTTTACATTGATTCAAGTTTTTTTTAATAAGATGGCTTTTTCTTCAATTATCTCCTTCTTTTGTGGGTTTCATTCCCATGTCTAATTTTTGTTCTCTTTTTTTCCTTCAAAAATGGACTTAGCAACATTGTTCTTGTAGTGTGTTTTAATGTACACACCACAATCTTTAAAAATATGTACTAAAATTAATTTTAAATAGTCCAGCATTATCTTTGGATCTGTTTAAAATAAGGATAAAAAAATGCTGCCATTAATCAATGTTACCCATGATCCAACACTCAGCTTGTATTTATTCAGTGTGGGGGAGGAAACTAGTGATGGATTAAGAACATTGAATAGTCACTGAAACATGAATATTCAAAGTTTGAACATAAATGTATCCATTGATTCATTGCATTTTTAAACAGGAATATAGCATTCAAGGTTCAAACAAATGAAATCAAACATGAATATTTAAAGTTATTATACATGAATATCTAAAGGTAATCAAACATGAATACTCGAAGTTAATCAAACATGAATATTCAAAGTTATCATACATGAATACTCAAAGTTAATCAAACATGATACTCGAAGTTAATCAGACATGAATATTCAAAGTTAATCAGACATGAATATTCAAAGTTAATCAAACATGAATATTCAAAGTAAATCAAACATAAATATTCAAAGCATATGGTTGTGCCTTTTTATTTCAAGTTTATACATAATTTTATGCACAAATCTATCATAAGGGTTATAAATGTTTTAATTTCTAATGGATAGGAAGTTTTTGTAATTGTTTAAGACATGACTACATGAAATTAGTGAAGTCAGGAGTTTGCTTGTCCTTAGTGAGTCACCATCTTAATACAAATGCAATGGATTGCAACATCACCGAAACAAAGTTTTTCTTCCGATGGCTACCAACTTTCTTTCCTTACCTTGTAAACACACAAATTTTAGTCCTCTGTATGAAGGAGACGTTCCCGAATTAAATGATGTCACTGAGTAAAATTGATTGTCAATAATGTATCAAACATTGTTATTTTCTTGAAGTTTTGGCTCCTTGATCTTTTACAGTGAGATTCCTGCGTAGAAATTAATTTTCTATGCTAAACATGGTTACACATACATGAGTGTACACAAGTTAGAGAAAGAGCAACACGGGAAACAAATTTACAGGCATTTCTCATGGGCGTATATGCATCACAGCAATTAAAATACACTGTTTGAGTGTTGCAATTTCAACACGTATAACACCATATGCATACTTTCACGCCACAATTGTAAGATATTCAAAATATTGTGCACACTAATTTCAGAAGCGCAATACATTTGATTTGTGCAGGCACATGTACATGTGCCGGCATTACATGTATTGTTCAAGGTGTTTTACGATATTGAAAAAAAATTATCTTATTTTTCCCTACGAATTTTGAGCATTTAGCATTGTTGTTTCTCTCCAACTTTTACAACTGCAGCTGGAAACAAACTGAAGTAAGTGTGTTTGATTTTTCAGTGAGAAGGGAGTTGATTTTAATATTGAAAATAAAGGTTCCCAGAAAAATCTGGGAGTTTTTTGTTTTTTTGACATATGTTAAATCCTGTTGACTTTTGATTAGTATGTAAAGCAACTTTTCAATGTACATACCCAAATCGGTAGATTTGGAGATATGTTCTATTTGGGTAGGTGGACTCGTACTCGTTTGTCCTAGTTTGCCATGGTTATAAGTTAAGCTTGTTCGAGTTTGATAAAGGTGACATCAGATCAAGGCCTTAGCTAGCTCAAAATAAACTAAGCCTGCCTAGTGAGCTTATATCTTGCTTCCCGAGTAAGAAAAATAAACACCGAGGCCTGGCTTCTGTTGGGTAGAAACTTGTTTCATGATGTGTCTGTTGTTGATCTGTGGGTAAAGTGAAACATCAAAAGATTTCTCCTACCAAATCTTTTATCTCCGATATGGCCCTTTGTCAGGTGTTGCATTATAAGGAATTGACATTGACAATATGAAGATTTCCCTGGGATGGGTAAAACTGTTATTTTATCATTTGAGAAGATGAGAAAGTCAGTATTTGGGTTCACTGGCTTTCTAATCTTTGGAAATGATTTTGACAAGGAGAATGGGTATAATTCTCATAAATACCCACACTTGTTGAAATGGGAGATAATTCATCAAAGTTGTATTTTGAAGATTCAGTGGACTGCAAGTGACATAGTGGCATGTTGCAAAGAATGTGTTGATGGCTTTAGAGGAATATTCTCACAGTTGTAGATCTGGGTACTTGATCACTAGAAAAAATGTATAAAAAAGAGTAATAAATTGCCATCAAAGAGGGATATATTTCTTACTGTAGTATGAAACAATAGGACGAGGCGACACCATGCTGACCTCAATCATAGCTATACAATGACATCATAGAATGAAGGTGATTCAGCTTAGTGAAATATTTTAACAAAATTGATGTAATTGGTGATTCAAAGCTTGGAATGTCCCGATGAGATGTAATGGATTTCACTGACAAGGAGGGAGAGCTTGAGATAGAAAAATGGTGGTGTAGAGTTATAAAAATGGTGTTGTAAAATTATAGAAATGGTGTTGTAAAGTTATAGAAATGGTGTAAAGTTATAGAAATAACATGGTGTTGTGCAGATGGTGTTGAAAAGCAAAAGATGAGTTTATGGTCGGTCATGTTTTTTTATAATAGAGAAAAAGAGGTAAAAGAATTACACAATTTCATCTCAATATGGAGATGTTGATTAGTTTATTGCTTCTCAACTTTGCCTTAAAAGGATTTATTTGGAATGTAATTCAAATTATTTTATAATTCTGTGGTGGCAAGTACAGAATATGCTGGAATGTGTAAAAGAATTACAAATTGAAAATCTTTAATGAAATTCATCAAGATTGCCTTAAGGTGATGTCACTTCCTGTCTGACACATGACTTGGACTGTTAAAGCACCATTTATCCATACCTCCAATCAGTGTACTTGTCTGGTATATTTCTAATATCAGCCACATTTTATACTCAGTGGTGGTACTGTGGGGTCAGGGGCCTCCACCCCAACCCCACCCCCATGAGACAAAGCTAATCCTTCTTTTCCCCCATAAAATCCTGGCACTGTCACTGTCTGTACTATATGCATGCTTCTGTCTGTTAATCGGATAAAGTGGACATAATCGACCTCTAAAACTTTGACCTTTGCGTGTCCAGACGGTGTTTTGCATATATTGTAAATGAGTTGAAGATAGCGTGAAGATATGGTTATAGGCGATGTAAATGAGGTGTTATTCAAAATGGTGTTAAATGAGCCCAAAATTCTTGGTGGGTGTTAATATGTAAATGGTGTTACAGAGTAACTAAAATCTTTTTTCTTTCACTACTTATTCTGTAATGTATGATAATAATGGTTCTAATGCTAGCTATGGTTTTAAGTGTTCACGCATTGATACCATTGCACCTTGGGGCCTTTCTCGAAGTACTTTGTATTCATTTTTGTTTTCTATGTGATAATTTGTGTAAGTAAATACGATAGCATTGTAAGTATGAAATAAAACAAGTATATAATGTAAGAAATTTTCATCACTTGCATGTTTTCGTATAAGTCTTGATAGGAACAAAAACAATGGGTTATTGTTCATAGAATTGGAATCCGTAGCCATAAAAAAGTCCTTAGAAATTTTGAATCTTTTCTTAGGTATTTGTTTTTGCTCCACTTTACATATCAATCATCTATAACAGCCATTTTCATTGTAGGGTGAATTTTACAATCAGAATACAATCAAAGATAAATGATTAAGTTATCTTCATTATATTTAATCATATATGATTGATTTTCCAAGTTTCAATATATATGATAGGTTTTTTTAAGATTCCATTAATTTTGGTTGAAACAAAGTAAAATATGAAATAATTTATGCAAAAATATTCTGCTTTAATTGGCAAATTTGATTAGGTCATGCATATGAATCCATTCTCTTAGGCTACAATTGGGATGAAGGTTCCAGAAATGTACATCACATTGTTTGTACTATAAAGAAGACTATCAAATACACAGTTAATCATTTCTGTAGAAAATTTGAGGGAAAAAAATATCTTTTGAATCCCTGATTGTATAATGTAGCTTTTTTAAACTAGTGATAAAATGCTGGATTTTAGATTTTGGAAAATATATTCTTTTTTTAAGTGTGCATGATTGAAATGTACTTCTATTGAAATGTCTTTTTTGTTTGTTTAGCAAAATTTTCAACTATTAAATCACAAAAGTGCTGTTTAGAGATGTTGGTACCTTCAGTCTTCACATGTGGATAAATGAGGTCTGACGTCACTCATTTATGTGGATGAATGAAGTCTGACGTTACTCATTTATGTGGATGAATGAGGTCTGACGTTAATCATTTTTTTCTTCTTAAAGGTAGCGTGATTTTAGTCCTACCTCAGCTAGTACTATAGCTTAGTAGTATTAACACCATAATGTAGCGTAGGTTGTGATGATACTAATGCATTGTACAGCTATTAATTAAAAAAGGTAATCAAGTTTACTTATGCTTTAGAAGCCCCTGATGAAATAATACATTTTAACAAACAAGTCGACAACAACGTAATAGACATTGGAACAAACAATTTATGTGAAGCAAATTTTGTTATACAATTACTCAGTTTACCAGCCAAAAATGTTACCATGAAAACTTCTTGTCCTCTGTCGCCCCTGCTGAATCTTTGTCAGGCCCACCCTGCATTCTTAGGGAGGGTTTTATCTCTTATTAAAGAGATAAACAAATGAAGGAGATTATTAAAATCTTATTGTTCTAATTTTAATTTTTAAATAACTACATAAAGGGCATCATTTACAGAATAGGCTGCTCTTTGGGTCAGAATTTGGTTATAATATTGTCAGGCGGTACCAGAAAATTTTGTCAAAAAAGAGCCGGTACTAATTTGAAGTACCAGTACTTTGTGCGTGCCTGGATAAAGGTCAAAGAACTACAGTATCACTTCATTACGAGTTGATGCTCAATCCTTCTCTGTAAACGATCACATTTATAGGGGATCTCCAGCTCTAGCCACAAGCTCTAGCACAAATCTGCATGAAAATTCATTAATGGTTATTTTGGGGGGTTGGAAATGGTAATTTTTGCAAGTTGTTGGCCGTGGATAATTGCAAGTACCGGTACTTGTGTGATTACTGGTACTTCTGCGAGTACCGGGATACTGCCCAATGCTAGGTTGTAATACTTCAAACAGCCAAGATAGATAAATGTGATTCCTGTTTTATTAATATTAATTGTTTCAACACATGTACTGTACACAATCTTAATTTGGGTGATAGATCAGATTGAATGGGGAGTAAAGCCATTGCACTTTAATATTATATGTGCCACAAGTAGAGAATTAGGTAATTGTTTCATAATTTTTTTTTTTTAATTATAACTTCAATTTTCTTTCGAATGATATTTTCTGAAATTCATAAGTTTAACACCGTATGTGTTTTAACTAAATAAAATTCATTGGCTCATATGATACAATACAGAAATTGACAGTTTTCTTTTATGAAAATTTTGATAGAAATTATTGCAAATCAATCACAGGGCAATTACAAGAAGAAAACGAAATAAAGATTTTCTCAGTAGAAGCCTTTTGATGGGAGTCAGCATTATTCTGATATGGTCTCAAGTATGTATGTAGTATGTTCAAATTTATATATAAATGGCCATTGTTTTGGAAAATATAGAATCATATAAATTGCCATTGTTTTGGAAAATATAATCTTTAAATGGCCATTGTTTTAAATTCATTGTTCAGGGTTGTAAATCAAAGCAGACTGCTGATTTTAATGCTCATAAAAGCAAATCAAGTATGATTCATGGTACATATTTCATCATACATGTTACAATGTATCTTTCTTGACCTTTTCTAACTTTCTTAGCAAATAGTTTAAACCCAATATCTACAGAGGCAGGCATCTTGAAGGTGATTATAAAATCCAGCTACGAAGTGATTCGATTCTTGATCCAGTTGTGAAACAAATTTTAGCTGCTATGTACAGATAAAACAAAAGCTACCAAAGTAGTTTATAGCCAGTTGGTTTTAGTCTAATATTGATTGAATGAAATTAATGCTGTAATTTTTGTTGCTGATATATTTTGTAATGTTTAATGTTGGGAAGAGTAGTAATCCATCGGAGAGCATTGGATGACTTTATATTATACGATTATGGATTCAAAAGATTGTACAATCCATCTTTTGTGTGACTGTATTTTTCAAGTTTTGTTTGTGTTTTAGGCAATATTATCTTCATCCTTCTTGGTGACTTCAACGCCCACAACCCCCTGTGGGGCCCCAATACCACCACCCCCCAGAGACAAGCTTATCGAAACCACTCTCCGACAGCACAGCCTCTCCTTGCTCAGCACGAACTCCCGACTAACCTTCACCCTGCCACAGGCTCCCTCACCTGTATTGACCTGTCTATCTGTTTCCCTAACCGCCTCCTTGATTTTAGCTGGAAGGTCACTGCTGATCTCTGTGGTAGTGACCATTACCCTTTTCTTATTCACTCCAACCTTCATACTCCCACTGACCACACCCCTAATTGGAACCTCGAGAAGGCCTAGTGGCCCCTTTTCGTAACCCTCTGCGACTCTCACCTCTCCCCCATCTCCTCAAGGGTGAGGATCCCACGTTAAACTTCAGTAGCATCCTTATCAACATCGCCACCTGCTATAATCCCAAAATTTCCAAACCCCCTAACCACCCCCCCTCCTCTCCCCAACCCCTGGTTCTCTGATGACTGCAAAAGCGCCATCAAGAACAGGGAAAGGGCCCTCAAGAACTTCAAAACTAACCCGACCACCCTCAACCTCTTCTGCATCAGCCATGCCAAAGCCCGGCGCAGTATCAAGCACACTTAAACCAACACTTGGAACAACCTCATCTCTTCTCTCACCACCAACACCCCCACTAAGAAGATTTGGACAATGGTTAACAGCTTCCACGGCAGGATGGGCAAATCTTCCATCTCTCCTGGAATGGTAACCTTCTCACTGCAAAAAAGGACATTGTTTACCACCTTGCCGCCTCTTTCAGCAACATCTCGTCCTCCGCCAACTACCCCAATGCTTTCAAAACCAAAAACGCTCGTGATGTAGCCCGTAGTATCACCTTTCCCTCCGACAATACCGAGAGCTACAACAACCCTCTCAACCTTTCTGAATTAAACCAAGCCATCCATAATGCTGACTGCACGGGCCCAGATAACATTTCCTACTAGTTCCTGAAACACCTCCCCAACAAGGCTACCACTACCCTACTCAACATCCTCAACCACATTTGGTCCTCACTCTTTTCCCCTATCTAAAGGACAACTATTATCACCCCCGTCCCCAAACCGGGGAAGGACAGTACCATCCCAGCTACCCCATTGCCCTCACCTGCTGTCTTTGTAAAATTATGGAAAGGATCATTAACCAGAGACTAAACTGGTTCCTTGAGACCAACAGAATCCTCTCCCCTCACCAAAGCAGCTTCCAGAAACGTCGCAATATTCTGGACCAGTTAATCATGCTCGACACCACTATTTGGGAATCCTTTGCAAAAAAGGAACACCTCATTGCCATCTTCTTGGACCTCAAGAAAGCTTTCGACACTACTTGGAAATACGGCATTATCCGCAAACTTTACACCATTGGTCCAGAGGCCACCTCCACATTTTATTAAAAACTTCCTCTCACCCAGGCAGTTAATTTCATATTGGCCACACCCTCTACCCACAAGAAGAGGGCATCCCCCAAGGCAGCATACTCTCCCCCACTCTCTTCAACTGGAGCATTAATGACATCATGGACAACCTTGGCCCCAGATCAAATGTGCCCTCTGACTTCACCATTTTCTACTCCTCCCTAGCTTTCCTCTTGTCGAAAAAAAAAGGTTCAACTTAGCCTCAACCGGCTGCAAGACTGGTGCAACAATAACGGTTTTAAATTCTCCAAAGACAAGACAGTCTGCATGCATTTCTGTCATTTCAACAACCTCCACCCCAACCTGAACCTCGTGCTAAATGGCAATCGCATCCCTAAAGCTGAACACACTAAGTTGCTGGGTTTAAATCTAGACCCTAAGTTCTCCTACAACCAACGCATCACCAACCTGAAACAGAAACGCAACAGCTCCCTCAACTTCTCCGTCTCCTCTCCAACACCTTTTAGAGTGCAAACTGCCATGCTCTCCTCAAAATCTTTAGGCTCACCATTCGTGCCAAGCTTGACTATGGCAATATTGTCTACTGTGTCGCTACAACTTTTACCTCAATCATATCAACACCATCCAAAATGAAGCCCTCAGGCTTTCTCTGGGTGCCTACAGGACCTCCCCAATCACCAGCCTTCATGTTGAAGCTTAACCTCTCCTACACCCAGAACCCTGTTTACAACCTCATTAGGTACCCCAGTTTCTCCACCCTCTTTGATAGGACTAAAACATTATCCCCTCCCTTTAGCTTACACATTACATCAGACCTTCTCCATCTTGGCATTAACCCGCCAATCTTGGCACCTTCTCCTGGCCCACTTTTTCTCCCTGGGCCACCCCCCTTCCTTCTATCCACCTGGGCCTCTTCACTCATCACAAAATCCAAACTACCCTCTTCAACCAAATCAAAGACAAACTCTCATACTACACCTCCATCTATACTGATATGGCTCCAAGGAAGGCAACAAGACAGCTGCCATCATCCAAGACATCACCCTCAGTAGCAGGCTTCTCGTCCATCTTCTAGGCCGAGGCCAAGGACATCCTCCCCGCCCTCAACTCTCTGCTCAGCCACTTTGCCGTCTTTTAAGATTCCAAGGCTGTCCTTACTTCGTAATCTTGAATGGGATAACTCCACATCCCACCTCCTCCGTAAACTCCTTTCACCCACCCTCTGCAGGAAAAGTACTTTTCTTCTGGATACCCAGCCATATTGGCTTCCCTGGCAAAGACAGGGCTGATGCAGCCGCTAAGCTTGCCTTCAACCTCCCCCACCCCATTTCCCAAAACCCTTTCTGATATCAAACCGCTTCCCTTGTTCGTGACCGCTGGCAAACCTCATGGGACTCCCAAATTGTTAACTCCACGTCATCCAGCCCACCATTCCAATCAAACCCACCATTCTCGTGTCGACAACGTTCATATTACCTGTCTTAGAATAGGTCACACTCACCTCACTCACTCTCATGTTTCTCTCAATCTCCCCGTTTTCTTTCCTTCCTACCTCAAGAATGATCTAAACTCTCGGGTATTATTTGACCCTCATTGCCGTGGTGCCGTTGAAGCCACCCCCTTGTTGAGAAGGGAACGTGGTGATATGATTCAGATGTTTTGACTTCAGTAATTTCCTACATTTCAGCTAATCCTCATGTGACATGTAGCCACAGTTTGATGTTAACCAAAGGGTTCTCACAGATTGATATTCAGCATTTTAGCTTTATGCAATTGATTGTTAAATAGTGGAATGGTTTACTCTTGGTTCTGTTCACAATTTCAAGTTTTTGACTAATTTTGGGCATCTTTGATTTCGTTCAGTTTTTCTGTATTTTACATTTGTTGCAGTGGTGTTAGTTTGGGCTTTTTATGGGGTGACTAACCCTTCTCAGCCTGTCATCTTAATTATTCTACATCATGGGAGTGGCAGGGACAGAGGCCCATCCTACCTAAATATCGTAAGTGGAATGGCAATAAAAAAATAACTGCATATAAATATTTTACAAAGTGCAATTTATTTTAAATTCTTGATTTTAAAAAGCATAGTTACAAATATTCATTTACAACTCCTGCAAACTCCACATTATACACCATACCATTTCCCTTCACATATTGCATCTGTAGCTCAACAGTTCACTGATCAAAAAGAATACACATTACATACAGCTCTGAACAACAACCAGTATCTTGAAAAAAAAGTATTTGAAAATGATCACCTTTTGCAATATACTTTGATGTGCTGTATTTAAGGATATAAGTGATGGTAATTTCTAATATCAAAAAAATATAGAAACATGAAATATTTATATTAATATCTTTACATGGTGTCTGAAGGCAGCTAGGAACCTATTAACCTGCACAGACCTAACAATTGATAATAGGAGCCTAACTTTGACTGGAAATGGAATCCTCTTTTCACTAGAAGTAACACTTACTAAAAGCTCTCATGCGGGGATTCTGAATAGGCGGCCCACGGGCCAAATCTGAGCCGCGAACAATAGTCATTATATAATGCAATACAGTGCATTGCATGTAAGTTTAATCCGAATCAGATCGGTAAAAATTGCAAAATACTTATTTATGTTGGTTTTTCCTATGCAGATCAGCTCACTAAAACATCGCGGTTTATCAAATAAAATGTTACCTTTAGTACTTCTGCTATAAATTGGGCTCGCGGCTTATCAAAGGAAGGTGGATAAGAAACCACTGACATGTGGCGTACATCCTTCTAATCGTACACGCTCTCAACTTGTTTGTACTCAGGGACGTTTGTTTTGACAGGTTTTGTTTGTCACATGACGCTGGTTTTGCCACGTGATTGGCCCACGGCCTGAAGCTGTTGTGAAATGATGGCTCTTCAAAAAATTTGTTTAAGAACCCTTGCTCTAATGTATAATCTTTTGAGCAGCATTTAATGCAATAGTGATAACAAAATCTTCTTCAGGAACTAAAACTTAGGAGTATAATTGTAAATTTATGAACGAGCCTGATATTGTACTGAATTTTTTTAAAGCGTGAAGTCCCGTATTCTCATATTTCATAAAGTAAATAGCAATTCCTTGATTAAATTATGATTACAATGGATAGAACTCATGAAATAATCATGGTAAAATGTTTTTTTTTACAAGAAAATAAACATAACAAGGAGATATTTAATATAAGCATCCCTTGAGTTTCTCCCTAGCCACTTTTGCATGTTTTAAAGTAATGTGTGTCAGTATTATCAATATCTTTGTTCTACAATGAGTATTGTGACGTTTACATATATCATTATTATCTACCTGTTTGTATACATTCATCTATTTTCTGCTACTTTGTTATGTATTAATACCTTTATGCAGAAGTGCTGAATAAATATTTTTGAAATTGAAATTGATAATATTTCCAGGACCAAGACAACATCTAAATCTTCAAAAATCTGTTTAAAAACAACATTTCATAACCTTACATGGGGGACATGAAAAATAAAAGTCATAGGAAATAGGTCACTAATGGGACAATCAGTGTCTAGCTACATTTTTGAACATCTATTTCAACATGAGCCTGGGAGAAAAAAATGTTCAATTCATAACAAACAAACACTCTTTTCTTCACAAGGTTATCAGAATATTTGTGAAACAACACATCTACTTGTCACACATTATTCCATATCTTGTTTAAGCACATAGCAAAACATTTGAGAAAATATACTAAAAAGATTGACTTAATTATTTTATTTTATTTTCTGTGGAAGGAACATCACTATTTCCAGCAGTCCAGATGTTGAGGTGACATTCGACACACACCTTTGACCTTTCGTTCCTCAACCCCTGTCAACTTCCGAATTTAAATCAATATCCCACAGACAAACCATGCTACCAATATAAAAATTGTTTGTAATTTTTGAGATTGACTAAAATAGAGATAAAAAAGAAAGGAGGCAATTACCTCCTCACTTAAGAGTCTAGTGCACTTTTAAATGCACATTAAAATGTTAAATGCACTATTAAAATTTAAATGCACTAGTGTACTTTTAAATGCACTAGTGTACTTTTAAATGCACTAAAGCTCTATTAGATATAATAGGAATTTAGTCTTAAATACACTTGTGTTCTTTTAAATACACTTGTGTTCTTTTAAATACACTTGTGTTCTTTTAAATACACTTGTGCACTCTTAAATTCATTAGTCCACTTTTTCCCAACTACAAATGCACTAGTGCATATATGAATGCATTTGTGCACTTCACTCACTATTGCACTTTTGCACTCACTGGTGCAACTATGCACATAATATATACATGGATGACCTTACTCTTAATATACTATTCCAACATTTCCACACTATATAGTTTTAAATCTTGCATAGATTATTCATCCAGCAAAGCAGAACTTCCACCATCCATCCATCCATTTTAGAAAATTAAAAAGTTTATAAAGATTAGAAATGTAGAAATATATGGAATTAGAATCTTATCTCTAAAAGTATTAAGGCATTCAAAAATAGGAAATAGTATCTCATGTAACAAAATGTGTGAAGTATTTTAGGATCAGATTAAACAACCTATAAATCTAGTATGATACTGACCTATTGCATGTTTTATTAGTCAAGTTACAACATGCTTTGGAAGTGTATATAACTAACATTTAAACCTAGCATTAACAAAAGTAACCCTTTCTTAATTCAGTACAATCTTCGAATGATTCTGTTTACTTACTTAAATTAGTGACATATGTATAAGAACCTCACATTTATAAAGAGGCATTCTTCAAAAATTGTATCAAATTGATAATCAATTATTCATTGACTCATTAATAAGGATCAGCATGAAACTCCCCTTACCAAATCCTGTATTTACTAGTGCTGTCATGACATGTGGATTATCGCGATATCTCTTTTCCCACGACATGAAATCTGCTTCTCTACACATATCGCAATACCAAAAACTAATACTTAAATCTAATTAGGCCATTAAAACGTGCAAAACTATCCTGAAAAACATAAAAAAATAAATAAAAATCGTGCTCCTTCACCCCACACTGGCACGCTCCGATGTAAGTTGCCAAAGAAAAAAAAAATTGGCCCAGAACATGCCTCTCAGGCTTTCACTTTAATGATTTTATGGTCACGTGGCTGAATTAGTAAACACATGCGTGATGGACATAATAGTCACATGATCACGTTGTCTGCTAGATCTGCAAATCATTTTTTCTTACATTCATCATAAAAGTAGTAACTTAGTGATATTAAGAATTTGTGTCGGGAGTCAGTTTCTTAAACAGTATTGCATTATTCAATATATCGCGATTATTTTTCTCCATGATATTCAAAAATAATAAAGCCATGTCATGACAGAACTAGTATTCATAATCATAAATGCTTATAAAGCATGCAGAAATAATAAAATAGAAAATAAATTTTTTATGGAAGATACTCAATTCAATGAGAAACAATGTCATAGATTACAAAAGGTTTAGAACAATAATTAATCTACAAAGCACATCTAATCCATAATCCAAGTAAACGTGCAGTTACCAGATATAAATGAGCATTTGTAGATAAAAACCAACGTCTGAACATACAGGCAATAAATATCGTATAAGAATCTACTGACTGTCCTATATTACAACAGAGTACCTGGTACATTTTTAAAATCCCTGGTAAAGTTTTTCAATAAGTTGTCTATTAAACTTAAGGCTAGTGAAGCAAAACACAGGGTGCAGTTTTACTTTTGTAACAATGTCACAAAATATAGTTATAAATATAGTAATAAGGTTATATATATGAACTAAGCAAATCTAATTTGAACAAAAGATTAGAATTTAAATGCCAATGATGAACATCTGATTAAAATGAATCATCTACTAAATAAACTAAAACTATTAAGGCTAGTTAAAAGTGAAACTATCAAGGCTAGTTAGTAAGGGAATGCAGATATATAACAGGGTGCAGTTTCACTTTTGTAACAATGTCACAAAATCTAGAGGTAAGATTAAATGAAGAACATTTAATTTACAATTTCATTTAAACGATAGATTAGGATTAACATACCAATGATGCACATCTGGTTGCCAGCATATATGAAAATTCAAATTAATCTGAATAAATGATAGTAAGTTTCATGTTCAAAGGGTCTGAGAGCTTGGGATTTACTATGCTGTGAATATCAATATCTACAGGCCATTCAACATTTTAGCTTAACTCAAAAATACAAGAAAATCTTCAATGTTGGTATGGAAGTATCAGACAATTTAATTCGAACAAAAGATTAGTGATTAAACTGCCAATGATGCACAGTTGATTGCGGAACATTTGAAAATTCAAATAAATAAATAATAGTAAGTCTCATGTTAAAAGGGTTTGAAAGCTTTACGGTGCTGTGAATATCAACATTTACAGGCCAGAACACTTGAGAGTAATCTAAAAAATATAATAAAACCTTAAATTTTATTTTGATATGGAATCATCAGGCCTAATTATTAAAATAAATGTGCAAAGGAATCTCGATGATCACATTTTGCAATATAAATTAGTGTGCTGTATTTAAGGATATAAGTAATGATAAATTATTAATATTAAAAACTTGAATCATTTTTAGTGGCTGACTGAAGGCAACCCATTGACCTGCACAGACCTAACATTGACAAATTGTACTTTTATCATCAGGCCTAATTATTTAATAAAATATGCAAATTTATGCAAAGGAGTCTCATGCCTCTAATGTTACAATGTAAACTCATCCTTTGTTCAATCATCTTGCAATATGGATAACTTCACTCTGTTTTCAATTTGATTAATCTTGGCCACAACCTTTAGTTTGGAAAACCTTGCAAAATGTGCAACCCTGATTCATGGGAAATTTCAGAGGGTAATAAGTACATCATGATGTAAGCGATTCATTACACAATGAGTAATAATTGTCCCTTTCCAGCAAATCACAATCATACCGGGCTCTTTATTTCACAAACAGCATACTCTTCTTGTTGCCATGGCTCTTGCAAAAGTCATACTAGTTTTATAAACACCACAGGGAAGAAAAACACCCAATAATTCATGTTCATGTGAAGAATTGTAAGATTGTTTGTTTGATGAGGGCTTAACGGCACCACGACAACGAGGGTCAAATTGTGCCTGAGAGGTCAGATCATTCTAGAGGTAGGAAGAAAAGGAAACAATTGTAAGATTTTCCATCCCTGTCGTTATCAATATATCAAAACAAAATGGAGGCCTGTTTGCTGCTCTTGAACTGACTATACTATATAGTTAAGTTAACATTTCTTTGGTTTAAAAGAAAAATAAAGAGTGCCTTACAGGCTAAGTTCTTTCTTTTTCCACATTTCACGCACAATAGGTAATAATGTCCACTAGGCAAGTGGTCACATTCTTCTACACTACATGTATGTAGAAGAAACTGCTCATTAATACATAATGCTTTAACAATCCCGGGTATGGTGTTGATTTTTCTTCGTAAATCTGTCCCTGTATAAATCAGCACAGCTGACCACTACTGAAATGCAATACGTTTACAAAAGGATACTCTGTTATAAAATTGCAATTTCCACTTGACGTTTCAGTAAATTATTCATCAAAATAACAATTTTTTTCTTCGGAATTCAGACTATTCGCCAAACGTAGTCTGACTCATCCTTGTGACGGGTAGGATGCATCCTTGTTCCACATCCTCAGATCAGTGAGCGTTTTGTTGAGAGCATCGATCCAATGGAACCGATCTTCTTTGGTGTCTGCAGATATCATGTACCTGAGAAGATAGATAGGAATAAATTACTTTCTTGGCGGAGTGATTTTTTTACCACAATATTTCAAGAGCAAGGTATATATAAATATTGAGAAAAGCTCAACTCTGAAAAGACATCAGTTACTTTATTCCCAGCAAAATCAAAATCTGTTAAAATTTGTTGTAGTTTTTTTGGTCTTTCTATGCAACTTTGTAATGTTCGAACAGGTATACTTCTCTATTTTTTTTGTTTAAAGCTTTATTTTTAAAGGCCATCTATCGTGATTAAAATGTGGCGGCGTACATTTTATTCCAAAACGATACTGATTGGCCTATCGATGTAAGTGCACATTGTACGATTGCATTTCGACCAATCAAAACACACGAATTGAAATCTATTTACCTCCGCGTAATAGAGACGATAACTGGCCTTTAAATCATGTACCACAATTCCTTGAATGAGAGTTGATTAATCTGACAAAATATGTTTGGGGTCTTAGCCTTTACCCTCATAAGTCAATTTTTTTAGCTTGAAATATTCTTAACATTTTCAAAGACTGAAATTAAAGAAGTTGTAGACCACAAATTTGTAACCATTCTCGAGGTCATCATGGACTTCAGGGGAAACACACGGTATGTGCTCTTTGTGTGATGTCAGCATAGACTTAGTAGAGGGGAATGTGCACACAAATTCTGGTTGATAATTAAAGTCTTTGCAATTTGGCTCGGAACTTGATCTTAAATGTTGTCTTTGGCATTAATTCACAGTAAAGATTAAGGATTGATCAAATGCTTGATTTGCTAAGCTAAGGAAAATTAGCAATGAAGTTGAAATGAGAATATGGAGGTGGATTGGGCAAGTATTGAGAATGGAAGAGGACAGCCACTGCATGACAGCATTGACATCAAAGCCAGAAGGGAGAAGGAAAGTAGGACGCCCAAGAACGACATGGAGAAGAACGGTAGTGAAGGAAAGAGAGGAGTTAGGGTGGAGATTTGGAATGAAGCCAGACATGTTGCCAGAGACAGGATACACTGGAGAGAGTACACTGCAGCCTTATGGGACATAAGGCCCGTAGAGGACAGTGGGTAAAGATTCAGGATTACAAGAAGAAATTGAGACAAACTTGATGTTGTTCATTGTAAAAATGATTTGCCATATGTGAATGAACAAAAAGCTAGGTTGGTTTCCCCTTTTGTGGCTCAATACTGCGCATAAGATTAATTACATTCATTGTTTTGCATTCCGCACCTCGAGAATACCCTCAATCCATTCCCATGGATACTTACTTGGTGGTCAGTAATGAATTGCAACGTTTGGTGACCAGCGTCTCTTTCTCGTTCCTCGCAGCTGGCCTCACATTCACTAATTCAAACGTATTTGGTCTTGCACACAGTATGCGAGAGATGAGCGCCACTTCCTTTGTGATACATTCTCGCAGGTCGATGCTTCCAATGGGATGCTGTACCAAGAACGAAAATATAAAAATACTCTTGAATATAGATCTGACAACAGCTATGATAAACTTGAATTAGTTTATGCATTAAATGATTTAGTGATAGAAGAAAACATTTAACATCTTCATTCATCAAAGAGTAAAATCATAAGTGCTTTGAAAACTACTTCTTAGTGACTACAAACCCCCCCTTTGGGGAACTCCTTCTTCACGCTACCTTACCTTAAGAAAAATCATGATTTGGAGCAGTAACTCCAGATTTATGGAAAAATGTCTTCACTTTTTCTCCAAAGTGAGTAAAATGACATTTGCAAAATAATTAGTGCAATAATTTTTTTTAATAATAAACACTTTATGTTGGTTCTGCACTACTACTACCTTAAACAGACAATGGACTATTCCATATGAAATATATCACCAACAAACTCTTCTGAGTCTCTATTTGAAAAGTATTATTTAAAGGACTATGGACATCTAAAGGCAATATAGTCTTAATTGGTTTAAGATATGATCTAAACCATTAAAACAGCAAAATAGTCCATTAAAATTGGTTACAAATTGACCACTTTACAGCATTTTAATTTTTAGCTGCTATTGCGCAAAAATGTGTGCCATCAATGGGGGAAGGCTCCTTCATTACCTTTGGTAAAACCTTTGTTTTTATCCCTCTGTCATTAATGTCTGAAATATGGAATTGGTCTACGAGCAAAATTTGATGGAACTTTGTCACACTCCGATCATCATGTATCTAGAAAAGACATTCTGAAATACACAAGTAGTTGAATTTGAAGAACAGAGTTGAAAGAATTATATAAAGATTTTGAGATGTATTCCTCTTAGTATATCACAAAATCTGGACAAATTAACAAATCATGAAACTTTGCTCAGTGATAACATGAAAACTAAATAAACTTTTAACAAATTTTAAAAACTACTCTACTCAGAATTCCATGCTCTTTCACATATCTAAAATCTGCTAGATGTCCATGGTTAAAAAAAAAAAAAAACTTCTTCAAACTGTAACCTCTCAAAAGGGCTAAAATAAGACGCATTCACCACTCACCTTATGTTTTTCATCGTCTGGGTACTTCCAATATGAAATGTGACCCTCGGCCAGTACGCACCACCTTCTATGCCATGAACCGAACCCACTGATGTCATCAAACATGGTCAGGAAGCCACGTTCAACGATGCTTGAATTTTTGCGGCAAGTCATGCATAAGTGTATGCTACCCTCAAGCGGCGATGTAAATGGGACCTGAAATGGGAAAACAACGTTACTCACAAGGCTCCAAAAGGAGTTTCTACTAAGTGTTTCTAAGAGACATAGAAGAAATTTATTTGCCACAATTTATTAGACTAAGGTTCTAAGAACCATGAAAAGTTTGTTTGTTTGATGAGGGCTTAATGGCACCACGACAATGAGGGTCAAATTGTGCCTGAGAGGTCAGATCATTCTAGGAAGGAAAGGAAACAGAGGGAGAATGAGAGAAATACAAGAACTAAAAGTCAGAAAGCTGGGATCAAGAGAGGTGCATGGGTAAAAAAAAAAGTAGGGAGAGGGGGAAGGGGGAAGGGGAGGACTAAATATGGTTGTAGAGGGAAGCATGATGAAGAATAGAGATAATTTTATCGGGAGGGTTTTTCTGGAAGAAGGGAGCGAGGGAAGCTCTGGGAAGGTTGTACAGGGGCAAGCAAGGAGAATGTGATGGACTGTGAGGGTGCAATGGCAATTGTTGCAGAGGGGTTGGGGGAGCTAGTAAGGAGGGGGGAGCTAGTAAGGAGGTGGGAGTGAGTGAGGTGGGTGTGACCTATTCTAAGAAAATTCAATGAAAAGTAAGTCATAAGTATCAACTTAAGCAGTCATTTAGGTCACAGTATTAATGTGAAGAAATCCTATTTGAGAAATCTCTATGAACAATCCCTAAGCATTAGTGTGTAAATATTAAACAGGCATAAAATAAACAAAAATATCATCATATCATTTTTACAGAGTTATATAATTTTCAAGGAAATCAAACATACCACCAAATTAAACAACAGGCTTTTATTATGTGCCTTTGCCTCACACAGATATCACAACCTTTGCCTCACACAGATATTACAACCTTTGCCTCACACAAATATTACAGCCTTTGCCTCAGGAGGGGGGAGCTAGTAAGGAGGTGGGAGTGAGTGAGGTGGGTGTGACCTATTCTAAGAAATTTCAATGAAAAGTAAGTCATAAGTATCAACTTAAGCAGTCATTTAGGTCACAGTATTAATGTGAAGAAATCCTATTTGAGAAATCTCTATGAACAATCCCTAAGCATCAGTGTGTAAATATTAAACAGGCATAAAATAAACAAAAATATCATCATATCATTTTTACAGAGTTATATAATTTTCAAGGAAATCAAACAAACCACCAAATTAAACAACAGGCTTTTATTATGTGCCTTTGCCTCACACAGATATCACAACCTTTGCCTCACACAGATATTACAACCTTTGCCTCACACAGATATTACAACCTTTGCCTCACACAGATATTACAACCTTTGCCTCACACAGATACTACAACCTTTGCCTCACACAGATATTACAACCTTTGCCCCACACAGATATTACAACCTTTGCCTCACACAGATACTACAACCTTTGCCTCACACAGATATTACAACCTTTGCCCCACACAGATATTACAACCTTTGCCCCACACAGATATTACAACCTTTGCCTCACACAGATATTACAACCTTTGCCTCACACAGATACTACAGCCTTGCCCCACACAGATATTACAACCTTTGCCCCACACAGATATTACAACCTTTGCCCCACACAGATATTACAACCTTTGCCTCACACAGATACTACAACCTTTGCCTCACACAGATACTACAACCTTTGCCTCACACAGATATTACAACCTTTGCCCCACACAGATATTACAACCTTTGCCTCACACAGATATTACAACCTTTGCCTCACACAGATATTACAACCTTTGCCCCACACAGATATTACAACCTTTGCCTCACACAGATATTACAACCTTTGCCTCACACAGATATTACAACCTTTGCCTCACACAGATATTACAACCTTTGCCTCACACAGATATTACAACCTTTGCCTCACACAGATATTACAACCTTTGCCTCACACAGATATTACAACCTTACCCTTGAAAGAATGAATTTTGATGACTGGCAGCTGGCGAGAGAGAGTTTGACTGAACCAACCGGAGCAAATGTGCTGGATCTGCTACCACTGACAGCTGGACCTGCACCACCTCTGTCATTCTGCCATGAAAAAACAGGAAAAATTATCATTATCATTGTTACTATCATTTATAGTGCGCTTAATCTTTTAAAAGCTCTAAGCGCATTATAGACTATAAAAATATATAAAATGGGGACAATATAATGCTGATCAATCAATTGATGTCTCTGAGTTACAAAATAAGCTACACCCACTATAGTAACGCGGTAACTAGGTGGGAGCAAACAAAACTCAAATCCACAATCATGTACAACCAATGCATTGGCATATATAGATGTTCGCGAGGCTTGTCGCAAGATTCGATCCATTTATGGCACTTCTCCGGATCTTAAGAGTTTTTAGCAAAAAGGATAAACAAAATTCAGTTTGCTAACTGTTCTGGGTAACAGCAATCAGATTTACATAGCCCGCAGCGGGCCCATAAGCGCAATTTCTGTTCACCATTTTGCTGTCACTCAGTCTGTGTGTGCAGAAATTTGCTTTGTACAGTAAATTGCATTGACAACATAAGCGCGCCGCTAGCTAGCTGTACTGTACCAGTACTGCATAGGATGTTTGTCCCACTTAGTTACACGGATTTTGTTGTTAGGCAAATTTAGGCGGTGATTGGTTGAAAAAGCTGTCCATTAACGAAGTCAGAGAGGTTAATTGATTGTTATAGTAACGATTGATAACTAGATTAACGAGAACAAGCAGTGTCAAAGCTGGGTCAGTCTCTAGGAGAAGTGATCATATTGATTATCACTGTAAGGCATCGGCATACATCTCAGTCTCATCGCTTCCGTATCATAAGTTTTTATTATTCTAAATAGGAAACATTATTACACACACATTTGTCCCATATATTATTATTATTATTATTACAAACATGTAAACTGCGCTTATTCTTATAAAAGCTCTAAGCGCTTTACAGAATATAAAATGATACAAAATCAATCAAGTCTACCTACTGTGGTGTACGTTATCATACATGTCTACAGACCACGAGGCCTTGGGTTCAAGCCTGGGTTAGGTAGACACGCCAGTGCACCACAACTGGTTTTTAAAGGCCGTGGACAATGACTTGGTTGTCGCTGTTATGTCTGTCCGTACGTCGTACCTGTGTTCTCGTCCGGGTCGTATTAAGCGTTTCGTGATAGCATTGTTACTATCATAATTAAATACGCAGGCAACGACCCCGTCATTGTAATTGTGTGTTCACTCGTCGTCGTCGTCAAATCATCCAAACTAAATATACAACATATAAAAGTGCAGGAAAAAGCATACTGAATAAAAGTGAACCCTTAAGCTTTAAAAAGCAAGTGAAGATAAAAAATAACTGCGGTAATAATACATAAACGTTAGAAAAAGACCTAGAATATAGTAATAAAATAATAAAGTAATGACATGAAAAGTAAAATACATGTCCTCAATAATAAGGGATACAACAAAATAAGCACAACTATAGTGATGATTATCAATCATATAGGCCAAAAACATAATATGTGAGATTACTGCCAGTGTGTGATTGAAACTTGGATTTCATATCACTTGTTCTATATTACCCACAATGAATCTAATACTGTATTTCATCCTGGGGCTAAAATTTCCCCTGGGGCCAGAAGAAAAGTTATATCTGATTGGCAATGTCCATATCATGTCCTTCCATTGTTGTTGTTGTTTGTTGCGGTTTAACGGCACTGTGACAGTTATAGTCAAATGTGCCAATCTGGGTATTATAAAATCATAGTTCTAGAATTAAAGGAGAGTAGAGTACAGCTTTTTTAGAGGAGGAAAATGGAGGTTTGAGAGAAAGGAATGGTAAGAAAAGGAAGGTACTTCAGCATCTAAAATTCAAATCTGAGGGATATATCCCCTTTGCAAGGAAAATATACAAACGTTGTTATATAATTCATTCCTACCTTTCCTTTGTTAGACAGAAACTTTTTAGGAGTGAGATTTCCAAAACGGCCTTGCTTGATCGAGTGACTCTTCTGGGCTAGCCCCTCAATTTTTGCAGTAGTGCTTCGCATCTGGTAGACATTTACCTCCACAGTAAAGTCACTGTCCAAGTCATTCCTGAGAATGAAATATAATAAAAATGCTTGAATTACCATATTTGACATATTAGGCGCCTCTACTCTAATAAGCGCCCACCCAACATTTTTTGACTGATGACTCAATTTATTTGATTATGAAGACATAAAAGTACTCAAGTTTTGTTACATTATTTGCTTATTTTGCATCTGACGCTCACGATGTCTTCGTGGGGCTAGTATAGAACCAGTTTACACAATGCAGTTTGAAAAGCGCCTCATACGCGGCCCTGGAGCATGTGTGCTTAAAAGGAAGAAACTTTGGTTCTAGAAAGTGGAGGAATTCTATTTTCGTTACTATGTCGAATACGGCATATGTTGTTGCTTGATTTAACCACTTTCTGATTATTTCTTACAACCTCTAAAATTGACTTTTTATAACAAAAAATTAACAAACTATTCTATAATTCAGAAATGAGTAAATTTTGTATTATTTGAGAATTTTGTGTTAATCTTGTCTGACAACTGATGCAGGTTATATGGAGATTATCTGACTTTTACCCCCAAAACAAAATAATGAGCATTTTGCATTTTGTTCTTTGTAAGTATTTTGATTGTTTCTTCCCCCTCCCCCCCCCCAAAAACACCTACAAGAAAGAATAGGTCTTGAATAGAACACCTAAATCATCAAACAAAAGGATACATGCCAAAGAAAGAGACTAGAATGAGTTATGATTAGGTTTATATCTAGCAACAAATGTCTTCCTTTCAGATTAAATGTTTATCCCTATAAACTGAAAATTATAACTGCACTTTGTCGTAAAGTACTCACAGAGCTATCATGTTGCTGTATTTCAGACAATCCCCACTGAGATCGTCATTTGTGTTTAGCAGCTGACTCGTGGTAACGTTGGCACCACACCGGAAAATAATGAAGTAATAATGACTGGGAGAATCTACAAAAGTAAATAGCAAAACATACATTAAATTCCTGGCAATGCATGTTTTTCTTCCGGACTTATGGAGAAATTTTAGCCTCAGGGTAAAATACAGGATTAGATGCATTGTGGGTAATATAGAACAATTAATATGAAATCACAAGTTTTAATCACACAATGGCAGTATTCTCACATATTATGTTTTTGGACAGTTGAGGCCAATATGACTTATAATTATTTATGTTGTATCCCTGATTTTATGGGGACATAAATTTAACTTTTCATGTTATTATTTCCTAATTTTATCACTGTATTTTAGAAATCTTTTAAAGTATTATTGCCGCACTTATTTTTTATCTGCACTTGCTTTTTACAACTTAACCCTTCGAGTCGCAGGGGGTCCAAAACGTGACTGAAATTTTTAGGAACCTTTTTCAACATTAATTTTCAAAACTTTCCTTTTGTTTTGTATTACTACAAGTTTGATTTATATGAATGCTACGGCAATAAACTTTTCCATAAAAAAAGGCAAAATAAAGAAAATATCAACATACATTTTTTGAGCTTGTTTTTATGGCATCCTACCCTATGTCCCACATGGCATCCCACCCCATTTCCCACATGGCATCCCACCCCATGTCCCATATGGCATCTCACCCCATGTCCCACATGGCATCCCACCCCATGTCCCATATGGCATCCCACCCCATGTCCCATATGGCATTCCACCCCATGTTCCACATGGCATCCCACCCCATGTCCCACATGACATCCCATCCCAAGGCATTCCATGTCCCACATGACATCCCATCCCAGGGCATTCCATGTCCCACATGACATCCCATCTCAGGGCATTTCACCCTATGTCCCACATGACATCCCATCCCAAGGCATTCCATGTCCCACATGACATCCCATCCCAGGGCATTCCATGTCCCACATGACATCCCATCTCAGGGCATTCCACCCTATGTCTCGCATGGTATTCCACCATATATCCTACATGGCATTCCACCCTGTTCCACATGGCATCCCATCCCATGTCCCACTTGGCATCCCACCCCATGTCCCACATGGCATTCCACCCCATATCCCACATGGCATCCCACCCCATTTCCTACAAGACATCGCATAGGCTCCATAAGAAGTTTCATCCTAGCTATCATAGTCCCTGATTGAGTATACTATGTATGAAAGTGTCAGTTCTTATAACAACTTATATGCAAATGACCTGTTAAATAAGAAAAAAGGCAGTCAAATAATTATGCCTGATATAGCCCTTGGTGTATACCACATATATTATATCATATGGCCCCCATCCATGTCCCACATGGCATCCCTCCCTATGCAGTCACATCTTGTCACACTCCCTGACTGAGCATACTAAATAAAAAAAAAAGTCTGGTCAGTTCATATACTGTAAATACAATCATTGGTGCCCAAATATTTTGAAGAATTTTAAATCTCCAGTGCTACGAGAAAGACGCTTGAGAATCTCTAAACAACATTTGGAAAATGATATCATTTTACACTTATCTTCTTAGGAAATATCAAATGTTTTGTAGACTTTTTAAGGAAACTAGTCTTCAATCTGTCTTAAGTGTCTCTGAAAAACTTTAACATTTAGTAAGGAAATTCTAACCTTCCATAAGGATACCTGAAGAAACTTTAACTTTTTCTGAGTAACTCTGAAGAAACTAACATTTTCTGAGGAATTCTCAAGAAACTTTTGACGTTTTTGAGAAAATCTCAAGAAAAAGTGTGCATGGCCGGACGGACGAAATCGCCATTACTTAGGTTAACATTATGCTTGCATGGGAACCAATAAACCAAAAATAATCACCGCTGTAATTATTCGCGAAGCGCGGTATTCGAATCACATTGTAATTCCACATGTTATCACTAGACTACATTGCGTATGTCCTAGGTGTGTGGATTTGTTTTCAAACTTAAATATTGGCATGAATAAAGAGGGGGTAGTTGCTCTTTTTTTATTTCAAATCAAAAGCATGTGAATTGGTCTTTCTGGTGGAATAGTTGGGGAGTTGTTTTGCAATCAGAAGTTTCAATTTTCCCCAATTTTTTGTCTCAAAAGGGCTAAAAATCATGATACTTTTTAAAACTTTTGCCAGAAAAGATATCGATGATTAGATAGGGGTAGTCAAAATTCGACCGGAATTGGATGCACTGATGTCTTTGTAAGTTCCTCACAGGTTTTCAGGCAAAAGTTTGGAAGTTTGTATAGAAAGTAAGTTTTGAAAAAAAAATGTTTTTTGTTCAATTTTGTGCATTTTTAATTTTTTCTCTATTTTAAATCTTCAACATAACCACCATAAAAGTTACATTTTCTTTAAGAACTATTCACGCTCTCTCAAATGATACCAGAATCACTGCTGTGGGCCTATTTGATGAAGTAAAATAATTTTTTGAAAAGTGCATGTCCAATTGGTTGTGTCACGACTGTGTGGGAATTAAAGGGCACAAATATGCTTCAAATTAATTGACAGGCATTGAAGTTTAGAATGTTACAACTATATCACTTACAACTCCTCAAAAAGCAAAATACTCAATTTGATATAAGCCACAACCTGATAGTCATGTGCATTTTGTCTACATACAGCTATATCATTCTACTGTATTATGATGTATTGTTTGACTTCACTGCATGTAATGATTATCACATATTGAGCAATGATCATCATATTGTGTCTGGATGGAATGCCCTTCCAGTCTGTCATTGATGCTACCCATATCAATCAGTTTAAGGGGCGTTTTGACCAACATTGGGGGGTTACAAGAGCTTCGCTTTCTCTCCCTTAATTCTTCCTACACTGTCTATTGGCGAGGTGTGGGATACATGTAAAGATAGGTGAATACATACTGAGTAACGATCATCACACACTGAGTAACGATTATCACATTCTGAGTAACAATCATCACATTCTGAGTAACAATCATCACATACTGAGTAGCGATCATCACATACTGATAAGCGATCATCACATACTGAGTAGTTATCATCACATACTGATTAGTTATCATCACATACTGACTAACGAGCATCACATACTGAGTAACGATCATCACATACTGAGTAGCGATCATCACATACTGGGTAACAACCATAACATACTGGGTAGTGATCATTAGATACTGGGTAGTGATCATTAGATACTGGGTAACAATCATCCCATACTGGGTAGTGATCATCAAATACTGGGTAACGATCATCACATACTGAGTAACAATCATCACATACTCAGTAGCAATCATCACATACTGAGTATCATCACATACTGAGTAACGATCATCACATACTGAGTAACGATCATCACATACTGAGTAACGATCATCACATACTGAGTAACAATCATCACATACTGAGTAGCGATCATCACTTACTCTTAGGCAACAATCATCACATATTAGGCAACGATCATCGCATACTGAGCAATGATCATCGCATACTGAGCAATGAACATCGCATACTGAGCAACGATCATCGCATACTAAGCAACAATCATCGCATACTGAGCAACGATCATCGCATACTGAGCAACGATCATCGCATACTAAGCAACGATCATCGCATACTGAGCAACGATCATCGCATACGGAGCAACAATCATCGCATACTAAACAACGATCATCACATACTAAGCAGCGATCATCGCATACTGAGCAGCAATCATCGCATACTGAGCAACGATCATCGCATACTGAGCAATGATCATCACATACTAAGTAGCGATCATCACATACTGATTAGCGATCATCACATACTGAGTAGCGATCATCACATACTGAGTAGCGATCATCACATACTGATTAGCGATCATCACATACTGACTAAGGATCATCACATACTGAGTAACAATCATCACATACTGAGTAGCAAGCATACTTTACCTGGGGTGGACTCCTGATGTAAGATATACTCTGTCTTGAATGGCAGTCGTATGTCTTTAATGGTGACAGCGCCCTTGCACGCTGCGATCTCCTCTCCGTCTTCCGTGTACATTACATCCTCTGCAGGGGAGTTCTTTAAGTACTGAATCTCCGTAAGGCATGCTAGCCTCTTTTGTGCTGAAGAATGACAAAATAATATCATGCATTATTTCTTTCTTAGTTTTCTGTGTTAATTTCAAGTAGACATCTATACAAACAAAATTATGACAATTTCATTTGGGATGCACTTATCATAGTTTTGCCAAGGATTGTTATTTTTGACCAGACCAGCATCACACACACACACCCACACACATATATGTGCCCTCAGGAAAGACAGATAATTCCATTCCACATATAATATGGAAGGCCCAATAAAGACCGTTACAGAATTATTGTTCATGCTGCAGAGATCAAAGGCAGTGGTCAAATGAAATCTTACATACCCCCTTAAGTTCTGTTCATGATTTAATATCATTTCAAAGCCGAATATTCAGTTTTTTTTCTTGAGTGGTGTAAAACTTGACCTTTCGAGTCAATACCGCGAAAGAAAATGTAAAATCTTCTAAAATGAGGTACATGTAGGTAGGTAGTTTAGGTATTTTATATCCCTTTCTCAACAGTTGCAGTTATATAGATTATACAAACCCCTAGCTTGACTGTTTCACAGGGGCGGCCCGCTCCGCCCCTCCGTGGGCCTGCCCTATCCCTCATGAGAATTTTTTTTTTTTATTTCTTTAAACATAATCTTAATTAACCTCATAAATGAAATACCTTACATGGATACAGAACACAAAATGATAGCATTGTAAGCAATTGTCCTGTTTGGCTCATGAATGGTCCTTATCAGTCAGAATAGTTTCATTATGATTATAGCTCTAATCCCAGAGCTTCTTCGCCATGGGATTGAGCCTTAAGTGGGCCCCTGGACTCATGCCAAAAAGACGCAGAGCTTCGCGCGCGCATTAATGTGCCCCTCAACAAGTCTAGCACCCTGCCGTTTTTTTTAATTAAGCTAGGGGTCTGTATATAGATATGTCTACGGCTGTTGAATAAACCAGTTGTGGAGCACTGATGAATGAAGACCCATCAAGAATTGAACCCAGGATCTCTAGCTTGCCAAGCTGATGCTATGAACGCTATACAACGGAGGTCTTCCCTTATAGAATGAAGTAACCCTTACTAGCAATGACAAGCATCTTCTCCGCCTCTATTTCCTCCTGGGTGTTCCTGAAGTTCTCGTTGGATGCAATGAGAGACAGAGCCTGGCTTGTTTGATGGATGATACTCTGCTGCGCTGACACCTCCTCCATCAGCATCTACGTCAAACAGAAAGAAATTTTAAAAGAAGTTTGTTTGTTTTACTACTTACCTGATACATCTAACAGGATTTATGCTGCAAAATCTCAGGAAATGAATATAATAGAATACCTACAAACTTGAAGGAATGTGAGATCAGTGAGGATGTGACATCACGACTAGTATGATTTCTATACAAATGAAACAGAAGTTGAAACCTAAATATCTCCTTAAACGAGATATGATACCTTCTCCTCCATTTCATTTCTTTTAAAGTCCTCTTATATATAAGATGAACATGCTTGATCACTGAACTAATCACTTGTATAAAAGGTCAGTTAAATTAATTGGAAAACGTAAGAGATAAGGAAAAATCTGCTTCATTTAAATCATATGTTGTTGAAGTATTGAGGAAAGTAAGGATTGTATTCTTTATTGAAGAACTTAAAGGATTAGTTCAGGGGTCAAGCATGTCCATCTTATATGAAAGAGGACTTCAAAAGAAACAAAATGGTGAAAAAAGAATTGCAAAATCTTATTCCGTTAAGGAAATATTCACGTTTAAAGCTTAGTATCATTTCTATGGAAACGACTAGTTGTGATGTCACAGCCGCAGATTCCTATAAGGTCTTTATGTATTTTAAATAAAGTATATTTATTTTTTTCATTTAAAATCATTTTTCCTTAAACTTTCTGCAGGTGGTATATTATAAATACCCTTCCTAGATTAAGTTTTACTACTTTTTTGACATATCCCATGGTTTTTAAGCCACAAATTTGCAGAACAAAATATGGTAGAATACATAAAGACTTTGATGAATCTGAGGCTATGACATCACACAACTAGTCTGATTTTAGTCGTTTCTACACAAATGATACCACACTTTAAACTTAAATATCTCTTTAACGGAATAAGAGTTTTGAATGCTTTCTTCACTATTTTGTTTCTTTTGTAGTCCCCTTTCATATAAGATAAACATGCTTGACCACTGAACCAATCCTTAAGTAATCACAAATATCCCAAAGACAAAAAAGGTAAACATAAACATATTTCGGACAAGACTTTGGATCAAGCCATACCACACCTTTATCTTCTCCCTGTTGCTTGACTTCCTTGGAGCGGAACGGGGCGTTCTCTGCTCCATTTTACGAGTATTTCTTATCTCCTCTTCCCTCACAATCTTTTTGTCGATGACGACAGAATCTCTGGTTTGTGATCTGTAACTCTGGACGTCGTAGAGATTACGCTGTTCCTCATGTAGGCGCTTTTGCGGTGCTGGATGCTTTTGTCGTGGTGGAGCTTGAGGTGTACTTTGCTCTGTTGATGCCACCTGTAAGAACAATAACATTTCAGATTCTTCATGATGATTTCTTCATATGTAATGACCAGCTACTTACAAATTTCTATTATTCCTCTTTAAGAATATATTTAACACTATCATTCTGGAAATACAGGACAATAGAAAGTGACTTGATGTCCAAGTAATGTAGAAAGTCTGTGAGCAACTTAATGTGGTTAATGCAAATCAAATGTGTGTAACAATCCTGCCTTGGGCATAGGATGGTATCCATGTGGACAGGAACAACCAGGGGTGGAAGAAATAATTTACTTTCTAGGACCATACAAAGTTTTGAAAGCAATTTCTGTGAATATACCTCAATTTCTGCCTTTTCTCTTTTCTTCCTCTCACACCTTTTCTCCCCTTTCCTTTCCATGTCCCCATTTCCTATCATTTTTATGTCTGGAAACATGAACAAATTTCTGGGACCATTGGTGTTGTTGTCCAATATACTATTCACCCCTGAAAACAACCCTTTGTAACAAAGGTACTTCAGTGTGAAGAGCAATGAACAACGATACAAATCCACAAACTGATAACATGCCTTGCATACTCATAACTAGAAACCCATTACCTTTCCATTCTCACTCACTTTTAGTCTCTTTGTACATGATCCTCCCTTACGGGAACTCGGCAAGACTCCTATATGGAGCATAGACGCAAAGCTATAGCCTGCATAGCAGATGCCAGTCTCGTGCGACTGGGACGGAAGTGGATGAACACCAGGTTTTCACCCTTCTCTTTTTGAGAAGTGTTCAGAGAAGCAGGTAGGGTGTACTGTCCTACCATTGGGACCGACAGTTTAACGTCCCCTCCGAAGGATGGCGAGCACCATTCAACCATTGCCACTTTTCTCAACAGCTGAATGAGGAGCAGGAGCTGCAAACGACGTACTTTTGCTTTGATGATCGGCGTATCTGTTTGCATAGCTGTGGAAAAACTGCTTAGACCTGTCCGAGGCTTGAACCAGGTATCTCCAGCATCTCAGTTGTGTGCTCTACCAACTGAGCTACCTGACTCCTTCAGTCCTTCACTAAATTATCCACATCCTCTTATTGATACCAATATGTAAATCAAAACAAAACATTTCTTTTCACCTTCACTGAGTTCACAAAGCAAACACATTCAAACTCTTACCAACCTTCAGGACCTATCAAATTCAATTAACATGCAACTTCTACTAACCATTGGTACTATTTTTGTGTTATCCTCTTTTGGAGTACTTGTTGCGGCAGGAACAATGGGCAATTCTTTGCCCTTTTCTTCTTCCTTCATGGCGTGTTCTGCTTCAGTGACCAGCAGATCAATGTCGCTTAGAACGTCCGTCAGATTAACAGACTCATCCATGTTTTCCTCATTGGGTTCTCCATCAACTTCATCTTTCTTTGTGTTATTGTCTACGCTATTGTCAGCAGAGCCTGGTATTACAAACAAGAAAAACAATTTAAACAAAATAACTTCTTATTTCACAATGTTAGGTTATTTTGACTCGAGAAAATTTGGATAGTCTCCAAAAAATTCCATGCTGAATAGGAATAATGAAGAACTTTACTGTCAATTGAAAAAGATCAAATTTCACAATTGAAAATCGTTTCTCTGAAAAAAATGTACTAAAACCTACCAATTTTTTTATTTTCAAGAAATTGCTGATCAAACTTAAGAAGTTTAGACTTACCCAACTATAAATCTTAGAACACTTTCCCTCTTAAAATAATTGCAGTTTGAGAATGGGAGTTCAATTCAATTTATTTGTTTCTTCTGCACACCATGTACATTAAAGCAATCAATAACAAAGTTTGTGTAACGAGATTGTAACAAAGGAAGATATGAAAAAAAAAAAAAAAAACCTTACATACAATTTAGAATCAAAAGATATGATCTGAAAAGAAGTTCTCTGAAAAAGTCCTTAACTGGTAGAAACATTCCTTGGTTTGATCTTTCTTATGTTTTTATAATATTAGATCATTTCAATACCAACCCGGCGAACATTTCCTCTTAACATCAAAACTACTTTCAGACACATCCACCTACGCAAACCATGTCGCATGATAAAAGTACGCTCACCCTGATTGGACGACAGATCCTCATCAATGTCTGTCATATTATAAGACTCTCCTTCATCCTCTTCCTCATCATCTTCCATGCTCTCATCCTCTGTGTCTTTAAATTGAGTTGTGGGTTTTGACTCTTCCCTGACAGTGGTTGTCTGAAAAATATTGATAGCGAAAATTGTAAACGCATTGGCTCTAATAAAGCAATGCACCTTATTTTGTACAACTTCAGGTTTCACATGATTTGAAGATAACATATGTGCTGGACCTGAGTTCAAGATCTTATTTTTATTTTGGTCCTGTGAATCTTGACCTTATTTCTTATTGGGTGGTGTGAAACTTGTATCTTTCCTGCAATATTGCCGAAGAAAATGGAACTAAAATCTCAGAGGGGCGATATCTCAGAGGGGCGATTCCGTGTCTGGTAACTCCCCTTAAACGCACAACTCCCTGAATGCACGTAATAATCTCTGCGTCCCTGAGAAATGTAGAGATGATTCTCTGCCCAGTATGAACAATTCCGTGCCCAGTATGGATAATTTTGTGGCCAGTAACTCACATGGAATCGCCCATAGAACAAGTAACAATAGATAAATCATTGCTTAAGAAATTTGTAAAGAATTAGGTCAGTAGTAAAGCAAGTTCATCTTATATGAAGGAGAACATCAAAAGAAACAAAATTGTGAAGAAAGCGTTCAAAAATCTTATTCTGTTAAGGAGATATTCAAGTTAAAAGGATTCGATCAGGATTTAAGCAAGTCTTATCTTATACAAAAGAGAACCTCAAAACAAACAAAATAGTGAAGAAAGCATTCCAAAACCTTAAAGACAAACTTGCTTAAGAAGTTGACCACTGAACTAATCCTTTAAAACCCATGATGGTTTGGTTTGTTGATGTTTAACGACACCGCGACAGTCAGAGTCAAATGTGCCAAGAGGGTGGTAAAAACTACGGTACTTGAGTTAGGACAGAGAGGAAAGAGAGGTGGGATAGAGGGCAGGAGGGAGAGAAGGTGGATAACGGAAAGAAGTTAAGGTAATAAAAGGAAGGTGAGGAAGGTAACCCATGAAAGAAGCACAAATTCTCACCCAAATCAAATATAAATTTCACACCGTTATGAGAACATTTTATTTCAAAGAAAGAACAATATGAGTGATGATAGGTTTTTGGGAATAAACAGACATAACTTTTTATTTCTTGATTTTCTACATACTGAAAGATACTGTAAGTATGTTTGAACATAAAGAAGTAGATTTCCTCAGCATATGGTTTATCATACAGGGTAAATGAACTGCATATAAAGTGAATTCTGCTACCTTCTCTGGAGTACCACTCCTTTGTTTAGTAGCCTCTCCATGGGGATAATCCCATCGTCCCCGTAAAATCGCCATTTCTTTCTGTCGGTCAGCCTGCAGAAAAGATAATAAACCAACCATTCATAGAAAATATGCAATGTAATACCTCACCTCTGGAGATGTCATTGATATCAAACTTTGCATAAGAAAACAATTGAATAAAAAACTACCAAATTTGTATTTGTCAATGCGATTTAGAACATCAAATTAAATTAACCACACATTGCAAATGATATGAATATCCGCTAATAACACACTTACCATCTTATGTCCCACATGCCATCCCACCCTCTGTCCTACATGTCATTCCACCCTCTGTTCAAAATGCCATTTTCTACCTACATCCCCTCCCTACAGGATATCCTACATGAAATACAGATGCCATTCCATCACATGACCCATATGCCATCACACCTGCAATCAAGATGACATTCCATCATATGCCTCGCCACCCAGTCCCACATACCATGCCACCCTGTCCCACACACCATTCCTCCTTGTACCACATGCCCTTGTACCACATGCCCTTGTACCACATGCCCTTGTACCACATGCCCTTGTACAACATGCCCTTGTACCACATGCTCTTGTACCACATGCCCTTGTACCACATGCCCTTGTACCAAATGCCATCCCAGTTTTATTTATCAATTTGGCAATGTAATTTGGAACATCAAAGTAAAATACTTAAAATGAACTAAAAAGCTTCAAGGTGATAAAAATAAAAAGCATATTTTCAAATCTACAAATACTAAAATACAAGGCAATCTAAAAAACTCAAGTGGAACTCCTTGTTTACAAGTAGATTGGTCACACCATCGCACATCCATCTCTGTATATAGTTTATAAATGCTCAATATCAAATGGTGACAAGACAACTCCCATCCTTACCTGGGTTTTCTTATTGATCTCACTACATTGCCACTTGTCTTGGTGGGCCTTCAAGCGGTCATGGATGGACTGTGCCATAGCGCCAATTCTAGGTTCAACCTGAGTTGGACTGAGAAGCATCTCTTTGCCGATTGGTTGAACAACTGTCACAGCTTGTTTCTTGCTTGCTACTCCACGCGGCGTCTCTGAAGGTCTTTTTTGTGGACTCTCTTTTTTATCTTGCACGCTCACACTTTTTGTTGGGGTAGCCGACTTTATATGGGCTACTTTAGCTGTTGGGGTAGCGGACTTTATATGGGCTACTTTAGCTGTGTGTGATACCTCTGACTTTTTCACCACTTCTTCGCAGACCTGTCTTTCAACTTGTCGAGTGTTTGCAGGTTTTGATGAAGCTCGGTGAAACGGCACCTCCCCCATCCTGGAATTACCCAACTGTTGCCGGCTCATCTCCCTTGACGCAGGCTGTCTAATTGGTGCGCTTTCCGTCTCCTTTGTTCTATCTCCTGTCAAATTTCTTTTGGCTGGAATGGGTTGATCAATAGAACCTTTTATAGGTGATCTCTGTTTAATCATGTTCACTTTCTTATGCGATGAGGTGCTACTAGCTGGTTCAGTTTTTCAATGGTTTTGTGATCCACTGGTTTAAGTCTCTGAGTTGCTGAGGTGTGGGTAATATTTTGGGGCGGAGCTTGGTCTTCTGGTTGTGGAGCAGGACGTTTCCATTTCTTAACCGGTTTTTCTTCCTGTGTAAATCAAGAAAACAAATTTGAAGGCTCGTTCCCATTTAATAAACTAATTGCTATATCATTATCATATCACCAGTGGTCATAGTACAAAGCCTTTTTGTGTTTGAAATATTAAATCGTTATAATTTCTACACATAAAGAAGCCTCATCTTGAGCTTACAATGAAATAAAAAAAATAAGACAGGCATGTACGTCACATGCACGGTTGCACATGACATCGTTGCAAACTTTATTAATGTTCAATATCTAGTTGCAGTTGTAGAAATAACATACCTCTTCTTGAATTGTCGGATGGCTTAAGTCGTCCTCCCAAGAATTAATGTTAGCGGCTAAAGCTGCAAAACGTGCTTTTGTTGTTTTAGCAACAGGAGTAGATGATGTTGATAAAGACCAAGCTGATGCTGTCTGTCTGCTGCTTGTACCTGGGAGGACGGGTGATGATTCTGTATCACTGCCATCTATGGTAATAGAAAAATACGTAGCTGCTGGAAAATCTATGTTTTTACAATTTACGAAGCAATTAAGTTTATGGAGACATAGATCCCTTTTAAAATTTTAGACTACAAAACGGTATGCACTAATAATATGTGCTATACCATGAAGTATTTGCTATGGAAGTCGTGTTTGCTGTTCATGCATTTTCTGGTATGGGGCTTGTAGGCCACAGACCTCTAGCTAGATTTAAAAAGGGGCGGGGTGCTAGAGTTGTTGAAGGGCACACTAACGCGCGTGAAGTGCTGCACTTTTTCGGAGTGGGGTCCAGGGGCCCCCTTAAGGCTTAAGCCCCCTGATGAAGCTCTGGGATTGTAGCTCTAATTATACCTCATAATGAAACTATTCTGACTCATAAGGACCATTCATAAGCTAAATAGGACAATTTGTTACTAAACTATAATTCTGTGTTCTCTATTCTTGTAAAATTTATTTCACTTATGAGGCTAATAAAGATCATTAAATTTTTTTTAAATTAATTTTTTTGATGAGGGGCAGGGTGGACTAAAAGGGAGCTGAGGCAGGCCAATGGAGGGGCGGGGCAGGCCGCCCCTCTGAAACAGTAAAGCTAGAGCACTGGGCCCGACTCATATTGGTTTTCAATTTGTAAACGAAATCTAAGTACTGTATCCCTTAACCTTTGGTATGACGTTATCCAAGATAAAATGGACAACCTTCTTGCAAGAAATCACAACTTCAATTGATTCAACTGAACAGCTACGATTGTAGTGTACACAGTACAGTTCTTTCAGTTACTTCATGGTTAAATGTCAAGAGCAATATTCCACAGAAACCAAAGAAGAAAATCATTACAAACAATATTTTGCATCACTTTTATCTAAATTCTATGTGCTCAAGTCTGTGCATATATTTTGACAAACCTTTATCCCAGTGTGCCCTCTGCCTGGAAATAAGCTGAAGCCTTGATTTCATTGAGGAGCTAGCTGAGGCGTCTGTTTTACCAACATCCATGCTAGTATGTGTAGGCTTTGTGGGTAGACCTGTACAGCCAAAGAAATCAAACAGGACACTTATGAAGGACAACATTAAGGCAGATATCCATGTCAAATCCAGGATAGTCAAGTACAATGAAATGTGATGTAAAAAAACAATTTGATCATTTTGATGATGTTGGAGCCAAACCACTTTTAACAGGAATGTTTTGCCAAAATAACATGAAAAACAGGCCTCATTATAGCAGCCTACGACATGTGAAAATGCAGGCCATATTTTCTACTATCAGATGATAAATATAATGGCCTGCTATTAGAAACTAGAACGGTAAATACCGTCATGGTTCGCATGCCTATGCAAATTGACACCCATATTATATGACCCGGCCAATTATAAAAATGGCATCTCACACTAAGTCCCACATGGCATCCCATGTACCACATGGCATCTCACCCCATGTCCCACATGGCATCCCATGTCCCACATGGCATTCCACCATATCTACCACATAGCATCCCACCCCATGTCTCACATGATATCCCATGTCCCATAAGGCATTTCATCATATGTCCCACAAGGCATCCCATCCTATGACCCACATGGCATTCCACCCTATGTCCCACATCCCATGTACCAAATGACATCTCACCTCATGTCCCATATGACATCCCATGCCTTGTCCCACATGACATTCCACCATATCTCCCACATGGCAAACCACAATAGTGTCTCACATGGCATTTTACCATATGTCCCACATGGCATTCCACCATGTCCCACATGGCATCCCATGCTATGACCCACATGGATCCCATCCTACATGTATGTCCCACATTAACCCAACCATATGTACCACATGACATCCCTCCCTATGTCCCACAAGGCATCCCTTCCTGTGTCCCGCATCAGTGGCTTCCCACCATATGTTCCACATGGTACCCCTCCATACGTTCCACATGGTATCCCTCCTAATGTCCCAATGACATCCTACTTTATGTCCCACATGGCACCACATCCCATGTCCCACATCCCCATGGCATCCTACCCTATGTCACACATAGCCTCCTACCCTATGTCACACATGGCATTCTACCTTATGTCACACATGGCATCCTCACACATGGCATACCAACCTATGTCACACTCTGTGTTACTCGTGGCATCCCACCATGTCCCACATGGCATTCTACCCTGTTCCACATGGCATCCCACCCCATGTCCCATCCCATGTCCCACATGGCATCCCACTCCATGTCCCATGTATGACATCCCATAGGCTCCATAAGAAGTCTCATCCTAGCTATCAGTCTCTCATTGAGCATACTATGTATGAAAGTGTCAGTTCATATAATAACTTATATGCAAATGACTTGTTGAAATGGGGTGGGATGACATGTCCCACATGACATCCCGTATCATCCCATATCCCACATGACATTCCATCCCATGGCAATCCACCCTATGTCCTGCATGGCATTCCACCACATATCCTACGTGGCATTCCACCCTGTTCCACATGGCATCCCACCCCATGTCCCACATGGCATCCCACCCTATGTCTCACATGACATCCCATAAGTCTCATCCTAGCTATCACAGTTCCTGATTGAGCATACTATGTATTCAAGTGTCAGGTCATATGATAATTTATATGCAAATGAGTTGAAGAATAAGAAAAAAAGGTGGAGTCAAATAATTGGGCCTGATATAGCCCTTGGTGTATACAACATGGTAAATATTAAATCATGTCCTTCATGGCCCCCATCCATGTCCCACATGGCATCCCTCTCTATGTTTATATGCAATCACATCCTGTCACACTCCCTGACTAAGCATATTAAATAAAAGTCTGGTCAGGTCATAATACTGTAGCAACTTTATGCAAATGAGCACAATGATAAAGGTGGAGTTTAAAAAATCATGCCTGATACAACTGTAGGTGCCCAAATATTTTAAAGAATTTTAAGGATTTTAAATCCTGAAGAGACTTGAAGATCTCTGAAGAATATTGGAATTTTTTTATCATTTTACAGTTATCTTCTAAGAAAATATCAAATGTATTGTAGACTTTTTATGGAAACTAGTCTTCAATCCTATCTTAAGTATCTCTAAAAAACTTGAACATTTTATAAGGAAATTCTAACCTTCCATAAGGATATCTGAAAAAAACTTTAACTTTTTCTGAGGGACCCTGAAGAAACTTTAACATTTTCTGGGGAATTCTCAAAAAACTTTAATATTTCTGAGGAAATATCAGGACAAATCTGTGGACGGTTGGACGGACGTAATCGCTATTACATAGGTTCGCATAATGCTACGCATGCGGACCAAAAATATAATAGCACGTTAAAAGATTAAAGTCCAAAATCAATTTCTTTTCTTATGAAATTATATCTATGAAAATACATATTTGTATAGGCCTATCAATAGAAACAAAATATAGCAGGTGAAAATACTAAGTAAGCAGGCAAAAAAAAAAGTTAGGACCTGTTATCAAAAAATTAAAAATAGCAGGTGATAAAATTTCCAATTTCAACCCCTGATTGAAAACCTGGCAAACTTCCCAAACCTAAGAGGAAATTTACAATTTCAGAGGGAAATAATATTATTATAAATCAGAAAAACTGTTTCCTTGAAAACTGGTCACAAATTTTCCTTACAAGCAAACTAAAAATGTTCAGCACTCTTTACAGTAACTCCCAGTTCACTCGGACCTACAGTAGTCTCAAGCTTGTCGGAATTTTTTCTTGTAATTGCTCAAGGGTTACAAGCTTCAGAAACAGATCTAGAAGAATTTGTTTGTTTGTTAGGTTTAAGAGGTACTGTACGACAGTCAAATGTATCAGGGGTCGAAATCTATATTTTTTGCTAGTTTCACAGAACAGTACCTTCTCAAATAATACTGTTCCAGATCAGATTTCACTGTTCCAACTTTCTTTTGCTAATAAGAGGACAAATTCCTTTCTTTAAAATGGGCTTAATTTGCTACTTTATTATTCGATATCTATGTGTATGTCACTTATTACATGTATGTGATGTAGCAACCAGTTGCGTATGCAGATGTGTATTCACAATTAATTGTGCTGACAATTGCATGCAAGGTGGGAAAAGCTTTTTCATTCTAAAAGAAAATCTTTTTATGATAATCTTATTTGACAACATGTACTTTTTTTTTTTATAAAGCAGAATTCAAGTTATTGATCATTGATGCCACATGCTTGTGAAAAGAACACCGTTCCGGTGGAACAGTGATGTTTAAAAATTCACTGTTCCTGCATAAAAAGCAGTTCTCGGAGCAATGGGAAATTCGACCCCTTTGTATCAATGTGAAACAGAAGAATAAAGAAAACTTTGGGAAGAACTGCAAAACTTTTCTACCAAGCTAAACTCTTCAGTTAAAACTTACAAAGAACTATTTGCAATTGAAGTTCAATTTAACATCACATGCAATGTTGTGTCATAAGTTTATTAAAGGAGATATAAAGTCTGACACAATCCTTATTTCATATGATATACAGTAATTGAAAATAACAAACCTTCTGACCAAGTTTCATACCCCCCCCTCCCGAAACAATCTTACACATTTTTTGCAATTATTAAAAACTTTAATGCTACTGTACTACTAAAAAGTATTATGGGAGCCACCATTTTGATTTCAAAACATGCAGATTATGATGTAATCAGCCCAGCAAGAAGATGTTGGAATGCTTAGTATTTCTTTATAATCTACCTCAAGTTTTCTAGCTGATTAAAAATTGTTTTTCTTTTTTAAGGTCCAAGACATTTTTGTGTACACATGAAATTATCAAAACATGTTGTTAAAACTTTGTGTCAAATCATTTTGGAATAAAAACTTTAATCACATTTATAAAGAAATACATCATAATCCTTATGTCCCTGTTAGGGAAAATATATCATAATGCACAATATTTAAACACAGAATTGAACAAAATGGCAGCCTCCATGTGTCGACTTCAAACATGAGTAACTTTAGATAGGAATAAGATTTACACTTGCTCTTTTTGGTAGTTGGTTAAGATTTTAATCCTTTCTAATACGAAATAAAGATTGTATCAGACTTTATGTCTCCTTTAAGTAAGGCTATGAAAATGAGGTGCTCTCCGTTGTTTTAGACCCTTCACTGTTCACACTTACATTTTTCTGTGTTCTCTGTGTTGTTTTAGACACCTTCACTGTTCACTTACATTTTTCTGTGTTCTCTGTGTTGTTTTAGACACCTTCACTTTTCACACTTACATTTGTCTGTATTCTCTGTGTTGTTTTAGACACCTTCACTGTTCACTTACATTTTTCTGTGTTCTCTGTGTTGTTTTAGACACCTTCACTTTTCACACTTACATTTGTCTGTGTTCTCTGTGTTGTTTTAGACACCTTCACTGTTCACACTTACATTTGTCTGTGTTCTCTGTGTTGTTTTAGACACCTTCACTGTTTACACTTACATTTGTCTGTGTTCTCTGTGTTGTTTTAGACACCTTCACTGTTCACTTACATTTTTCTGTGTTCTCTGTGTTGTTTTAGACACCTTCACTGTTCACACTTACATTTTTCTGTGTTCTCTGTTTTGTTTTAGACACCTTCACTGTTCACACTTGCATTTGTCTGTGTTCTCTGTGTTGTTTTAGACACATTCACTGTTCACACTTACATTTTTATGTGTTCTCTGTATTGTTTTAGACACCTTCACTGTTCACACTTATATTTTTCTGTGTTCTCTGTGTTGTTTTAGACACCTTCACGGTTCACACTTACATTTTCTGTGTTCTCTGTGTTGTTTTAGACACCTTCACTGTTCACACTTATATTTTTCTGTGTTCTCTGTTTTGTTTTAGACACCTTCACTGTTCACACTTACATTTGTCTGTGTTCTCTGTGTTGTTTAAGACACATTTACTGTTCACACTTACATTTTTCTGTGTTCTCTGTATTGTTTTAGACACCTTCACTGTTCAACTTACATTTTTCTATGTTCTCTGTTTTGTTTTAGACACCTTCACTGTTCACACTTATATTTTTCTGTGTTCTCTGTTTTGTTTTAGACACCTTCACTGTTCACACTTACATTTGTCTGTGTTCTCTGTGTTGTTTAAGACACATTTACTGTTCACACTTACATTTTTCTGTGTTCTCTGTGTTGTTTTAGACACCTTCACTGTTCACACTTATATTTTTCTGTGTTCTCTGTTTTGTTTTAGACACCTTCACTGTTCACACTTACATTTGTCTGTGTTCTCTGTGTTGTTTTAGACACATTCACTGTTCACACTTATATTTTTCTGTGTTCTCTGTTTTGTTTTAGACACCTTCACTGTTCACACTTACATTTTTCTGTGTTCTCTGAAGTATTCGGTGCAAGAGGTACTTTCTGTCTTGGAGGTGACGTCTGATTCTCAGCCATCTTTTTGGCAAGATTTTCCCTCCTCGCGCGTGTTCTCTCTAAAAGCTTCTAAAATTTCAGGAGGAAGAAAAATTGTTTTTTGCATGATTAAAAGGAAATGTCCAGCAAACTGTTGTTTCATGACATGTAATTGAAATTAGCTGCCATGTATTTTGAAGTATTCAAAATCAAATCAAATGAAATTGTCTTAATAATACTCTAGGCCTATAGGCCACACTCGAAATGGAAACTGTAGGAGTCATTAACCTCAGGCTGACAGGCTCCCTATGCAGTACAGCCATATCCACAGGAAATTAATTCCTACAAAAATACCCGGGCCTGCCCATGACTCGCGAGATAAGTTCAGGACTTCCACATCTGATTTTCGATATAAAAAATTAAAAAAATGACTACCCACCTCCTGATGTTGAAATTCCCAGCTTTTTTAGAGCAACTTTTGTACATCCGTTGTCACTGGTGATTGTTTCGCAAATGGTCACAAATGGTGTGGGCTTGAAGAAAACTATCGTTTGAGTATGTAATGCAAAATCTAAAGAACAGTCATTTTAAGTGTTGAGTGACCTGAAAACAAGTGTAGAATTGAAAATCAGTCGTTTGTTGATACTGATTTATCATTTCTAAACAAGTTTTTATAGCAATTGATAGTTAAAAACGACTGTTCAACAGATTTTGCGTAACACTCAAACGACAACGGACACACAAAAGTTGCTTCAGCATACAGGAGGTGGGCATTCATTTCTTAAAATTAAAAAATTGGAAATAATTGGATAAAATTCATAGCAAAGATCTGAAGAACCGTTTATTAACAACGGATGCCCCTAATACAACCTCAAATCATAAGTGTTTCTTCTCTTATCATTGTGGCTACCAGAAAGAAATATCGAGTCCTGACGCCCTCGCTTTTTACGCTAATGCTAAGTACCTTTAATTTTTTGTAACATGATTCAAATTAGTGCTTTATACAATTAGTAAAAAAAATATCACAAAAGTGTCCATTTTAAAATGAAATGCCCTTTATAATCACTGACCCAATAGTAGGAAACTGGCAACTTTTGTCAGTTTCATGTACAGGGAAATGGGTTCCCATCAGAAAATTACTCCTTTCTAAAAATGAAATGTTTCTTTTACTTTACTATCTACAGACAGGGGGCGGACATACATGTACGCATATGGCTTGGGGAATTGCCCCTCAAACGTCATGCCCCGGCCCGGGGCTAGTGACAGCTTTTGAATAGTGCCCCCTCACTATTTCAAAGCTTCCCACACTCCTAAATGTATATCATTTTTAATATTATTTTTTCACTTGAAGAGAATTGAACACCAAATAAGAAGTAAATGTAAAACACTGTCCCACAAAGCTGGCAAATTAAGTTTGGAAAATCCCTCAAAGAAAAAATGATTACCTTTCTTTTGTCTTTTTTAGAAAATTGTTACCTATTTTCTGCATTTTAAAACATGAAACTCTACACACAAACCTTTTTGCTAAAGATTGCTACAGGCTAAATGCTGTCGACAGTAATTTACGTATTAAAATTTATGTCATATTATGAAGAAATTATCTTTACAACTTTCTCGATATACAGTTCGTGACAGACTGAATCTGCTACAACAAACATGACACATTTGATAAATATGATATATGACAATCAAACTGGTAGCCGTGCAAGCAATTTGAAGCAAATCCTTTGTTTTGACAAAGTTTTCCTCTGTTCTTGGCACATTGGCAGCCTGCGCAGCTGGGGGAAAAATAATCACCCATCTCTCGCCCATGGACAACCACTTACGTAAGCACTGTAATACACAATTACTACCTCTCCAAACACAAAGACAGTCATAATGTCATGAATTTCGTCCGATCTTGCCTATTATCCGATCGAGCATTAAAGAAATAAATCAAAAACTTCTTTCTAATCTGGTGTTTTCTTACAGGTCTATACTGGGTTGGTTAGGTTGAAGCTTCTGTACCCAGCTCTCCATCTTTGTCACTTCAAGGTAGGGCTTTAAACTCCGAGAACTTTAAATCAGCACAGTGATCATACTTCAGGCTGATATCTGACCAACTTTGATCTAATCTAGATTCAAATGACTTGATGCGTTGACTACACTGGTTGGTAGGTGGTCCAAGATTTCAGTTATACGCAGAGAGAAGTAATTTTTTCTGATGTTGGAGTTGGCTGGTTAAACAGAAAGCTTGTAGTTGTGACCTCTTGTACGATTAGAGTGATAGAGTGGCAGAAAGCTGCAGACTATAGGATCATAGACTTGGTGGATAATTTTGTATTTCTCTATCATATCACCACTCAAGACGGCGGCGGGTAGATCAAGATGTTTGAGGCGGTCGGTGTAGCTCATAATCATATGGGAGAAGCTTGGTTGCTCGACATTGAACTCTCTCGATGTCTTTAATGTAGCCTTTTTTAGATGGAGACCAGATAGTTCCTGCATATTCCAAATGTGGGCGAATCAAGGCTTTAATTAATAATAATAAGATTTCCTTGTCGAGCCATGTAAAAAGAGCGTCGGATAATACCAAGAGTTTTGTTGGCCTTATTGATCATGGTGTAACTGTAAATATGATTTTTGAATGCAAGGTTGTTGCTGAATATCATGTCAAGATCTAAGATCTTTCTCTTTGATACAGTGGACTAGTTTGGAAGTTTAAGTAGGTAGTTAGCGGTGTGGTTTGGAGGCATCCTGCCCACTGTCATGACTTTACACTTATCAGGGTGAAAGCTCAGTAGCCATTTGGAGGACCAGTCTTTTCTAGCCTCATCTTGAAGGATACTTCTGTCCATTTTCTTTATGATTGGCCTGTATATTTGTGTCATCAGCAAACATGAAGACATTTGACAAGACAGAATCTGGGAGATCATTTATGGAGTAAATAAAAAAAAAAGGCATCTGTGTCTTCATTTTCTGATTTACGGCCACAATTAATTTAGCACCGAACACATAGTATGCCCAGGCACATTTTATTTTTCCTGGGCACAATTTTAGTAGGCTAGGCTAGTACTGATGATGTTCAAACTCTATTGAATATATTAAGCCCCCAAGTCTGACTTTAAGTTTAAATTTAAACTAAGTAAAGACAGTTGAGTTAGGCCAAGCTTTAGTAAGGTTAACAATAACATTAGGCTTTATCCTACTCCTACTCAGTCCTAGGCCTATACTTACAATGTAAGTATAGGATGTACACGTACTCAAAACTAACGTTTACTTTTTTGCTCAGTATGCAGGACAGCAGGACCTACCGTTAATCGTTAGGCCAGTGAGTTAGGCCAAAGCATAAACCATAAGTAGGCTACGTTAGGTTAACAATCCACACTTAAATCCGCGAGACATCAATATCGGCAGACTTAGTTTCCCCTATGATACATCGGGTGCAAAAGGTATTGTTAAATATCAAACCTGTGTAAAGGGATCCATTCTTTTTAGTGAAAGCTCACTTCAAAAATTGATAATCCTGTTATGTAAGTTATTGTAGTTCAAGTTAACGTCAACAATGGCACGCCTGATTCAAATTTTGCCGTTCGTTTGTCACGTCAGTTGTTTTCAAATTTCGTGGTAAAATATTTACGGAGTCTTTGAAGGTCGTATCTTTAGATGCACTGTACATATATATATATATATATATATATATATATATATATATATATATATATATATATATATATATATATATATATATATATATATATATATATATATATATATATATATATATATATATATATATATATATATATATATATATATATATATATATATATATATATATATATATATATATATATATATATATATATATATATATAATATATATATATATATATATATATATATATATATATATATGATCTTTTAATGCCATTCAAAATTACAATGTGGAAATCGGCAGACAATCAAAAATACAAACGTTTGATTTATTTTCAGATACTAACTCCACGCAGCGGACACGTACCCCACTTTTCTCAAAAGTTTAAAAAGTGCCTTTTTTTCATAAAAGAAAAGTGCCCCATTTTAGATGAAAAAGTGCCCTTTTCAGAGAGGACAACTTGAGTCCCATTTCTAGAGAAGGACGTGCCCTTTCAAACATTGAAAGATTACATATCTTATCTTTTCATGAAACTGTTAAAGAAAATGACGCAAAATAGCCATGTTAATCACAGTTGTTCAATTTGGGCCCGGACATTCTATTTCGAATTTCTCCTAAAAAGCTACAGAACGTTGGGGCCCAACTTGGCAACCTTAAACATTATTTCCTACCAAAAAATCATTCACATCTGCCTTCATGCGTTTTTCCCACTGATATTTTTCGTTTGTTTGTTTAAACTCTTGAAATAAATTGCTAGAGTGTGCGAAACAGCAAAAGTTTCATTAATGGAACCCTTGCCATAGGTTGGCGATTCCAGGGAAGGGAGCATGTCCCCCGAATGAATTTGTTGGAGGATGAATATCATTATGCCCCCTACAAATGAAGCCTTGTACAAAGCCTATATGGCTGGCTATACCTCTGCCTCCCCCCCCCTCCCTCTCCCCGTTCCTCCATGTTGAAAATAATCGCTGCCACTGGTCCAGGCCCATGCATACAGGGTAACAGTACGATATGGATTTGCATGCATGCATGGGTCATGGTCACAAACTGACGCGCCGCTCTCCACCCTTTTTTGTAAAGTGCCCTATACAGAAATAAACTTTAATATTTTTTCAAATATTTAAGGTTAGTCCGCTTAATATGATTTATCATTTTTGACAGATTGAAGAAAGTATTAGAAAGTATAACAAACATGGGGCAAAGGTGCCCCATAGCGAAAATAGCTTACATGAAAGCATGTATATACAGCAGTAGAATAGGTTTAATGATGACCCCCCACCCCCTCCCCCCTTCTTCCCCCTCCCCCCTTCTCCCCCACCCCTCTCGCCTTTCCCACGCTCACCCACCTCTATCAATACCGGATAATTTCTAAACTGTTATCGGTCCGGGCCAAAATTAAAATCTTTATCCAAAATTAACACCTTTGATTTCGCGTCTGCAAATAAAAAACAATTAAGAGAAGTCACAAGTAATTTTTGGCCCGGACCGATACAAGTTTAGAAATTATCTGGTATTGATAGAGGTGGGTGAGCGAGGGGAAGGGAAGGGAAAGGGGGAATCATTAAGCCTATTCTACTGTGGTATATACATGCTTTCAAAATTCTTCAGTCGGAATGTGCCACTCAAATCCTGTGTCCCCTCAGATTCAAACATCTTCCACCAGCCCTGACTTTATGGATAGAGACACCAGGCAAACAAATAATAATTAAGTCGGTATCTTTGCGGAACAAATGTTTATGGTCATGTCATTAAAATCCATTGAGAAAATGAAATGGTGATGGGAGCATGGGGGCGGGGGGGGGGTAGCTAGAGATCAAATTGCATTGTCTTGACTCTATATTCTTTTTTAAGTTTTGACAACTACTGGTTACAGGACACGTGTCCTAATGTTTTTGTCAACAGAAGGAAAAAAAACACAGTTTTAATTCTACGAACAACTTTTATTCCACGAATGTATATGGGACTAGCCATTTCGTTTCTAAATTGTACCTGTTAAGACAAAATCCTGGTCGCCCAGTGCATCATAATTTTGTTCACCAAGCGACCAAAATTTCTCACTGGGCGACCAAATGGTCACCCAGTTAGTATGTTAAAAAAAAAACCACTGGTGCTCCCACCCACAAATCGTCAGGTCTGGCTACATGACATGTCACCATACAGCACGCGTATTTCAGCACTTTAAAAAGCTTTTTTCGGGGGCATTTGTCCCCAGTTCATAATGCCTGGCGGTGTGTGTGTGTGTGTGCGTGTGGGTGTGGGTGTGCCGCCTGAGCAGGTACCTTTTTTGCACCAATTCTATAGGGCAGGTTTCTTTTTTTTACTAAAAAATAAGCAAAAAATTATAATTTCCTACTTTATTATTATTATTTTATTTTATTGTTTTTATTTATATCTTAAAGTAATTTTTTTTTTCTTTATTATTTTCGTAACGCAGGTCCTAAAACCCCCAAAATGAGGTTTTACTGTGTTAATTTTGTACTGCTGATCCATTTTTACGATATTTTCGTTGAATACTCATCCTCTGATTGAATAAAACATACCCCCTCGTAGTTCAAACATTTTTTTGTCAGGTAACACGTATATCGCCTTTGGAAAACAACGAAATTTTGCTGCACTTTCCAAGTCAATCATCCCAGCCTCGCTGTTACCACTTTTCTCTCCGTTTCAAGAAACAATTGATCAATAAGTGCCCCCTGAATTCTATACATCCGCCAAAAATAATAATAAAATAAATACAAATCAAATTACTGTACATACACGTTCCAAGTTTAAACATGCTACAGTGTTATGAGGGTTTAAGAGCTATGTTCGTACATCCTTGGTTGAAGCTTATTTGAGTGCTGCCAATCAATCAAACGAGCGAAGAAAGTTTGATGGCATTTACAAAATACCGTAGCTTTAGTAAAAGCTCGAAAGTTCAAAATATTGTTGCCAAAACTTCATATACACATAACATACGGAATTTTATCAGACATGAAATAGTTGTCGTTGGGTACGTAGTGTGTGCACGTGTGATTCATATGGAACTGTATAACATATGCATGTGAGAGTTAAAGTTGTGCGGATTTAAGATATGAAGTTGATTGATGGTTCCAAGCGTTCTTATGAATTCCTGATTTTAGCAAGGAGTCTTTAGTTTGGATCGAGAGATAAAGTTAATAAGATCTAACACTCTAATTCATTGGAATCACTCAGAGATCAAGGAGATTAATAAACTCACAGGTAATGTAATATATCAGTTTTTGAAGGAACTTATTAACCCAGTGAATTAAGCCAGGCCACAGTTAGGCTAGGCGTAGTAGAAAGTAGGCCTAAAGGAAAGCCATAAATTTGCAGTAACTGTTAGTTGCAAATATGCTTTGTTTGGACCTATCTTAGATGGGCTCTGGGCAATATGCTCAGCATATTCTCATTTATTTTCATGTATATTTTTTGTTAGTATCATATTTCATATTTGTTTGATTTTGGTGCATCTACAGTATATATCTCTGGTTGGAAACTTGTATCTATAAAATGAAATAAAAAATACAAAAAACCAAAAAAAATAGTCAGAGCATAGAACATACAGGTCATATTTCTGGCACTCATGGCAAACACAAGGGTAATCTACAATGTTAACCTACTGTGGACTGTATACTAAATGTTCTTATGAACTACATGTATTGATTAAATATTAGTTAATGTTTTTTTTGTTTCTTTGTATTTTGTACAAAATTTGTACAAAATGTTGCTTCTGTGCAAAATAGGATCATGAGGCAATTATTTTAGAGCATCAAGCAAATTTATCTTTAAATGAAAGAGAACAACAGGGAAACAAACACTTGACACTGATCAGGATTTTTGACATGCATAGGGGCCCATTTTTTTTTTTGGGGGAGGCAGAAGTTGCCCCAAAATTTATTGTTTACTGACACTAGCCATAACATAACTTAGCACAAATTTGTATTATAAATTAATGAGGTGTTTTTTTGGGGGAGGGGCGGGGAGATGGCCTTCAACAACTTACCTTTGGAGGCAAAAATTTGGGTTAATTGGGTTTTTTTTATGCTTTTAACATATGACCATTAATCCTAAAATTTGTAGAATATCTATTGGCTTTATTTGGTATTTTCTGAAGTGACCAAATACCTGAGATTCTTCCATACTTAAATCACTTAAAAGCTCACTTCTGCATTATAGTAAAGATGAAAATGTGTTCCAACCACTTTTTGAACATGTGTGTATATTGGGTATCCCAACAACCTCACCACAAGACCAGATTGAACAATTTAAAGATCCTTTAGATATAAGCAGGAATTACCCACCAAAAATAAGGGGGGAGGAGGAAGAAATCATGAAATTGCACAAAGAGACAAAAAAGCACCATACAAAATGTACCAATATAGAAAAAAGTAGGAAGGGAATTCCCCGCTTGCACCCCCAAAATCCTGCATACAGTATGCTTTGGGAGAAGAAATTGTTTAAAAATAATTCTTGAAGAGTGAGACTGCAGATTTTTCTCCATTTTGAAGAATTTCTAACTACCATCTCTTACTCTTAAGGTGAGACTTGGGAGGTTTACATAGGCAAGCTTTTTTTTCTACATTTGAGTTTAACATTTTGAATTAGTACAATTACAAATCTACATTTGAAACAATTATGGAAATCAAATTGTAGTTAGTATTTAAAATCAATTTTTTTTCATTGTTTTGTTTTTCAGAAATCTGACCTACCTGCTTACTTCGTAAAGTTTTACACCAATTAATTGCAAAATGTCTGAAAAAGAGCATCAGGATGGGGGTGACAATTTGGTGATGAAGAGGGGGGTGGGGTTAATTGGCGGCATCTCGCTTATTGTGGGATCTTGCGTTGGATCTGGAATCTTCATCTCTCCTCAGGGTACCCTCAGAGAAACAGGGAGCGTGGGGATGAGTCTCATCATCTGGTTGGTGTGTGCGGTGTTGTCCATGTGTGGTAAGCTTACCTGGTTTTACTTGGATGATATTTTCACAAAGTTAATGATTGATTTAATTGCTCAATTAACATTATGAAGTAAATCTGTATTAAAATTTTAAAGAATTTTGGAGATGCCACCAGTAACACAAGAGTGTGACATAGGTTGGGATGCCATGTGTGACATAGGGTAGGAGGCTATGTGGGACAGGGTAGGAGGCCATGGGAACATGGGATTTGGGACAAAGTAGGATGTCATTGGGACATTGGGAGGGATACAATGTGGAACATATGGTGGGATCCAATGTGGGACATCATGTGGGAAGCCACTGATGCGGGACATACGGTGGGATGCCATGGGGGTCATAGGAGAGATACCATGTGGAACACAGGAAGAGATGCCATGTGAAACACAGGGAGAGATGCTATGTGGAACACAGAGAGGGATACCATGTGGGACATAGGAAGGGATGTAATGTGGTATATATGGTTGGATTAATGTGGGACATACATGTAGTACGGGATCCATGTGGGACATTGGGTGGGATGCCATGTGGGTCATAGAATGGGAAACCATGTGGGACATATGGTGGAATGCCATGTGGGACAAGGGATGGGATGTCATGTGCGACATGAAGTGGGATGCCATGTGGGAGATATGGTACATGTCATGTGGGACAAGGGATGGGATGAGATGTAATGTGGGACATGGCGTGGGATGCCATGTGAGACATGGGATTCTGGCCGGGTCATATGATATGGGTGTCAATTTGCATGGGCATGCGAACCATGACGGTATTTGCCATTCTAGTTTGTTTTTTTTACTCATTACTTACATTACATATATCCAGTTGTTGCAACTTGCAAGCCACAAAATCCAGAAAAGTGATTTCAATAACATACTCCAAAAATTCAGAGAAATGTGGAGATGTGATATCACTGCTAGTCTGCAACAATCAGTAATCTTGGTTTGTATTTTTTATTTTTGCTTTTAAAAATTTCCCACAGAAGAGGGTTAAATTTGAACACATTGTCTTGGGAGGGGGATCTAGAACCTGGGACCCCCTCACTGCTTCAATGCTGGCTATGCCACTGGCAACAATATATGTACAGAAATCTCTATACCTGAGTATGTTCTTAATGGTAGAAGAATTGTGATTATTTTCTTAAAGGTATTAATACAGTAGCATCACATAAGTTTAAAGGAGACATCAAGTCTGACATCATCCTTATTTCATGATAGAAATAAAAATAACACATTTTTGGACCAAGTTCCATATCTCCCGAGGCAATCTAACACATATTTTGTAATTATTAAAAACTTTTGTTTCAAAACATGCAGTTGAGTTAGAGTCACATGATGAAATCCCTGTATTGGGGAAAATTATGTCATTATGCACAGTATTCAATACAGAATTGAACAAAATGGCAGCCCCCATGTGTCGACTTCAAACATGAATAACTTGAGAATAGGAATAAGATTTGGACTGGCTGTTTTTGGTAGTTGGGCAAGATTTTAATCCTTTGACATATGAAATAATGATTTTTCAGAATTTGTCTCCTTTAAATAGTTTGATGTACTACAAATAATGAAAAGAGTAATTCCCATTTAAATTGGTTGCAAAATTGACCATTTTACAGCATTTTAAACCTTAGATGCTCAAGTTAACGTAATGCAATATTTTTGTGACCTCAGAATGGGACAATTAAAAAATTGCTCATGTGAACTTTTTTGTTGTTGATATACTCCCAAATATTTTGAATGGAAGAAGTTGGCTATAGTGAACATGAAACTGGATATTATTATAACCTCAAATTTACCAATATAAGGCAATTTGAGAACCTTTCATATTTGGGAAAGAAATAGAGAATATTACATAAAGAATGTTAGCTACTTTTCATACCAATACATTGTAAATGCTATTGTGACCATTTAAAGACTTTTATGCTGGGAATTTAGGATAAAAAATATCTTATTGTTGTCTTGTCCTTTAACCATTTTGTGCTTATTATTGCCCTAAATCCTATACTGTAAAAAGAGCATGCTCAAGAGCTTTTGTGCGTATGGGTTATAGTCAGGTAGTTGAAGGCAAAAAAATGGGTTAAACCCACAAAAAACTCGATGAATCTTTTTTTTTTTTAAATGAGTTTCACTTGGTTTAGTAATGGTACAGTAGTTTGATACTGCCTGTTGATTACTCTCTGCCTGAAGAAATCATTATCAATATTTCAATAAAAAGCGCATCATGTTGTTGATGATGCAGTCACATTAGTTTCTGTCAGTCCTAAATTACCATGATTAGAATATTGTATGTCAAATACATTTTGTAGAACCTGATATCATTCTGAAATGGCCACTTCCAGATATATCGAGTTTATGTATTGATTGTTTACATCTCCTAATTTTTATAATAAAAAAAAGAAGAAAACTCAGGAAATTAGAATTATCATTATCAGACCCTTTCTTTGATTTAAAAAAGGGCAGGGTGCTAGACTTGTTGAGGGGCACATTAATGCGTACGCTAAGCGCTGCATCTTTTCGGTGTGGAGTCCAGGGGCCCCCTTAATGCTCAATCCCATGGTGAAGAAGCTCTGGGATTTTAGCTATAATCATACCTCAGCATAAAACTATTCTGACTGATATTGATAAGGACTCTTCATGACCTAAACAGGACAATTGCTTACTATGCTATCATTCTGTGTTCTGTATCCATGTAAGGTACTCATTTTTGAGGGGAATGAAGATTATAAAGTTGATAAAAATAAATCTATAAATAAAAAATAAAAAAACATTACAAAAATATAAAAAAAAATCATGAGGAGCAGGGCGGACCCCAGGGGGCAGGGCAGACCGCCCCTGTAAAACAGCAATGCTAGGAGTCTGATTATCTTTTGGAAGTTGAAATATCATACTTCTTTAAAATGTTTTATCCTGAAAAAGTAGCTTCTGAATCTTGTTACTCCAAAATTACAAACCCTCTGACTGTATATACTGTAGCAGAGGAAGAGATATAACTTTAGTCAGATCCATGGTCATTACAGTCTGAAAAATATTTTCCCAATTAGCTGTCAATTTTTTGTATCGTAATGTTCACCCTTGGTTTCCATAGACCTACTAAACTGATTTATTTTCATGATACTGTACATATAAATAAATACACAGCATTTATTTGCGCTATTCACCAAAGTACAATAGCGCTTACAACAATCAATTGTCCACACACGCTAAAAATGAATTAAAGTCTCCAGGGACTATGCTGGGGCAGGGCAATATCCTGGTGCAACCACAACAATGGTGCAACAAGTCACCAACAATCTTTGGTGCAACCACCACAATGGTGCAACAAGTCACAAACAATGCTCTGGTGCAACCACAATGGTGCAACAAGTTACTCACAATGCTTTGGTGCAACCACAATGGTGCAACAAGTCACCAACAATGCTCTGGTGCAACCACAATGGCGCAACAAGTCACCAACAATGCTCTGGTACAACCACAATGGTGCATTAAGTCACAAACAATGCTCTGGTGCAACCACAATGGTGCAACAAGTTACCAACAATGCTCTGGTGCAACCACAATGGTGCAACAAGTCACCACCAATGCTCTGGTGCAACCACAATGGTGCAACAAGTCACCAACAATGCTCTGGTGCAACAACAATGAGGCAACAAGTCACCAACAATGCTCTGGTACAACCACAATGGTGCAACAAGTCACCATCATATGAAATTATTACCCTGCTCTGTCCTCTAAATGTTGAGCACCAGACAAGGAAGCAACAGGTGCCATTTTTAACGTCTTTGTATGACCTGACCTACCACAGAGCCAACCAGTTGGTCTACGTTAGCAATGTATCTGGAAGGAGGCTCCTCCCCTTCCAATGCATAGGGTCATTTTTTTTTGTCTAACAATTTGTACATCACAGTAAGAACGATATAATTTGGAATTTGTGCACATGATTACACATGAGTTGAATATTGTTGAGGTCTAGACTCTTCACCATAGACTTGCATTGCTTTTGGATTTTGCACCTCCACCCCCTCCTTCTCCCCTCAAATTTGGCTTTGTCCTGGTGTACATTACTATGTAAATGTGAGACTCAAGGTACTTTCCAACCTCTTCTCCTATGTTCAAGTGCATGATGAATTGTACCAAGTGATTATTCTTCTCATATACCGTATATTCCCTAATAAATGCCCCTCCCCCTTCCTCTAATAAACACCCCCTATGTTTTTTTGTGCGGTGACAATCGTAAAGTCACACAAAATTGATTGTTGATATCGTAATATTAAATACAGTGTGATTTAAGACTAGGCTTCAGCCAAAACTCGTTTAAAAACTAAACCTGCCCAAAAATACACAGGTGAACTTGTTATGCACACAAGAACTGACTGAAAATTACTTGAAATTTACCTAAACATAAACGCCGCCTCCCGGTTTTTAAATGTTACACCCCAGAGTGTTTATTAGGGAGTACACAGTAGGCCCTTTCACAAGATTGTTCAGCAAACATGCATGTTGCACAGCTGCAGAGACAATGATGTTTGATAACTGTGCATTTGAAGGTTAAGGAGCAGGAAGAGGTTTTTCTTTGAATTTGAGGGTGAATTATTGGTTTCTAATATTTTTAAGGGGGAATTCTGATAACAGGAGAGGGAATCCCTCTACCCCTTTCACTAATGTGAACGCAGTTCCATACTACAGACATGCCCCTACTGGCCCTATTTTTCCTCAGATATGTCCCCCTGTGTCCCTTGATGGATATGATTCTCACTGAAAGAGTCTGACATGTTTCCAGGGGGTCCATTCTGTTACTTCAGATGTAACTCTTTGCCATACATAATTAGTTCATGAAAACTTCTTACTTTTTAAACTTTCTTTTCTTTGATCCAGGTGCATTATCATATGCCGAGCTTGGTACCCTCGTCCCTAAATCTGGCGGAGAATACAGCTACTTATTAAAAGTTTTTGGTAGTTTTCCATCATATCTGTATGCGTGGACGTACATTACTATCATCAAACCTTCCATCTTGTCCATAATATCACTTGTTTGTGGACAATACCTCGTGGCGAGTTTGAACTTGGGAGACTGTAGTCAGGACCAGATTGTTTTATCTACTAAGTTATTTGCAGCAGTTGTTTTGGGTAAGTAAATGTAGTGTAGTGAATGTTGTTGATGTGTAAAATTACATGTAAGTGGAATTGCAGAGTCCTAATTAACTTCATTTGGAGGATACTCCCATCCTGCATCTGTTTCCCAAACCCTTTAATATTTCAATAAAAGGCGCATCATGTTGTTACTTGATGATACAGTCACATTAGTTTCTGTCAGTCTTAAATTACAATGATTAGAATAGTTTATGTCAAATAAATTTTGTAGAACTGCAACCTGATATCATTCTAAAATGGCCACTTCCAGATCTATCGAGTTTATATATTGATTGTTTACATTTTCTAATTTGTATAATAAAAAAGAAGAAAAATAAGAAAATTATCATTATCATTATCAGACCTTTAGCTTAATTAAAAAAAGGGCAGGGTGCTAGACTTGTTGAGGGGCACATTAATGCATACGCGAAGCGCTGCATCTTTTCGGCGTGGAGTCCAGGGGCCCCCTTAAGGCTCAATCCCATGGTGAAGAAGCTCTGGGATTTTAGCTATAATCATACCTCAGCATGAAACTATTCTAACTGATATTGATAAGGACCATTCATGAACCAAACAGGACAATTGCTTACTATGCTATCATTCTGTCTTCTGTATCCATGTAAGGTATTCATTTTTGAGAGGAATGAAGATTATAAAGTTTATAAAAAAAAATCTATAAATAAAAAATAAAAAAACATTACAAAAATAAAAAACAATTCATGGAGGGCAGGGCGGACCCCAGGGGGAAGGGCGGACTGCCCCCTGTAAAACAGCAAAGCTAGGAGTCTGATTATCTTTTGGAAGTTGAAATATCATACTTCTTTAAAATATTTTATCCTAAAAAAGTAGCTACTAAGGCTTGTTTCAATCCAAAATTTAAAACTTTCTGACTGTATATACTGTAGCAGAGGAAGAGATATAACTTTAGTCAGATCCATGGTCATTACAGCCCGAGAAATATTTTCCCAATTAGCTGTCAATTTTTGTATCATAATGCTTTGTTCACCCTTGGTTTCCATGATAGACCTACCAAACTGATTTATTTTCATGATACTGTACATATAAATAAATTCACAGCAATTATATTCGCTATTCACCAAAGTATGATAGCACTTACAACAATCAATCGTCCACACACGCTGAAAATGAATTAAAGTCTTTAGGGACTATGCTGGGGCGGGGTAATATCCCGGTGCAACCACAACAATGGTGCAACAAGTCACCAACAATGCTCTGGTGCAACCACAATGGTGCAACAAGTCACCAACAATGCTCTGGTGCAAGTCACCAACAATGGTGCAACAAGTCACCAACAATGCTCTGGTGGTGCATTAATGCTCTGCAACAAGTCAACAATGCTCAACAATGCTCAAGTCACCAACAATGCTCAAGTGCAACCACAATGGTGCAACAAGTCACCAACAATGCTCTGGTGCAACCACAATAGTGCAACAAGTCACCACCACATAAAATTATTACCCTGCTCTGTCCTCTAAATGGTGAGCGCCAGACAAGGAAGCAACAGGTGCCATTTTGAATGTCTTTGGTATGACCCGACCTATTACAGAGCCAACCAGTTGGTCTACGTTAGCAATGTAATTTAGCTGGAAGGAGGCTCCTCCCCTCCCATTGCATAGGGTTTTTTTTTTTTTTGTCTAACATTTTGTACATCACAGTAAGAAGGATATAATTTGGATTTTGTGCACATGATTACACATGAGTTGAATATTGTTGAGGTTTAGACTCTAGGCCATAGACTTAATTGCATTGCATTTGGATTGTGCACCTTCCCCCCCCCCCCCTCCTCAAATGTTGGCTTTGTCCTTGGTGTACATTACTGTGTAAATGTGAATGTGAGACTCCAAGGTACTTTCCAACCTCTTCTCCTATATTCAAGTGCATGATAAATTGTACTAAGTGATTCTTCTTCTCATATACCATATATTTCCTTTAAATCCCCCTCCCCTAATAAACACCCCCTCTAATAAACACCCCTCATGTTTTTGTGCAGTGACAATCGTAAAGTCACACATAAATTGATTGTTGATATCGTAATATTAAATACACAGTGTGATTTAACACTAGGCTTCAGCCAAAACACGTTTAAAAACAAAAACTGCCCAAAAATACACAGTTAAAAGTTGAACTTGTTTATGCACACAAGAACTGACTGAAAAATTACTTGAAATTTAACTTAAAAATAAACGCCCCTTCCTCCCCCCCCCTTTTATATTTTTTGAAAATGTTATACCCCCACAGTGTTTATCAGGGAATATACAGTAGGTCCTTTCACAAGATGGTTCAGCAAACATGCATGTTGCACAGCTGCAGAGACAATGATATTTGATAACTGTGCATTTAAGGTTAAGAAACAGGAAGAAATTTTTCTTTGAATTTGAAGGGGAATTATTGGTTTGTAATATTTTTAAGGGGGAATTCTGATAACAGGAGGGAAAATCCCTCTACCCCTTTCACTAATGTGAACGCTGTTCCATACTACAGACATGCCCCTACTGGCCCTATCTTTCCTCAGATATGTCCCCCTGTGTCCCTCGATGGATATGACTCTCACTGAAAGAGTCTGACATGTTTCCAGGGGGTCCATTCTGTTACTTCAGATGTAACTCTTTGCCATACATAATTAGTTCATGAAAACTTCTTACTTTTTAAACTTTCTTTTCTTTGATCCAGGTGCATTATCATATGCCGAGCTTGGTACCCTCGTCCCTAAATCTGGCGGAGAATACAGCTACTTATTAAAAGTTTTTGGTAGTTTTCCATCATATCTGTATGCATGGACGTACATCACTATCATCAAACCCTCCATCTTGTCCATAATATCACTCGTTTGCGGACAATACCTCGTGGCGAGTTTGAACTTGGGAGACTGTAGTCAGGACCAGATTGTTTTATCTACTAAGTTATTTGCAGCAGTTGTTTTGGGTAAGTAAATGTAGTGTAGTGAATGTTGTTGATGTGTAAAATTACATTTAAGTGGAATTGCAGAGTCCTAACTTAACTTCATTTGGAGGGATACCCCATCCTGCATCTGTTTCCCAAACCCTTTCCTCATCAAAACCAAATAATCAAAAAAAAAATTGCTTGTAAAATCATTTTGCAAGTATATTCACATATTAAAATCAAAGCATTATGAAACTGAAGAAATTTTTTAAGAACCTGGTAGCAGTTGAATATCTTTTGCTGGTATACAGTACCTCAGGAAACTTTAGGTGTTTGTAATGTATATCTTATGTAAAATATTGAAAGACCTGTTTTTGAATGTGGATTACCTTTTTCCTTAATAATAGTGACCTTTAGTTTATAGGCATATTTTTTCTTCTGGGACACATTAGTCTGCATTGCATTCTTGGAAGCTGTTGGATTGATGGAAAATAAAATGATATGCTCATTTTTAAGGTCATGTAGGTTGTCTGAAAACAGACATATTGAGGCTCTTAAAGGGGGCCATCACTGCAAAAAGTAAAATGTAAAGAGGGTCATTTCTCTTGGGCCATTGCTCTAATGGATAGTTCCTTAATTTTGGGTTCATGATACTTGAGAAATATATCTTTTTGAAGCTGTGGTCCCCCAGGGGGTCCTAGGGCACTGTAAAATAAAAAAATAAAAAATGTGTGTTCAGATAGCCCATACATTCTGCCTGAGCAACTTATTAGAAGGGCCCGTGTGTTCAATATACCCTTGGGTCCGCATCGGCGGCCTTGTGTTGAGTACATTACTCACTATAATTATTTGTTGTGTGTCAGAACAGTTAGAATATGCAGTGCCCTATATACCTGTGAAAAACATGAGGGAAGGGAATGAGACAGCCAGCACATATTTAGACTTATGATTTATTATGCTTTATTAAACTTGTATTCAACTTTATTCAATTTTTGTATTATTATTTTTTTTCTCCAATTTTATGATGGGTTTTGTTGATTTAAAACCAATAAAGTTTATTGTATTGTTTCTTGACTTTTTTATTCAAGATCCTTGGTTGCTGTTTTCAAGTACTTATTCATCTAGTTAATTGCATTTATCTGTTATAATGGACTTTTCAGGCATTAATGAGCACACCCTGTAGATCTACTTACTGTTGAATAGATCTGCTCATTTGATTTTAATTAGATTGCACATTGTATTGTAGTTAAGGCATTCATCATTGAGTGGTTTTGACTAAATTAGTCGGAAAGCATCTGAAGTATGTACTGTAATGATAAAGTAGTTGGACTTCATTGATAAGGTACAAAGTTTAAAAAAATCAGTTGATACGGGTATTTTATGGGAAAAAAGATCTGAAGAATAATTTTGATCTGTAGAAAACAGTCTCTAATATAATTTTCCATAATATAATAATAAAATGCATCATGTACATATGTAATTGTAAAGTGGACTTTTTACACAAGGTACAGTATTTTGTAAATAAATTGAGGAAATCTTTCAAAACTGATACCTCCTGAATAGAAAAATCCTTCAAAAATTCTTTTTTTCTTATTGTCTAAGTTTTCATAGAGTATGGGCTTATAGAACTACTGAATAATCCTTTGGGTCATTGGAAATTATTTCTACAGGATCTAGGGTCTTTTCATGAAACACCGTTTTAACATTTAATTGAGAATTTCAGATATCTGAAATTAATTAGAGATATATCTATATTAATATTAAAATGATATTTTGAGTGATCACTGGGGTTATTTTCTGGCTGATCACAAACATTACATATGAGATAACCAAAATAGCCTTTGAGATATCCAAAATTCTTTTTGAGATTTATGAAATTCGATTATGGATACATTTCTTTTGTCAGAAATAATTCAAGATATAAGTAATTTTTATTTTGGATATCTTAAAATAAATTTCAAGTTGTCAAAAATATGTTATAGGTATCCCAAAATATGAGATAATTTGGGTTATAAGAATTTATTTCTTGATATCAGAAAATCATATTTTTGATATCAGGAAAAGAATTTATGATATGCAAATTTGCAAAATAAAATTGTTGGTATCCTCAATTCATTTGGGGGTTTTGGATATCCCAAATTGTTTTCTTGAGATCGAAATTATCTAAAATTCTTTTGGGGACATCCAAAATAACATTTAAGATATCAATTTTTTTTTGAGATATATGAAATTTGATTCTGGATACATTCTATATTTGCGATTAAATGTTCCAAAGTTAAAATGACCTTCCATAGGGTATCCTATAGCTGGTATTTTTTTTTTTCTTGTTAATTTTAGTAAGTCTCCTCTTCATCAACTGCATCAGTGTGAAATTGAGCACCTCTGTGCAAATCGTGTTCACCGTGGGCAAACTCTTGGCCATGAGTATCATTGTCATCATTGGATTTATTCAAATCTGCCAAGGTGAGATGTCTCATATTTTTCATACTTTAAAGGGGCACTGGACCGAAAAGTGATAGCTAGTGCTTTTTGACCCACAATACTTCTCTAACACCAATACCTACTATACCAAGTAGTTATCTAAGATTCATGAATAATGACATTTTATCACTTTGGGAGGCACAGCAGGTCAAAGAATACTTGAGAAATTCACAAAAATGATGCCATCACTTACTATATATGGGTCTAGTTTTCCTTTAATGTGTATGTAATTTTTCCTTTGAAAAAGGTCAGCAAACTTTCTTTAAGCTCACAATGGGAATCTTTCCCAAGCTTGCAATTGGAACCTTTAACAAACTTGCAATCAGATCCTTTACCTAACTCTCAATCAGATTCTTTGCCAAGCTTGCAATTAGAACCTTCACCAAGCTCACCATCGAATCTTAACCAAGCTCACAAGTGGAACCTTTGCCAACTTTCAATTAGAAGCTTTGCCAAGCTTACAATTGATCCTTTGTCAAGCAATCGGATCCTTTGCCAAGCTCTCAATCGGAACCTTTTCCAAGCTCGCAATTGCAACCTTTATCAAGCTCGCAATCAGAACCTTTTCCAAGCTCGCAATTGCAACCTTTATCAAGCTCGCAATCAGAACCTTTACCAAGTTTGCAATTGAAACCTTTACAGCTTGCAATTGGATTCTTTACCAAGTTCGCAATTGAAACCTTTACCAAGCTCGCGATTGGAATCTTTGCCAAACTTGCAATCGATCCTTTGCCAAGCTTGTAAACGGATCCTTTGTGAAGCTTGCAATCACAATCAGATCCTTTGCCAAGTTAACAATCGGAGCCTTTGTCAAGCTCGCAATTGGAACCTTTACCAAGCTCGCAATTGGAACCTTTACCAAGCTCACAATTGGATCCTTTACCAAGCTTGCAATTGGAACCTTTACAGCTTGCAATTGGAATCTTTACCAAGCTTGCAATTGGATCCTTTACCAAGCTTGTAATTAGAACCTTTACCAAGCTTGCAATCGGAACCTTTACCAAGCTCGCAATTGGAAACTTTACCAAGCTCGCAATTGGTACCTTTGTCAAGCTTACAGTCTGAAGCTTTGCCAAGCTTGCAATTGGAACCCTTGCCGAGCTTGCATTTGGAACCTTTACCAAGTTTGCAATTGTAACTTTTACCAAGTTTGCAATTTATAACTGTTACCAAGCTTACAATTGGAACCTTTTCCAAGCTTGCAATCAGATCCTTTGCCAAGCTCACAATCGGAACCTTTGTCAAGCTAGCAATCGGAACCTTTACCAAGCTTGCAATCAGAAACTTTGCCAAGCTCATAATTGGAACCTTTGCCAAGCTCACAATCAATCCTTTGCGAAGCTTGCAATGGGAACCTTTACCAAGCTCACAATTGATCCTTTGCCAAGCTCGCAATCGGATCATTTACCAAGCTTGCAATCAAAACCTTTGCCAAGCTTGCAACTGGAACCTTTACCAAGCTCACAATCGGATCTTTTTCCAAGCTCACAATCGGAACCTTTACCAAGCTCGCAATCAAAACCTTTGCCAAGCTCGCAATTGAAACATTTACCAAGCTTGCAATCGCATCCTTTGCCAAGCTCACAATCGGAACCTTTGCCAAGCTCGCAATCAATTCCTTTGCCAAACTCTCAATCGGAATCTTCATCAACTCGCAATTAGAACCTTTATCAAGCTTCCAATCAGATTCATGCTCCCACTTGGAACCTTTACCAAGCTCGCAATTGGAATCGTTACCTTTTAAGGTGCCCATCGAAAAGTCAAGTTCACTTGTGCTGGGACCTACCAATTTCACTGTATTCTTTTTATCACAATACATACCAAAATAACAGGTGTAGTAATTGTTTGTATGTAATAAAAGAAATACCTACACATTTCAAATTTTGGTAAAAAACTGAGGGAAATCTAATTTGACTTGGAATTCCTTCTTTATTGAACTACAATTGAAAAATGCTTGATTTGCAAAATTAACATTAATCAGGTTAATAGAATCCATGGGTTAGAAACCAAGGCAGCAAAGATGAACCGTCTCATAAATGATTTTAATTTTCGGCCATGAGGGGATTACAAATATTGTGATTGTTTGTAGAATGTGAATTTTTCCACCTGTAGGATGTTTTGAAGTTTTGACCTGATATAGGTTGAAGTCATTTCTAACATTTGAAATTGTGATGCTTAACAGGAGTGTTTTGATGAAAATCATATTTTTGTAAAATGATATTACTATGATTTTGTGACATTACCGTATTTGAAAAAAGAATATCAGAATGCCATACAAATCTAAACGTTGGTAAATTGAAAGTTCTATTTTGCTCTACATTTTATATAGATTTTTATATTAAAATATTTGAAATGAAGTTTGATGAAATATACAATACTGACATGAGAAGAGGGACTTTCACACCAGGGGTACTAAACAAAAAATCTGCAGCTTTAGAGAGAAGGAAGTGTTGTTATAACATTACAGTGTATAGAGAAAACAATTATTGTTTGTAATACCTCACTAAAAATTACTACAAAACCTCGCCACATTGACACAAAAATCAAATCTTTGTTTCATTTGAAACATATTGATCTCCTTAACCCTGGAATTTGAAAGTGAACGATCATGGGGATTCACTGGGGGATTGGGATTTACTGGGGGGTTGGGAGGGGCTATTGGATTTATAGTTTAAAATTATAGATGTCGTAAGTTATCAAAATATGCAGTATCTTTGTTTTCTTTTCGTAGGTCATACGCAGTACCTCAATCCATCTGTGGCATTTGAGGGTTCTTCAACAAATGTATTTGTTTACAGTATTGCACTTTACCAAGGTCTTTGGGCATATGATAGCTGGTATGTATGTATACAATCAACTCTTATTCCTTACTTGCAACTGGTAATTCTTATCTACACGGATGGGCAAAAGGGGGGTCATGGAGAGAGCAATTATTAAAGATAGTAATAGTGAATTCCAGGTGGTATTCACCATTTCAAGCAAGATATGTGACACATTCGAAAAGCATACCTGATGTATTATGCAAATGTAATCTGTGGTGGAAGATAAAGGATTGTTTAAACTGTGCTGAAGATACAATTGACAAAAGGAGATTTGATGCAGTCTTACATATGCTATTGAAAATTCAGTTGAGAAAAAATACCATACCTTACAAATGTGTTGTGACACCTTGATTGCACGTAGAATATCCGGGAATTTATCTATGTTGTTATGGTTACAATTTGCCTTTACTCGTAAATTCGCTCTTAATTCAACCCTGTTATGTTCAGTGCCTTTGCTGATAGTGTTTATTGCTGGGCTCCCTGCAACAACAAAAAAGATATTAATCCCAGATATAATCCAGATCTGAAGTTAAATCTAACCGAGTCATAAGCCAGTGCTTATTCTCGGTTTGCTGGTGTAAGCAAATGAAAGCACATGACTCCCCCTGGACTGCAAAACCTCACCACATTAACACAAAAATCAAACCTTTGTTTCATTATAAACCTATTGATATTATATCAATATTGAAACATCACAGGTTAACGCCCCAGCGACGACGAGTGAACACACACAATTACAATGACGGGGTCGTCACCTGCGTAATCAGTTATGATAGTAACAATGCTATCACGAAACACTTAATACGACCCGGACAAGAACACAGGTACGACGTACAGACAGACATAACATCGACAACCAAGTCAATGTCCACGGGCTTTGATAACCAGCTGTGGTGCACTGGCGTGTCTACCCAACACAGGCTTGAACCCAGGACCTCGTGGTCTGTAGACATGTATGATAACCACTACACCACAGTAGGTAGATAACACCTTAGCAATACTGGTACTCATTTTATAGCTGAGTGGACTAAAGCAAGCAGCGTAAAGTGTCTTGTTCAACTTGAAGGACACAATGCAGCGCTCACAGCAGGAATCAAACCTGGTACCTTTCGCATACGATAGGACGTGTACGAGAGCGACGTAACAACTGCTTCTATTCTCTTAAACTATTTTCGCTCCATTTTCTCTCCAATTTGCACCATTTTGTTTTATAACTTCATTTTCGGATTTTCTTTTCGGTGGATGGGCTTTTATCCTCGGTGAGATCGTTTCTTTTCTTTTTTTCTATTATATTTTCCCTCGTTCTGTCCCGACTTTTCACGCCTTCGTTACTAATACAGCGGTCCCCATAGTGGTTCCGCGATTTTTTTCTAGCTGCCTCGGTCTCTCAGCCCTGGTTTTTCTTTCATAATGACAAAGCGCCTATGCAGTGACCTTGACCTTGACCCCCCCCTCCCCGTGACCCACCTGCTACCATCATTGACCATTCTGCAACCCCAATCCCAAAAATCCTTATAATCCATGCCACCAACAAGCAGGAAAGCTTTAAAAGTTTCTCCTTTCTCATCCATAAAGCCCTCTTTGGCCTTGTCGGTACCCTCCCCAAAGTCTCTACCCTTAGATCCGGTGATCTCCTGGTGCACTGCACCAGGGACACACAAGCCACCACCCTCCTTTCCACCAAAACCCTATCCAACTCTGGTATCGACATCACAGTCACCCCCATCGTTCCCTAAACTCCAGCAAAGGCGCATACGCACCCGCGATCTTGCGTTACATGACCGATGACGACCTCCAAGAAGAACTAGCTAACCAACATGTAACCGCCCGTGCCTCGTTCTAAAGAGAGACGGAGCCAAACTCCTACCAACACCATATTTCTCACCTTCGCAACACCAACTCTCCTCCCACATCATTGCCGGCTACCTGAGAATCCAGGTCGCCCCTTACATTCCTAACCCTTTACGTTGCTATAATTGTCAGAGGTATGGCCACGGAAAAACTCCTGCCACAGCCAAGCGCTGTGGTAACTGCGGAGCCCCGGACCATGACAACACCTCCTGCACCAACCCCCACTCTGCACAAATTGTGACGGTAAACACCCAGCAAACCATCCTCCTTCTCGAAAGACTGTCCCACCTGGCTTCAGGAAAACAAATAACAAAACTTAAAACCCTTAACCCCAACATAACCTACCCTGAGGCCAGGAAACAATTCCTCGCTTCCCTTAACTCCAAGCCTTCCTACTCAAACGTAGTCTCCTCTAACTCTAATTCCGCCCCAAACACAACTAACACAACAAAACTAACTCCCATGCCCAAACCGACCTCACCTGGCTCTTCTTACCTAGTCCTAAGCCCATCACCATTTCCAACAACCCAATCACACCCAATACCCACACCATCTCCACCACCACTTCTCTCTCAACCCCTTCCTACTCTAAAGCCCCTACCGCCCCTACACCAACTCCACTAATACCTGCATACATCAAGCTAAAACCAGCCAAGCAAACAACCAACAAACCAACAAATCAACCAACAAACAACCAACCAAAAAACAACCAATCAACAAACAACCAATCAACAAACAACCAATCAACAAACAACCCACCTCCCAAACCCACACTGAAGAGAGTATGGATTGTCTGACAACAACACACCATCATACTTCTCGTCCAATTTTCAAAAACAATCGCTCCCAAAGAAACAGATCCAAAGAAAAAACAAGCCAACTCAGACCCAGCAGATCTTCCTCCAGATAACCCCCTGCCTCCTTTATGGCATACACCACAAACAATTACAATAACACCCACAACATCATACAATGGAACATTAGGAGCCTTAAGGCCAATTCTGAAGAAATCGACCTTCTGGCCTCCACCTTCAACCCGGTCGTCTTCTGCCTACAAGAAACTTTCTTGAAAACCACCGACCATTACTCCCTTAACAACTTTGCTTGCTATCACAAACATCAAGTGGATGCTGACAGGGCCTGTGGTGGCGTCTCCATTCTCGTTAGACACGATATCCCACACAGCCCTGTTCGTGTGCACACCGACCTTCAGGCCATCTGTATTTCTATCTCCCTCCACAAAACTTTCACTCTCTGCAATATCTATCTCCTCCCAACACCAACATTCAACCAACCAGCCTTAACAACCTCATCTCTCAGCTTCCCACCCCTTCATCCTTCTTGGTGACTTCAACGCTCACAACCCTCTGTGGGGCTCTAATACCACCACCCCTAGAGGCAAGTTCATCAAAACGCTCTCCGTCAGCACAGCCTGTCCTTACTGAACACTAACTCCCGACCTACCTTCATCCTGCCACAGGCTCTCTCACCTGTATTGACCTGTCTATCTGTTCCCCTAACCTCCTCCCCTGATTTTAGTTGGAGAGTCACTGCTGACCTCTGTGGTAGTGATTATTACCCTCTTCTTATACACTCTAATCTTCAAATCCCCACTGAGCACACCCCAATTGGAACCTCGACAAGGCTGACTGGTCCCTTTTGAAACCCTCTGTGACTCACACCTCTCCCCATCTTCTCGAGGATGAGGATCCCATGTCTAACTTCAGTAATATCCTTATCAACATCGCCACCTGCTCAATTCCCAAACCTCCAAACCCCAAATCATCCCCCCCCAACCCCTGGTTCTCAGATGACTGCAAAACCGCCATCAAGAACAGGAAAAGAGCCCTCAGGAACTTTAAAACTAACCCGACCACCCATAACCTTAACCTCTTTCGATCAGCCGTGCAAGGCCAGACGCACTATCAAGGACAGTAAAACCAACACTTGGAACAACTTTATCTCTTCTCTCACCACCAACACCCCCACTAAGAAAATTTGAAGAATGGTTAACAGCTTCCACGGCAGAGTAGGCAAATCTTTCATCTCCCATCTCTCTTGAATGGAGACCTTCTCACCGCAAAAAAAGACATCGTTGACCACCTCGCCGCCTCTTTCAGCAACATCTCGTCCTCGACCAACTACTCCAATGCTTTCAAAATCAAAAAAGCTTGCGATGAAGCCCGGAGAATCACTTTTCCCTGTGACAACTCCAAAGCTACAACACCCTCTCACCCTTTCTGAATTAAACCAAGCCATCAGCGGCTGGCTGCACCTCCAAGGGCCCAGATAACATCCCCTATCAGTTTCTGAAACACCTCCCCATCAAGGCCACCACTACCCTACTCACCATCTTCAACCACATTTGGTCCTCACACTCCTTTCCCCTATCTGGAGGACAGCTATTGTCATCCCGTCCTTAAACCGGGAAGGATAGCACCGACCCCACCAGCTACTGACCCATCGCCCTTACTTGCTGTCTCTGTAAAATTATGGAAAAGATCATTAATCAGAGACTAAACTGGTTCCTCGAGACCAACAGAATCCTCTCTCCTCACCAAAGCGGCTTCCAAAACGTCGCAATACCCTTTGACCACTTAATTACGCTCGACACCGCTATCCGGGAATCCTTTGCAAAAAGGAACACCTCATTGCCATATTTTTTGACCTCGAGAAAGCTTTCGACACTACTTGGAAATACGGCATTACCCGGAAACTTCACACCATTGGCCTCAGAGGCCACCTCCCCCCATCTTTATTCAAAACTTCCTCTCACCCAGGCAGTTCCAAGTTCAGATTGGCCACACCCTCTCAAGCCCTACCCCAAGAAGAGGGCGTCCCCAAGGCAGCATCCTCTCCCCCACTCTCTTCAACCTGAGCATTAATGACATCGGGAATGACCTTGGCCCCAGCATCAAACGCGTACCCTACGTGGATGACTTCACCATCTTCTACCCTCCCCTAGCTTTCCTATTGTTGAAAATAGGCTCCAAACCAGCCTCAATCAGCTGCAAGTCTGGAGCAACAATAACGGTTTTAGATTCTCCAAAGACAAGACAGTCTGCATGCACTTTTGTCATTTCAACAACCTCCACCCCAACCCGAACTTTGTGCTCAATGGGAATCGATCCCTAAAGTTGAAAACACAAAGTTCCTTGGTCTAACTCTAGACCCCAAGCTCACCTACAAGCCACACATCACCAACCTGAAACTAAAATGCAATAGCTCCTCAACCTCCTCCGACTGCTCTCCAACACTACTTGGGGAGCAAACCGCTATGCTCTCCTCAAAATTTTCAGGCTCACCATTCGTGCCAAGCTTGACTATGGCAATATTGTTTACTGTGTCGCTCACAACTCATACCTCAACCACATTAACACCATCCAAAATGAAGCACTCAGGCTTTGTCTAGGAGCCTACAGGACCTCCCCAATCACTAGCCTTCATGTTGAAGCCAACGAACCCCCTTTCTACTTAGATGTAAAAGCTTAGCCTCTCCTATGCTTTTAGAGTCCTCACCAACACCCAGAACCCTGTTTACAACCTCATTAGGTACCCCAATTTCTCCACCCTCTTTGATAGGACTAAACCCTATCGCCTCCCTTCAGCTTACGCATTAAATCAGACCTCTTTCAACTTGGCATCAACCCCGCCACTCTCGCACCTATTCCTGGCCCACTTTTCCGCCTTTGGGCCACCCCCTTCCTTGTGTCCACCTAGACCTCTCCACTTATAACAAAACTCAAACTCACCCTAATCTCTTCATCAATCTCCACAACCAAATCAAAGACCAACTCTCAAATTACACCTCCATCTATACTGATGGCTCCAAGGAAGGCAACAAGACAGCTGCTGCTGCCATCATCCAAGACATCACCCTCAGTAGCAGACTTCCTGACCACTCATCCATCTTTTCAGCCGAGGCTAAGGCCATTCTCCTCGCCCTCAACTTTATTGAGTACTCTCCTCTTAGTCACTTTGCCATTTTCTCTGACTCAAAGGCTGTTCTTACTTCATTACTCAATCTTAAATGGGATAACCTCACCTGCCACCTCCTCCTCCGAAACTCTTTTCTCCCACCCTCTGCAGGAAAAGTGTTCTTTCTTCTGGATACCCAGCCATGTTGGCATCCCTGGCAATGACAGGGCTGATACAGCCGCTAAGCTTGTCCTTAACCTCCTCCCTTCCCTTTTCCCAAAACCCTCTCTGACATCAAACCGCTTATGATCGCTTCTCTTGTTCGTGACCGCTGGAAAACCTTATGGAACTTCCAAATTGATAACAAACTCCATGTTATCCAGCCCACAATCGATCAAATCCACCATCAACAACCTTTCTCGTATCGACAACGCTCATATTACCCGTCTTAGAATTGGTCACACCCACCTCACTCACTCCCACCTCCTTATTGGTTCCCCAACCCCTCTGTAACAATTGCCACTGCATCCTCACAATCCAACACGTTCTCCTTGCTTGCCCCCTGTACAACCTTCCCAGAGCTTCTCTCGCCCCCACAACTCAATTGCTGAGTTCTTCCAAAAAAATCCTCCAGATAAAATAGTCTCCTTCCTTCAGCATGCATCCCTCTACAACCATATTTAATTCTCCTCTTCCACCCCCTCTCTACTTTGTTTTTAGTTTTACCCATGCACCTCCTCTCTCGATCACAGCTTTCTGGCTTTTGTTCTTGAATTTCTCTCATTCTTCCCCTGGTCTCTTTCCTTACTACCTCTAAAATGATCTGACCTCTCAGGCACAATTTGACCTTCGTTGTCGTGGTGCCGTTAAGACCTCATCAAACAAACAAACAAACCTTTCGCATACAAACATGACTCCTTTAACCACTGAGCCACGGCATCTTTTCATGCCAAATCTGGCATTTTTTATCAAATCCAGATGTTGATATGACATCAATCCCAAATCTGGCAATAAAAAGAATTGGGCAGATATAACTGGATATACCTCCATATAAACTTTACTGGTGAGCATACGAAGCATAATGCGAACCTATGTAATGGCGATTTCGTCCGTCCAGCTGTCTGTCCACACTTTTTCATAAGAATTCCTCCGAAATGTTGTAGTTTTTTAAGAATTCCTCAGAAAATGTTAAAGTTTCTTCAGAGTTCCTCAGAAAGTCATATCCTTATGGAAGGTTAAAATTTCCTTACAAAATGTTAAAAGTTTTTCAGACACTCTTTAAGACATTGAAGACTAGTTTTCTTAAAAAGTCTACAAAACATTTGATATTTCCTTAGAAGATAACTGTAAAATGATATAATGTTCCAATATTCTTCAGAGATTCTCAAGCGTCTCTCTCATAGCACTGGATATTTAAGATTCTTCAAAATATTTGTGCACCAACGGCTGTATCAGGCATGATTATTAAACTCCACCTTTATTATTGTGGTCATTTGCATAAAGTTGCTACAGTATATAAATGAACTGACCAGATTTTGTATTTAGTATGCTCAGTCAGGGAGTGTGACATGTGACTGCATATGGACATAGGGAGGGATGCCATGTGGGACATGGATGGGGACCATGTGGGACATATGATAGAATATCTACCATGTGGTATACATACACCGAGGGCTATATCAGGCATAATTATTTGACTCCGCCTTTTTTTTCTTATTCAACAACTCATTTGCATATAAGTTATATGAACTGACACTTTCCAACATACAGTGTAATATGCTCAATCAGGGACTGATAGCTAGGATGAGACTTCTTTTGGAGCCTGTGGGATGCCATGTGGGACATGGGGTGGGATGCCATGTGGGACATGGGGTGGGATGCCATGTGGGACATGAGGTGGGATGCCATGAGTAACACAAGAGTGTGACATAGGTTGGGATGCCATGTGTGACATAGGGTAGGAGGCTATGTGGGACATAGGGTAGAAGGCCATGGGGAAATGGGACGTGGGACATAAAGTAGGATGTCATTCGGATTTTGGGAGGGATACCATGTGGAATGTATGGTGGGATTCCATGTGGTACATTAGGTGGGAAGCCACTAAGCGGTACATAAGGTGGGATTCCATGTGGGACATAGGGAGAGATGTCATGTGGGACACAGGGAGGGATGCCATGTGGGACATAGGGAGGGATGCCATGTGGGACAGGGAGGGATGTCATGTGGTACATATGGTTGGATTACTGTGGGACATACATGTAGGATTGGATCCATGTGGGACATAGGATGGAATGCCATGTGGATCATAGGGTGGGATACCATGTGGGATAGGCCACTAATAGTCAAATTTGCGACATGTTGAGAGCAACGTGACTTCTATTCTGTTCTCTTCAACTTTTCATTCCAATTCACTTTACCTTGCACTTTAACACTTAAATTTTGTTTTGTATCTTCTTTTTCTGGGATTCTCTCTGGTGAGATTGTTCTTTTGTGTTTCTTCTCTCCCGTTCTGACCAGACTTTCACGCCTTATTGTTACCTGTACAGCGGTTTTCCTATAGTAGTTCCACGGTTTTATTTTTCTAGTTTCCTCGGGTCTCTCGGCCCTTGGTTTTTTTTTCCATCATGACAAAACGATTCTGCCTTGACCTTGACCCTCCCTCCTCTCTCTGTGACCCACCTGCTATGTTCATTGACCATTCTTCAGCCCCAGTCCCCAAAATTATAATAATACAGGCCACCAATAAACCAGAAAGTTTTAAAAGAGTTTTCCCTTTTCTCATACACAAGGCACTCTAAGGCCTTGTTGGCACCCTCCCCAAGGTCTCTACTCTCAGATCCGGCATTTTCCTGGTGCACTGCACCAGGGAAACACTCAAACCACCATCCTCCTCACCACCCACCAAAACCCTAGCCAATACCGGTATTGACGTTACAGTCACTTCCCACCGTTTCCTGAACTCCAGCAAAGGTGTGGTCAGAACTAGAGACCTTGCCTACCTGACAGATGAAGGCCTTGTAGAGGAACCTGCTGATCAACACGTTACTGAAGCCTGTTGTCTCGTCCTCAAGAGAGATGGTGCCAAAACACCTACCAATACCATCTTCCGGACGTTTTTCACACCAACTCTCCCCTCCCACATCACTGCTGGCTATCTGAGAATCCCAGTCACCCCTTATATTCCTAACCCTCTCCATTGTCATAAGTGCCAGAGGTATGGCCACGGTAAAAATTCCTGCTGCAGCCAAGCACGCTGTGGCAACTGTGGAGCCCTTAATCATGACAGCACCTCCTGCACCAGCACCCCCACTCTTCACCAAATGCGATGGTACTCACCCAGCCAACTATCTATCCTTCTCAAAAGACTGCCCCACCTGGTTCCAAGAAAAACAAATAACCAAACTAAAAACCCTTAATCCCAACATCACTTACCCGGAGGCCATGCTAAACCATCCTACTCGATTGCAGTCTCCTCTAACACCAATATCGCCTCCCCCCCAACACAGCTAAAACTGACTCACATACCTAAACAGACCTCACCTGGCTCTTCTTACCCAGTCCTAAGTCCATCACCATTGCCAACAACCCAACTACCCCCATTACCCAAACCACCTCCACCACCACCACTTTTCTCCCCAACCTTCCTTCCTCCTCCAAGACTCCTGCCGTCCCCCACCCCAACACCTCTAATGCCATCAAACATCAAACTCAAGCCAAGCTGGCTAACAAACATCAAACCAACAAACAGCCCACCCATCCAAACCCACACGTATGACACTGAAGAGAACATGGATTGTTTGATTACCGATCATACTTCTTGTCCAACTTTCAAAAACAACCGCTCCCAAAGAAATGGGGACAGATCCAAAGAAAAAATAAGCCAACTCAGAGACTCAACTGATCTCCCTCCTGATAACCCCATGCCTCCTTATGACAACACAAGCAATTACAATAACACTCACAACATTATACAATGGAACATCAGGAGCCTTAAGGCCAATTCTGAAGAAATTGACCTACTTGCCACCATTTTCAACCGGGTCTTCTGCCCACAAGAAACCTTTTTAAAACCACTGACCATTATTCCTTCAATAACTTCGCTTGCTATTATGAACATCAAGTGGATGCCGACAGGGCCTGTGGGGGCGTCTCCATTCTCTTAAGACACGATATCCTACACAACCCTCTTCATGTGAACACCGACCTTCAGGCCATCTGTATGTCTATCTCCCTCAACAAAACCTTCACTCTTTGCAATATCTATCTCCCCTAATGCCAATATTCAGCCAACCAGCCTTAACAACCTCATCTTTCAGCTCCCCTCGTCTTTCTTAGTGACATCAATGCCCACAACCCTCTGTGGGGCTCTATTACCACCACCCCCAGAGGCAAGCTCATTGAAAACACTCTTTGGCAGCACAGCTAGCCTCTCCTTGCTCAACACTAATTCCCCGACCTACCTTCACCCTGCCACAGGCTCCCTTACCTGTATTGACCTGTCTATCTTTCCCCCAACCTCCTCCTTGATTTTAGCTGGAGAGTCACTGCTGATCTCTGTGGTAGTGACCATTACCCTCTTCTTATACACTCCAACCTTCAAACCCCCACTGACCACACCCCCAATCAGAACCGTGAGAAGGCCGACTGACCCCTTTTCGAAACCCTCTGTGACTCGCACCTCTCCCCATCTCCTCGAGGGTGAGGATCCCATATTAAACTTCAGTAACATCCTTATCAACATCGCCACCTGCTCTATTCCCCAAACCTCCAAATCCCCAACCACTCCCCCTCCCCCTCCCCTTCAAGCCCTGGTCTCTGATAACTGCAAACCGCTATCAAGAACAGAAAAAGGGCCCTCAGGAATTTCAAAAATAAGCCGACCACACACAACCTCAACCTTTTTTGCATCAGCTGTGCCAAGGCCATGCGCACTATCAAGGACAAAAAAACTAACACTTGAAACAACTTCATCTTTTCTCTCACCACCAACACCCACCCCCACTAAGAAGATTTGGAGAATAATTAACAGCTTCCACGGCCGGGTGGGCAAGTCTCCCATCTCTCCTGGAATGGTAACCTTCTCACCGCGAAAAAGGACATCGTTAACCACCTTGCCGCCTCTTTCAGCAACATCTCGTCCTCGGCCAACTAACCCCAATGCTTTCAAAATCAAAAAAGCTTGGGATGAAGCTCAGAGTATCACCTCTCCCTCCGACAACACCGAGAGCTATAACACTTCTCTCACCCTTTCTTAATTAAATCGAGCCATCCATGATGCTGGCTGCACCTCCAAGGGCCCAGATAACATCCCCTACCAGTTCCTGAAACACCTCCCTAACAAGGCCACTACTACCCTAATCACCATCCTCAACCACCTTTGGTGCTCACACTCCTTTCCCCCTATCTGGAGGACAGCTATTGTTACCCCCATCCCCAAACCAAGGAAGGACAGTACCGACCCCTCTAGCTACCGCTCCGTCGCCCTCACCTGCTGTCTCTGTAAAATTATGGAAAGGATCATCAACCAGAGACTAAGCTGGTTCCTTGAGACCAACAGAATCCTCTCCCCTCACCAAAGCAGCTTCCAGAAACGTTGCAATACCCTAGACCAGTTAAATATATCCGGGAATCCTTTGCATAAAAGGAACACCTCATTGCCATCTTTTTTGACCACCTCGCTGCCTCTTTCAGCAACATCTCGTCCTCGGCCAACTACCCCAATGCTTTCAAAGCCAAAAAAGCTCACGATGAAACCCAGAGTATCACCTTTCCCTCCGACAACACCGAGAGCTATAACACCCCTCTCACCCTTTCTTAATTAAATCAAGCCATCCATGATGCTGGCTGCACCTCCAAGGGCCCAGATAACATTTCTAACCAATTTTTGAAACACCTCCCCAGCAAGGCCACCACTATCCTACTTAACATCCTCAACCGTATCTGGTCCTCACACTCCTTTCTCCGTATCTGGAGGACAGCTATCGTCACCCCCGTCGCAAAACTGGGAAAGAAGAGTACCGACCCCTTAAGCTACCGCCCCATCGCCCTCACCTGCTGTCTCTGTAAAATTATGGAAAGGTTCATTAAGCAGAGACTAAACTGGTTCCTTGAGACCAATAGAATCCTCTCCCCTCACCAAAGTTGCTTCCGGAAACATTGCAATACCCTGGACCAGTTAATTACACTCGACACTGCTATCCAGGAATTCTTTGCAAAAAAGGAACACCTCATTGCCATCTTTTTCGACCTCGGGAAAGCTTTTGACACTACTTGGAAATACGGCATTATCTGCAAACTCCACACCATTGGCCTCAGAGGCCACCTCCCCACCTTTATTCAAAACTTCCTCTCACCCAGGCAGTTCCAAGTTCGTATTGGCCACACCATCTCCAACCCCTATCCCCAAGAAGAGGGCATCCCCCAAGGCAGCATCCTCTCTCCCACGTTCTTCAACCTGAGCATTAACGACATAGCTGACAACCTTGGCCCCAACATCAAACATGCCCTCTACGTGGACGACTTCACCATCTTCTACTCCTCCCCAAGCTTTTTTCTTGTCGAAAATAGGCTTCAGCTCAACCTCAACCGGCTGCAAGCCTGGTGCAACAACAACGATTTTAAATTCTCCAAACACAAGACACTTCTGTCATTTCAACAACCTCCACCCCAACCCGAACCTCGTGCTTAATAGCAATCGCATCCCTAAAGTTGACCACACTAAGTTCCTGGGTTTAACTCTAGACCACAAGCTCTCCTACAAACAACACATCACCAACCTGAAACTAAAATGCAACAGCTTCCTCAACATTCTCCGCCTCCTCTCCAATATCACTTGGGGTGCGAACCAGCATGCTCTCCTCAAAATCTTCAGGCTCACCATTCGTACCAAGCTTGACTACGGCACTATTGTCTACTGTGTCGCTCACAATTCTTACCTCAATCACATTAACACCATCCAAAATGAAGCCCTTAGGCTTTGTCTGGGTGCCCACAGGACCTCCCCAATCACCAGCCTTCATGTTGAAGCCAACGAACCCCCTTCCTGCTAAGGTGTAGAAAGCTTAGCTTCTCCTATGCTTTTAGAGCTCTCACCAACACCCAGAACCCTGTTTACAACCCCATTAGATACCCCAATTTCTCCACCCTCTTTGATAGGACTAAAATCCTATCCCCCCCTTTAGCCCTTCAGCTTACCATCAAATCAATCCCACCACTCAGACCTTTTCCATCTCCTGGGCCACCCCCCCTATCAATCCCACCACTCTCAGCACTTTCTCCTGGCCCACTTTTCCTCCCTGGGCCACCCCCTCCCTACTATCCACCTGGACCTCTCCACTTCTCGGCCAAGGCCATCCTCCTTGCCCTCAACTTTATTGAATACTCTCTGCTCAGCCACTTTGCTATCTTCTCTGACTCCAAGGCTGATCTTACTTTATTACTCAATGTTAAATGGAACAACCCTACATCTCACCTCATCCTCCGTAAACTCCTTTCGCCCCCTACGGAATCAAATTCTTTTCTTCTGGATACCCAGCCATGTTGGCATCCTTGGCAATGACAGGGCTGATGTAGCTGCTAAGCTTGCCCTCACCCTTCCCCCTACCCCTTTTCCCAAAACCCTTTCTGACATCAAACCGCTTATCACTTCCCTTGTTTATGGCCGCTGGCAAACCACATGAGACTCCCAAATTGATAACAAACTCCACGTCATCCAGCCCACCATTCCGATCAAACCCACTTCTCACAAGCTATCCCGTGTCGACAACGTCCACACAACCCGCCTTAGAATAGGTCACACCCACCTCACTCACTCCCACCTCTTAACTGGCTCCCCCCACCCTTCTGCAACAATTGCCATGCATCCTTACAGTCCATCACATTCTCCTTGCTTGCCCCCTGTACAACCTTCCCAGAGCTTCCCTCGCTGCCCACAAGTCGGTAGCCGAGCTCTTCCAAAAAAAACCTCCAGATAAAATTATCTCCTTCCTTCATCATGCTTTCCTCTACAACCATATTTAGTCCTCTCATACCCCCCTCTCTCTAATTTGTTTTTTTCACCCATGCACATCCTCTCTCGATCCCAGCTTTCTGACTTTTAGTTCTTGTATTTCTCTCAATCTCCCCCCTGTTTTCTTTCCTTCCTACCTCTGGAATGATCTAACCTCTCAGGCACAATTTGACTCTCGCTGTCGTGGTGCCGTTAAGACCATTAAACAAACAAACAAACCATGTGGGACATATGGTAGAATGTCATGTAGGAATGCCATGTGGGACAAGGGATGGGATGGGATGTCATGCGGGACATGGGGTGGGATGCCATGTGGGACATGGGATGCCATGTGGGACTTAGTGTTAGATGGCATTTTTATAATTGGCTGGGTTATATGATATGGGTGTCAATTTGCATGGGCATGTGAACCATGATGGTATTTACCGTTTTAGTTTATCTATTTGATCTTGTTTGCTCTTGTCTTCATGTTAAACTCACATTCCAGCTAAGCTTGGGCGATATATTGATGTTTTGATATTGACCCACATTGACCCACATTGATTATGTTCCACATGCAGGAAATTCTTAATTCCGGCCATACAGTACTGTACTTTGTATGTACAGGCCGCTATGGACATTGTGCAATGATATCACCTAATTTTCATGATTTGTGATGGTTGAGCAATTGCAATCAATGAGATTTTAAATCCTTAAACATCCCATCTAAATTCCTCAAAAGGAATACCGCATCCCCACATTTATGTGGAAAAGCCCTTAATTGACACCTGAAAGTAGATTTTGTCATCAAAACTAAAAGACTTTATCCTCAAAACTAAAAAATATTTCCCACTGGTTTGTCCGTTCACACATTATACTTTCTGTACAGTAAGCAGCACAAGTACAAACAGTGTGTGTAGATTTTTGAGCCCACTCCTCCGATTTTTAGTAGCAGAGGACATTTTCTATCAATATTTTATTGACTTCTGAATGTCCAGGTCTTTAAAAAAGAGTGCTCAAGTGATGCCCTTTCAGTAGGAAATTCAAAACAAGTACAGTAAATGGGACCTAATATTTAAAGGTAAAGTTGGCCCGTTTTCATTAACAAAAAGCTATATACCAAATTCATGAAAATAGTGAAAAAATGATATGTTCAAACTAAGAGAATTTCAATGTTTCTGTGATTTATTTTTTGAGAAAGAGACAATGTAAAAAACGATTCCTTTCAGAATAATGGGTGTTTATTTAAAGACTTATGTACATATTTCCCATTAAATTCTGTAAATTTTAAAAGTTGTACTTTCCATTTTTTGTGCTGGAGCAACATTATCTGGTACAAAACAGTTATAATATTTCAATGTGATGTCATCTTGCAATTTGCATATCATATTTCGATATTATTGATATATATCTAGCGATACTGTCTGAAGGTGAATATTGCCCAAGCTTATATTTCCAGCCACCATTCATTATGCATGGCTTCAAACTGCTGACAAAAGTTTATCTATTGACAAATATTTACCCTTTGTTTCTATTTGTCTATTTGTTATTGATTGAGTAAAGTGTCATTCATATGTGTTGGATTAGTCTTTGATTTTGACTGTGGGGTTGCCAGGTCATGTTCAAAGGTATTCAAAAGTATTAGTCAGTATATTTTTGGGCAGAAATTGCAAAATTAAAGATACCAAGTGATGGCATATTTTGGTTATTCATTTTTATAATTAATGAGGTTGATTAAATGTATCTTGATGCTGTTGCATCTGTATGTTCTCATTGTCATTTGCATATTACATCATGATTGGTTGGCATTGTGGTCTAAATCTGCAATGTCATCCAACTCTTCAGCATGCGCATGCCATGACCAAGAGAAGTCACAGCTGGTTTTAATACCTTGCGTCTGCCTAGTTAAAGGTATATTGACAGGTAGATTTTATCCCCAAATGGAAGGGGATTAAATTCTGAGCAGAACAGTCTTTGAATTAATGGTCACAATCATAGCTTATCATTTTGACAAATCAGTTTGTACATCAGGCCATACTTTTTGCCACAAAGTGTGTTTTCACAACCTTATGTATTTTTATTTAATCCTGCTGAAAAGTTTGGTAGGAGTAACGTTTCCCCTGTCCACCCAAAAATTACAGCTCTTATTTAAACTGCCTGCCTACCCTGCCTGCCTCCCCCCCCTGCCTCCCCCTGCCTTCCTCCCCCTCCCCCCCTCCCCCTCCCTTCCTCCTCCCCCTCCCTTCCTCCCTGCCTCCCCCTCCATGCCTCGCCCGCCTGCCTCCCCCCCTGCCTTCCCCGCCTGCCTCCCCGCCTGCCTCCCCCGCCTGCCTCCCCCGCCTGCCTTCCCCGCCTGCCTTCCCCCGCCTGCCTCCCCGCCTGCCTCCCCGCTTGCCTCCCCCCGTCTGCCTCCCTCCGCTGCCTCCCCCCTCCTGCCTCCCCCGCTTGCCCCCCCTGCCTGCCTCCCCTGCCTGCCTCCCCTGCCTGCCTCCCCAGCCTGCCTCCCCTGCCTGCCTCCCCGCCTGCCTCACCCGCCTGCCTCCCCCTGCCTGCCTCCCCCGCCTGCTTCCCCCTGCCTGCTTTCTACCCTGCCTTTCCCCTGCCTGCCTCCCCCTCCCTTCCCCTCCCTTCCTCCCCTCCTTCCTCCCCTTCCCTTCCTCCCTTCTTTCCTCCCCTCCCTTCTTCTCCCTCCTTCCTCCCCCTGCATTGTGTTCTTAAGCAACACACGTCACTCTGCTTGCTCCAGTTAACTCAGCTGTAAATTGAGTACCAGCACTGCTGGGGAGTTTACCTGCGATGGACTGGCATCGTGTCCATCCACTTATGTTAAGTAAGTCCGAATGGGCCTTTATATCTTAAGTATGGATTTAACTGTTTAAATTTTAACTAGCCTGAGCAAATATTTTCCTGAATTTTGTGCTTGTGAAAGCCAGTCCAAAATAAGTTCTTTTTGGGAGGGAGCACAATTTTCCTTCATACTCTATTAATTTTTCTAATTTTTTTCTTCTTTAAAATTCAGTGGTGAAATTCAATAAAAAATGTTTCGCAAATAAGATTTTCTATTTGGAGTTGACTAATGTTTTACCTGCTGTTGCTTCTCAATTGATGAGGGTGTTGGGGTACACTCAGTAGTACACTCATTAAAGGATTAGTTTAGGTGTCAAACAAATCTATCCTATATGGAAAGAGGACAAAATAGTAAAATAAATCATTCAAAATTGTATTACGTTAAGGAGATATCTAAGTTTAAAGTTTGGTATTATTTGTATAGAAACTACTGAAATCAATTCTACACAAATAAGATAGCTTTAAACTTTAATATCTTCTTAACGGAATAATTTTTTTTCTTCTTTAAAATTCAGTGGTGAAATTCAATGAAAAATGTTTATCAAATAAGATTTTTTATTTGGAGTTGACTAATATTTTACCTGCTGTTCCTTCTCAATTGAAATACAATTTTTTAGGTGTCAAGACAAAATTTAAATTATTTGCCAAAGAGATATCTAAGTTGTTTCTTTTGTAAGTCCTCTTTTTTATAAGATGGAATAAGATTTTTAACACTTTCTTCACCATGTGTTTGACCACTGAGCTAGTTCTTTAAAATAAAGCAGTTTATAAGTAATCAATTTTGTATAGATGTGGAGGGTGTAACTTGAGGTGTGTGTGTGTAGGGATGGGGATGATTAATTGTCTCTTTATAGATCATCAGTTAACATTGCAGTAATCTCATTGGTCAATTTTATTTAAGCCCAGTCTTGAATGAAAATTCTTGACCAGTCAATGACAGTAAGGAGAATTGATCAACATGATCATTATCATATATAAGAAAAAAGAAGTTTTTATGGTAACATTTACAAAAAGTAAAAATTGCTCTGCTTTCTTCTTTTTTATATTACTAATAAAAGTCCATATCAATAGCCTCGTTAACTCTTTTTGAGAAGATCAGTGACTTCAAATCAATTGGGGTTTTTTCGGTCTTTCTACAAATATGTTCAAATTCCCTCTAAAAAACAGAAAATGAGTCGTAATGATGTGCGTCATTTAAATAGATTTAAAGCTAATAACACATCAAAATGCAAGCTTATGACGTGTTGGCCTGCGTCCTTCTGTGGGCAGTTGATCGTGACTTTTACTCAAGAATGCTAGCTCATTTAAGCATATACGCTCACACGACAGAGCGTATGGATTTTGCTTCAGCATGTTCGAAATACACACTGATACCTAAGTACTGTTTCATTTTAAAGCCGTGAACAACGGAAATAGCAAATAAAGTGTGGAAAAAGACTCATTTTCTGAGGAATTTGGCTTTGTAAACTGCAATGTATAAGGTTTTGAAATTTGATAAAATTGTATAATTTTTGCATAGAAGTAAGTGGTGTTGGCTCCAAAAAAGTGGTGCAGTTTTTAACACATAGAAATGCATAGCAAGGCGTTTTCACTAAACTTGCCCTTACCATTCAGCCAGTGTCATCTGCTATGCAACTTTATTATTATTGCAAGGCTGAGTTTGTAACTGCTGTACAAGCAAAACATATTACTTGATTTGACCTTCAAAATGGTATTTGGGGGCTGAAATGTTATGTTAGCGTGCAAGGTAGGCTGGATTTCAGCCGCTCGTAGCTATATATCGTCTAAAGTTTTATCTGATATTATAGATTAAAATTGCTGACATTTTCAATTTTATCATGACGTGGTTGTACTTCTTGTGCTCTTTCATGTAAGAGTCAAAATTTCTTCAGCTATGACGTCACACATTTCTGAGAATTTTTATGTGAAGAAAATAAAATAAAAGTTCAAGGAGAGATAAAAGAAAGTGGGTTGATGACCATGCTACATCTGCAGAGGAAGCAGCTAGTAATGGCAGAATGAGAGCTTTACAAGATAACCAAAACAATTTGCATTGAAAGGACCAAGGTTGGGAGTGCTATAAGAGACAAGGATGGGAATCTTTTAACTAATGAAAAAGAAAAAAAGAGAGAGGTGGAAAGAGCATTTCGAGGAGATACTGAAATAGACCAGATCATGTTTTTCCAGTTCCTAACATAATATGTGACCCTGAAATAGACGAAATCAGTACCAAATATATCACAAGAAGTGAAATAAAAGAGGCATTGATGAAGCTTTAGAATAACAAAGCTGCAGGCAAGGATAATATAACTGCCAAATTGTTAAAAGGCGATGTATGCACATCAGTATTATGGCTTGAAGAGCTGTTCAGAATTGTATGGGGAAAAGGAAGTTCTACCAAAATCATGGAAGCAAGGACTGATAACAAAAATACCTAAGAAAGGCAATACTACTGTATGTGAAAACTGGCGCGGAATAACCTTAACATCCATACCAAGCAAAATATTTGGAAGAGTTTTAATTGACAGAATTAAAAAACGGTGTTGACAGTAAGATGAGAAATGAACAGGCTGGATTTAGGGGAGGAAGAAGTACCACCGAGCAAATTTTCATCCTGCACAACATTCTAGAACAGGTGGCTGAATGGCAGTCAACCATATATATCGCCTTTACCTTCGAGAAAGCATTTGAATCAGTGCACAGAGAAAGCCTCTGGAAAATAATGGCAGCCTATGGTATTCCACAAAAGATCATATTTTTGATTAAAGCGTTATATAAAGACAGTGAACGTGCAGTTATAGATGATGGAATAGTTTCAAGTCAAAAGTGGTGTAAAGCAAGGTGATTTGATATCAGGGTTCCTTTTTCTGATGGTGGTGGACTGGGTGATGAGGAAAACAACTGATAATAACAGGAATAGAATTAGATGGAAGTTCATGTCAACCCTTGAGGACTTAGATTTTGCTGATGATATAGCTTAACCTTCATATACATATCAACACATACATACCAAAGTGACCAGGCTCAATCAGTATGCTGCACAAACTGGGCTGAGAATTAATAAGGATATGACAGAGCTCATGAAAGTTATAAGCAAATGTGCAAACAAAGTTTATATCGATAACCAACAACCAAATTAAGCAAAGAAGTTCAGATATCTTGGTGCAACAGTAAGCTTACAAGGTGGCGGTGAGGAAGATATCAAAAACAGAATCTCTAAAGCAGGAGTAGCATTTATGAAATTAAATAAGATATGGAACTCAAGCACATTCTCAATATATACAAAAATACGACTGTTTAACTCTCTTGTTAAGTCTGTACTCTTGTATGGTTGCGAGACATGGAGAGTTAATGTAGCAGTTAATGAAAAGCTGGATACATTTATGTTTAAATGTTACAGGAGAATTTTGAAGATCAGATGGCCATATGTAATATCTAACGATGAAATACTGAGAATCACTAAACATGACAAAATGAGCACTGAAGTAAAAAGAAGAAGGTGGAGGTGGATTGGTTATGTGATGCGCATGAGCACTATTAAGCACTGTGTGACAGCTATGACATGGAAATCAAGAGGTTAGAAGGAAAGTTGGTCATCCTAGAATGACCTGGAGAAGGACAGTTGAGAAGGAGAGGAATGTGATGGGATGGAGCTTGTGGACAGGAGCCAAACAAGTTGCAAATAACAGTCCAGTGGAGAGAGTGCACTGCAGCCTTATAGGCCAGGAGGCCTGAAGAGACGAGGTGAAGGAGTGAACAAATGAAATTTAAAAGTTGCAAGTTTTTTCATGTTTTAAAGAAATTTCAAGAGCCAATTTATGAATGGGAATAAAAATCAGGGTGCCCAGTCATTAATTGCATTTGAAATCTTGTATCAGGTCACCAAGGGGCCAGCGGACCTCAGCTATCGCCTCGATCTGGTGAGGAGTGAACAAAAGAAATTTTAAAACTTGCAAGTTTTTTTATGTTTTAAAGAAATTTTAAGAGCCAATTTATAAATGGGAATAAAAATCAGGGTGCCCAATCATAAATTGCATTTGAAACTTCGTATCAGGTCACCAAGAGCCCAGCGGACCTCAGCTATCACCTTGATCCGCTTAAACTCCCATGATGACGTCATCCTTGGTCTTCAGTGAAATTTATGACTGGGGACCCTGATTTGTATTCCCTAATTGTATAAGAACTAATAGACTTTTAGACTTTTATCATGGTAGATTTCTTTCATTTATCTATTGATAGAAGGTGGGCATAGGTTGTATACCTTGGATAGCATGTGCGTCTTAATTTTATGCAGTTGTCTCTCAAACATTCTCAAGGCTAAAGGAATTCTAATTTTGATTCAACCAATCCGGTGTTATTACCCTGTTCCAAAATTAAAATTGGGCACCAAGAGGCCAGCAGGTCACATTCATTTTCTGTATAACTGGTTGGGAATAATTTATCTAAATTTATAAAGATTTATAAAACTTTATGTAGATTTATTCCACATTCATAAATATATAATATATTACTAATCTTTTTTCTTTTTTTTGATTAGCTTAAAAAAACCGCTTTTTCAGTCAAAACCGGTTTGTATTTTCAAAACCAACCGGTTTCATGTCAGGGCAAAACCACTTATTTGGGAATGTAACCTACTATGTAAAAAGTGATCACTTTACCAGTGGAGTGAACCAGACGTGATTGATATGAAATAATATTGATTTCATAAGGCTTACACTCGATCTTTTCGAGTAGTTTCTTCAATTGTAGCCTTTTAACTCTGGGCGGCAAGTGAGCAAATAATCCTAGAGTTAATGTTAATCCACATACTACAGGGAATTTGCCCCAGGGGTGAGAGTGAATAATGCTTATATTGACCCAATTTTTCCCATTAAGAGATTTGCGTGTTTAACTATTTAAGACCAGCTAGACTTAATTGAGTGTTAAATCAATGGGTTTTTTTTTTTTTTTTTTGTGATAATTTTAAAGTAAGCTTTTTCATCGTTGCATGTCAGAAACGATTCTAGAATTTTTTTATTTTGTGACATGTAACAAGGGCCACGTTATGTGTGTGTGTGTATACAGTGTATATGGCGATTTAGTTTTCATTTTGAGAATGTTGACAAATTTTTAACTACAAATAAAATTATTATAATATTGTTCAAACCCAGTTTCACTATCCAACAAATTGGTGAATGAAGATATTGTATCTTTCAATGGAAATCTGAAAGAATATGGGGGTGTTCATTTCTGAAATGCTGCAAAAAGCTGCAGAAGCCACATTTTAAAGGGGCACTAGATCAAAAAGTGAAGGTGCTCGTTTTGGGAAATTTCACAGATATATTTTCCACAACAGATCAATAAACTTGATGCCTTCTTAGCCACAGACAACGTGAGGGCAAAGATCACATTATTATTCTTATTAACCTTAAAATTGCTATACCGTTATGTGCTACAATCTTGGACAAAACTTGTTGGGACCGCGGGAAGGGTAAGGGGACTTCATATTAAAAGTGGTAGGGTGTGCAGCCTACCAATAGTAAAAGCATACCCGCAGTATAGCAGATTTTTTGGTAACTGCAGTATGAATTTATACAATTTTGATACCCGCAGTATGAAAGAAGTCAATTTTGATACCTGCAATATAAGTTTTCAACGAAATTATTGTAAAAATGGACCAGCAGTACAAAATTAACACAGTAAAACATATGCATAGGGAGCGTGCACAGTAAGCATGTTTTGATGTTATTTTGGGCAAAATTTATCCCTAAAATATGGAATATTCTAGGAGCTTACCCCTTAACCCCCACTGTAGTTTTGCCCATACCCCACCAGGGGCCATTCAGCGGGCTCCTGGACCTCATGTGTATGCAAATTAGTTCTCCTACAAAAAACATCCCCCCCCCCCCAATTTTTTTTTTTTTATCTATGCAAGATTGTAGATAAGCATTTCATTTTTTAGGGTACCCCTTAGAATACACCCTCGCTTTTTGGTCTAATGCTAGTACTCATTTAAAATCTGTTGATGTCAAAGATATTTATTTGGGGCATCCAGTGAAGAAGAGAGAGGGAGAGTATGACAAAGACAATTGGCTTAAGTACAACCTGTTTTAGAATCATGAGCACAGAATATCTATTTTATCCATGATGTAAATAATCAATTTATATCCTTAGATTTACCTGGCTAGATCTTATAAGCTTTATCCAGTTTCAGTCTAATACTTTCTCATATCGTGTATATATGTTTGATTTTGAAATTATTATTATTTGATGCGATATGCCCTTTATCTTGTGTACATTCATAAATTTTCTTCTCTGTATTTGTATCACCTGCTGTGGTTGAGTAAAGCGTGACTGTTATTAAATCCACTTCATATATAATTTAGGTATAAAGTTCATATTTTACCAATACAAAGCAAAAGAAATTTTCTTGGCATGGGTGATTGCGATGCTTACTGGAAAATTGTTATCAAGCATGCAGGAAGTCTCGGTTGTGAATATCCTGTAGGTGTTTATATAGAATGTTGAATGATTAATAGAGTGATGAAATCAAGACTAAATTGTATCAAGCCTCTTACATGTAAACTTTATTAAAACTGAACGTCAGAGAGTTTAGATGCGATGAAAATATAAGGGACTTTCATCTTGGTTGTCATGTATGTTGTTACAGTGAGAAAGGATTGAAATGATATTCTTTGGGTTTTAAGTTCAAATTTACTTTATCTTACTGTTGTCGTCTTATATATATATATATATATATATATATATATATATATATATATATATATATATATATATATATATATATATATATATATATATATATGTGTGTATATATATATATATATATATATATACAATATATTTATACACATATATAAATATATGGATAGAATATATATTTATATATATATATATATATATATATATATATATAAATATATAGACACACACATATATATATTATATATATAGATTTATATATATACACACATATATATATTTAAATATATTGTGTTTATAAAAAATCTATATATATAACATTATATTTTTTATATTTTGTTTTATATATATATATATATATATATATATATATATATATATATATATATATATATATATATATATATATATATATATATATATATATATATATATATAGATAGAGAAATAGAGATATGCAAATATAGATATCAAACTGGATGTTTATGTGTTCTACTTAAATACTGTTTGACTTTAAGGATGAATGTTGGATTTCAAAAACTAAAATATGGATGCAGAATATTTAATAATATAAAAGACTTAGTATGCAAATAAATTGCACAGAAACGACATACACAGTAAAGTAAATTCAATCCATTCTGGTTTTTTTCTTCTTCTAATACAACTTGCAAATATTTATGAGGTCACCTGATATTGATATGCCCTTCAGACTATACATATTTAGTGTGTGATATGTATTTCTATTTAGCGTGGAGGGGATGTTTCCCATATTCGCCATCCCAAAGTCATGGCCCAGCATACCATTGTACAAAGCTGTGTTTCAATACACAACTGCCCAGTTCTTTCTTTTGAGCTCTGTACCCAAATGGCCACAAAGATGCTTAAATGTCAAAGACAAATAAGATTTGTCGGAAGAAAAATCATAAATTTTTAAAACAGACCTTTTGTACACACTTTAGATCTTACTCCCACTCCTAAGCTTTCTTACTGCTTTACAGTATGGATGATGTATAGTAAGTGTCTTTCCATAATCGTATTACATCCATAGTTTAATGTTGGGTCTTGTAACTTGCCAATAAGCCCAACAGTCAATTAATCTCAAAGGCACAATTAACTATTGACTTCTCTGAAGCGTCTTCGTAATTTAAAAAAAAAAGGAATTTGCCCACAATTGACGCAAGTCAGGTTCATGGAAGAACGTGCAATTTTCTTGTACGTATTCTAAACATTATCCTATCTCAAAGCAAATTTCCACATGGATTAGACTTTCCCACCTGTTAAAACAAAAGTTGTTTCCTGCAAACTATTTTTGTTCTCTGTCTTTGTTTTATACTTGGTTGCTTTTTACACAGGTTTTTTTTTAATATTGACGTAATTTTGAAGTGAAAGAAAAGTCAGGCTCTTGGGCAGAATTAAACCAATTCTTGAAGTTTACAAGAAGGTATTAACACCATTCACTTTCAATCTTGTAAATTTCACAAGAATTTGTGATGCTTACATGAGCATAAGCTTAGTGTAGGAGTTGTGCAGATGCGTATTTTCACCTTCAAATTAAGAAAAGCTTATTGGTGAATGTTTCTATGGAGCAAAAAAGAGGACAGAATGACGATGAATTTCTTCTCTCTCAATCATGTTGTGTTGGACAATGGATGTCTAGAAACTATATTTGATAAAGGAAAAATCTTGTTGTCTTGTGTGTTGAACTATGTCCATCCAATATGAAAAAGGACAACAAAAGGAACATGTTCGGGACGTGTAGAGGCAACATTAGCTAAATTGCTTGAAATCTGTTAAAGGATTAGTACAGTGATCATGCATGTCCACTTTATGTGAAAAAGGACTTCAAAAGAAACAAAATGGTGACCAAAGCCTTTAAATTTTTTATTCCATTAAGGAGATATTTAAGAAATTTAAAGGATTAGATCAGGGTTAAGCAAGTTTATCTTATATGAAAGAGAATGTCAAAACAAACAAAATGGTGAAGAAAACGTTTAAAAATTGTATTCCATTATATCCTACGGTTTCTACGTCACTAAATCGAAGGACAGAATATGATAGAATACATAAAGACATTGAGGAATCTTAGGCTGTGACATCACAATTGGTCCGATTTCAGTCCTTTTTAACAAAATGATACCAAACTTTGAACTTAAATATCTCCTTAACAGAATAAGATTTGTGATTGCTTTCTGCACTATTTTATTCCTTTTAAAGTCCTCTTTCATATAAGATAGACTTGCTTGACCCCTGTTGTAATCCTTTAAAATCATCATTGTAGCAAAATGTTTCATCAAAATGGGTTAAACATTGACCGCTTAACATTTTTAATCTTCGGCATCATATCTTATGATGTATTACGGGGTCACCTTGGTATTTTCTTTTGGAAATCCTTTTGTTTTTTTAATGTCTGTCATAAAAAAAATTAACATCTAGTTCCACTCCATTCAAAACGTGTCTGCAATTTTTCAGATTTTTTTTTTATTTTCAAAATTAATTTTCACAACTTTTTTTTCGTTTTCTATCACTACAAGTTTGGTTTTGTATGAATGCCAAGACAAACTTTTCAATAAAAGATTCAAAATAAAGAAAATATTGACATAAATATGAAAAATTGCAAATTTTACACAAAATTAGGTCGAAATTTCTCAATTTTTTGGTTCCGATGCTATAGCATAAGGAACCTATGTAGTCATACTGGCGTGTATATGTATGTATGTGTGTATTTATGCATGTATGTATGCGTGTATGTATGTATGTATGTATGTATATATGTGTGTCTGTGACAGAAGCTTGTAAACACTATGTCTCTGGAACCGTGTGGTGGATGTATGTCATACTTTGTATATGGATGTATTGTGGTCTGTTGTGATCCATATTGTTTTTGGTGTAATATTACTAAGTTGGCGCAGCTAAATGTAAAATTCTGTTAACAAGCTTGTAAACATGATATCTCAAGAACAGTGAAGTAAATTTATATCATACTTGATATATGGATGTGATGTCATGAATATCAATTATATTTATATATTAATTTTTTTAAATAATATTTATTATTAACCACTGCACCAGACTGGGTATGTCGTAGTGTGTGGATTTGTTGTAATGCTTAAGTCTTGCTATGTATAAAGAGGGGATAGTTGCTCTTTGTGTTTTCAATTGAAAATATGTAAGATTAGCTTCATGACATTATTTTTGGCATATGGCAGTTGTATTGCGATCAGAAACCACAATTTTTGCCAAATTTTGGTCTCAAAAAGGCTAAAAATCATGATATTTTTTTACAACTTTGCCAAAAAATGATTTTGATGATAATAGGGGCAGTCAAAATTCATTCGGAATTTGATGCATTTATGTCTTTGTAAGTTCCTCACTGTTTTCAGGCAAAAGAAAGATCTGGAAGTATGGCAAGTAATCAATTAAAGAACAAAATTCATTTTTTGTGTTAAGTTTTGTGCATTTTTTAATCTTCTCTATTTCAAGCCATGTTTTTTCAAAAAATTCAACATAACTCCATCAAAAAGTTACATTTTCTGGAAGAACTAGTTGTGCTCTTTCAAATAGTACCAGAATCACTGCTGTAGGCGTATTTAACGAAGTAAACTAATGTTTTGAAAAGTGCATGTCCAATCTAACGTGTCACGACTGCGTGGGAATCGAAGGGTTATATAATATAGAAATTGCTACATATTCATAGACCTTGAAAGAGGTATTTAAAAAAAAATATTCTTAACTGCTGAGAATTTTTCTGACCTGAATTTCTTAAAATCTCAACAGAAACGAACTGGTCCCAACTGGGAATATATTCAATCTATTAAAGTTGGAGCAATCCATCCAAGTTGAGAATATGTAATCCCAGTTGAGACCAGTTCATCCCAGTTAGGAATTATCCAAACTTGTCTCAACTTGAAATTTTCTCTGGGTTTGGTGAGCGTGTAGTAATTGCATAACCAATCCATATCAATCCTCTCACATACAGTACCAAAGTCTTATGTAACACCACTCCACACTCCACGCCGAGTACCGTGTGGAGTGTGGGCACTTTGTAAAAGTTATCTTTGCACTTGACGGCAGACGTCTGTTTTCTTCTGTACTGTTTGCTGCCTGTGCAACTAAGACCACTTCCTTTATACTTAAGTCTTCCAAGTAGTAAAATACCATCATTATCTTATCTATAATCAACCTCTGTGAGTTACGAAATAAGCCACACCCACCATAGCAACACGATAACTAAGTGGGGAAAAACAAACAAATCCGCAATCGTCTACGACCAATGCATTGACATTTGATGTTTGTGAGGCCTGCCGCAAGCTTTGATTAATTTATGGCACTTCTCCGGATCTTTATAGTTTTTAGCAAATGGGATAAACAAAATTCAGTTTGCTAACTGTTCTGGGTAACAGCAATCAGATTTACAAAGCCCACAGCGGGCCTGTAAGCGCAATTGTTGTTCACCATTTTGCAGTCCACTCAGTCTGTGTGTGCAGAAATTTGTTTTATACAGTATATTGCATTGACTACATGAGCACGCACAGGTAGCTAGTTGTACTGCACCAGTACCGCGTAGGATGTTTGCCCCCTTTAGTTATGCAGATTTTGTTGCTAGGCAAACTCATGCGGTGATTGGTTGAAAAAGCTTTCAAATCATCTAAATTAGACATGCTAATTGCTTGCCACAATTCTGTGAATATGACTGGCAAATTCTGACAAGGAATTGTAATCATGCCCTCAAGCCAGAAACTACTAGATGATTTTTAATGATTAAAAGTTAGGGAAGAAATTTTATAAAGGATTGTTCAGTGGCCAGGCAAGTTCATTTTATATGAAATAGGACTTCGAAAAAAGAGGGAGAAATAAATGGGGAAGAAAGCATTCAAAAATCTTATTCCATTTGTGTAGAAACAACTGAAATCAGCTTAGTTACAGTGTCATCACATCTTGAGATTCTTCAGTCTTTATGTATTCTATCTATTCAATGTATTATATTTTGTGGCTTAAAGACTATTGGATATGTCAGGAAAGTAGCAAAACAGAATCTAGAAAGGATAATTGTAATTTACCACCTGAAGAAAGTTTGAGGAAAAATGATTCAAATAGTAAAAAAAAAAGAAATGTCTGCCTCAATTATGTGAAGATGACGGGCAAATTCTGATGAGGAATCACACATTCCCTCGTTCAGAATCTATATGAAAATGTTAATCTGATCATTTTAATGAAAGAAATTTCCGCAGATGTCCTGTAATAATTCTTGCTGTTTGCTGATTTTTCATTCCCTTTTTCAGAGGTCTTACCTTACCTAGCTGCTTCATGCCAAGTGGCACATAAGGCCGCCACACAATGTTTCCACTCAGCCCTTATAGAGGTGGTTGACTTTAATATTTCATACATTTTGTACTTATGTGTAAATGTCACAGAAAATCATTATTTCTCAACAGCTCTCTCCAAGTCGCTGTCATAATGAAGCTAGAAATTCACTCTTAATCATACCCCTGAAAAGGCTATTTAATATTGATTTCCTTCTACCTCATGTAAAACTCACAAAATTAACACCTGCCATCATAATTATTTGTATTTTCAAGTAGCACCACGTTGAATTTCCGCTACAGAATCCGCCCTATATATTATTGTTTCTATATTATACATTTACTTTTATTATAAATTTTTTATGATTTTTTTTTAGGAACCAACTTAATTTTGTGACAGAAGAATTGAAGAATCCGACAAGGTAAGAATGAGCATTGATGCATGTACAGAACAAATTTTGTCTGTAAGGAAAAGAAATAAACGCCTTTGAAATTTGTTGAAAAGTGATTGTTAGACTGGGGCCCAATTATTTATGAAAAGATGCAAATTTGGGATATCATCAATTGAAAAAAGGTTTCATTTTTGGTTCCGATGCGATAACATCAGGAATTTATGCGGTCATGATAGCTTATGTGTGCACTGTATGTGTGTGTGTAATGTATCTTTGTGACGGCCAGCTCGTAAACACGATATCTGTAGAACGATAAACTGGATTCATGTCATATGTAGTACACAGATAGCCCACGGTCTGTAGATGTGCCCTATTGTTTTTGATGGTGATGATATGCATATTAATCAGTGGGCGGGGCTTAATGTAAAAAATCCTGAAATGTTCATATTTTAACAACCGCATTTCTGTTTTGTTTCCTATCTGGTATAACTATGATGTTAGCTAGTGTGTACATGTTTATGATGTAAAAACATTGAATTTCATTGGTATGCATAGTGGGAGGGGCTTAATATGATTTTGCTGAAAACAGCTTGTAAACATGGAATCTTAAAAATGGTAAACTGGATTCATGTCATATTTGGTACACAAATAGTCATGGTCTGTAGATGTGCCTTATTGTTTTTGGTAGTGATATCATGCATACTAATGAGTGGGCAGGGCTTAAAGTGAAAATTTTGAAAAGTTGTAAATGAGCAAGTGTATGTCTGTTTTGCATCATATTGAGCATGATAATTTTGTTGGTTATTGTGTACATGCTTATGTTATCAGCAGATATCATTAGGAAGCATGGTGGGCATGGCTTAATGTGAAATTGCTAAATGATATAAACACCATACTGTATCTCAAGGACGATATATCAAATTTATGCTATATCAGGTACACAGATGGGTCATGGTCTGTACATATGTTCTAATGTTGTGGTAGTGATGCCATGAATGTTAATGAGTAGGCAAATTCTTAAAATAGAATAAACAATCGTTTTTGCATCATACTTGCTATGATAATGTTGTTAACTATTGTGCAAATGCTAATGTTGTCAGCAATTTTTATTGATCTGCATGGTGGGTGTGGCTTATGAATAAATATGGAACAAATATTTCATGATATGCAATGACATGACAGTTGATACAAATTTTGCAAATCAATGAGGATATGAAAAAAAAAAGCGTTAGAACCACAAAACCATTTAGTTCTCTTCTTACATAATCTATTGCTTTTTAAAGATTATTGGACAGGTAGCAACAACTTTAGCTTAATTGGAAGAAAATAGGCTATAAATCATGAAAATAGCACAAAACTTTATCAAAATTGGTCAAAGATCAACCATTTTATAGCTGTTTGAATTTTAAAGGATTAGTTCAGTGGTCAAGCATGATCTTATGTGAAAAAGAAATTAAAAAAAAACAAACAATAGTGCAGAAAGCAATCCAAAATCTTATTCCATTAAGGAGATATTCAAGTTTAAAGTTTGGTATCATTTGTGTAGAAGTGATGTCATAGCCTCAGATTCCTCAAAGTCTGTATGTATTGTAACATATTTTTTTCCTGTGATTTTGTGACTTAAAAACCATGGGATATGTCAAAAAAGTAATAAAACTGAATCTAGGAAGGGTATTTATAATATACCACCTGAAGAAAGTTTGAGGAAAAATAATTTTGATTTATTTAGTGAAAAAATTAAATAAACTTTCTTTAACATACATAAAGACTTTGAGGAATCTAAGGCTGTGACACCGCAAGTTATCTGATTTCAGTCATTTCTACACAGCACCAATTATACCAAACTTGAAACTTAGATATCTCTTTAACGGAATAAGATTTGTGAATGTTTTCTTCACCATTTTGTTTCTTTTGAAGTCCTCTTTCATATAAGATAAACATGCTTAAACTAATCCTTTAAGATATAAATCATAATATTAAGCAAATTTGATTCAATTTTTATGACATTACAAAGAGAAACCAATCAATTTCCTTCTTTTAAATTGCTGTGTTGCAATCCTTCACCAATGATTATTTGAATTGCTAATTTGACTTCATTGTGGGTAGCGCGTTATAATAACCAATATAACATAACAGGAGCTGTTGGATACGGCCAACAGTATTGTCTCACAGACCAGCTCAACTGGGAAACATACCAAGACACCAAAACATTGAAAGGTTGAAAAAAATGCATGTATGAGTCATATTTTGGCGGCCATTTTGAAATTTGACGCGAAAGTCATTAATTTTGGATTTTGAAAATGACCTTGTTTTAAATCAGTGCATCCAAAACCTACAAATAGCCAACAAATAGCCAAAATTACTTGAATCTGTCAATATTTAACCATATAGGAAATTAAGACAAAGGTAATTCACATTGTAAATGTTTTGAAATTTGACCCATAAGTTGGCCATTTTGGATTTTCAAAATGACTTTTCTTAAATCAGTGCATCCAGAAACAACTGAATAAAATCTGTAATTACTTTAATTGGTCAATGTTTAGCCATATAGACAATGGCAGAGGTCACGTTGTTGCCATTTTGAAATTTGATCCATAAGTCAGCCATTTGGGATTTTAAAAATGACCTTTTTGAAATCGATCCATCAAAAAATCTACAAATATACATCATAATTACTTTGATTGGTCAATATTTAGCCACACAGTAATTAAATTTGGACAAAGGGGGCCACATGGCGGCTATTTTGAAATTTGACCCATAAGTCGGCCATGATGGATTTTTAAAATGACCTTTTTAAACCGGTGCATCCGAAAACCTACAAAAAGACATGGATTCAGCCCACTTAAATACTAGGACATTTGGTGCTGTATGTCAGTATACCTTAAATGAACTCAGCCGAATGTTCTCCTAATTGCGAGTTGCACACATGTAGCTTTTAAAAAACAGCAAACAAGATTTAATTTGAACTCTGGTATTTACATTTATTCGTGAATGTTGTTTATTCATGATCATTCATGGAAGAGGAGCTAAATAATTACTGTCTGCCCTCTAGCGTAAGGAAACGTTAATGCTGATTGGGAGGATTTTGAGAGACAAAAACTAAAATGTATCAGAAAGGAGAAATGTAACTCTTTTATGATTAGTGCTTTTTTAGTGAGACGCCGTTGGCAGTCATGTTTTGAATAACATTACTCCAGATAAGTTCATGTGGTGCAGATTGAAATCCATGTTGTTTGTTAATGTGGTAATCTAAATGTTTTAAGACTGACAGATCAGACGTCACTCTGACTATCTGCTTGTGTCTTCTATTATGATGTGAAATAGTTGTCATGTTTAAAGAAAATAACATTTTCTTGAAGATAAGTTCAGTTCTTTATGATCCTATCATCTGATTGAGTTCAAAAGAATGATAAAAAGAAGAGAAAAGTAACCTAAATAATTATCATCTCAGTAACTTAATGTTCTGTTCAATTTTATATTAAAAAGAACATATAAATACAGATTTTAAAACGTTTAATTTGAAAACAAACTTTTAATTTTGAAATATGTAATTACTTTTGTAAAATACCCATACAAACAAGTTGAACAGGGCTCTTTATAATTCTACAGAAAATTGTAAATTTTATAGAACAAAGTTCTGTCAGGATTTTTTTTCTCTCTTCGTTAATACTGTGCTGTAATTAACATAATAAATTTGGACTGTCTTCAACTACATCATAAAATCGGCATCTCTTGAAAAGTTTTAAATCTTTGATCATTCATCTTACCTCAAAATTGAAAAAAATAAACTTTTTTACCTCTGCCTGCAAAGTTGGACAGAGGTTATGTTTTCGCCTGTGTTTGTTTGTCTGTCTGTTTGTTTGTCTGTCTGTGTTTGTTTGTCTGTTTGCCATCAAGATATCTCAAGAACTGTTGATTGAATTTTGATTAAATTTGGTATGTGGTTTTGCTACTGCCTAAGAAAGAAGTGTCTAAAATGTTGAACATATTGGTACAAGGGAAGGGTATAGATGGAGGGTGGGGATGTTTTTGTATGGGCTGTTAAGACTTAGTTGAAACTTTCTAATGGAATGTGCTGAACATTGAATTAATGCAATGAATGGAAATTCAAACATTCAGCTTTCTGGACTCAAAGAAAATCAAATTTAAGTGGTCTCTGGTATCAAAGAAAATAAAAAAATTGGTTTCTGCCAGAATGGAAAATGATTGAATGTCAATTTTCAATGCAAGGAACTTAAAACAATGAATGCTTAGCCTGAATAAAACTAAAAACAATGATATGGCCTTGGAAGAAGAAATCAGTCAGAAGATAGTCCTCTGATACTAGTGTTCAGAATGCAAATGATTAATACAGATCAAATCTTGGTGGGCCTAGGGTTTCTGAGGTAGATTGTACTGGGTATGGGGATGGAATGGACTCAATCAAATTATTCTAGCAGTTGCAACGGTGACGGAGATATGCGCTCTACATAGTGCTAAGATTCTAGTTTCAAATGTTATGTTCTGCTTAGAATCTCTGCTCTTTCTATGGCAATTCATGTTATAAAGGTGTCATCAGACATTAATGTATACAAATCACCAATAAAGGATTAGTCCAGTTCTCATGAAAGCTTATCTTATACGAAAGAAGACTTTAAAAGAAACAAATTGGTGAAGAAACTACTTCAATATCTTATTCAGTTTAGGAGATATATGCAAGTTTAAAGCTTAAAAGCTTTATCCGTATAGAAATGGTGGGTGTAGTAAGTCTGCTATGACAGATTGGTACCCTTATCCCCACATTCTTAACAAGTGTATGTATTTAAAAAAAAAAATTTTCTTGACACTTTTTAAATTATTTTCCTAAAAAGTTTCTTCAGGTAGTAAATTATTAAAATAATCCTTACTAGATTATTTACTACATTCCTGATATATATATCCATAATGTTTTTTTTACACCACAAAATCGCAGGACAAAACCTAATAGAATACATAAATAGGTTCATGTGTGGCTGAATTGTTTTTTTTTTAACAAGACAGAAAAAGTGTGGTAAAACCCCACAAGTTGAAAAAAAACTCAAGTGGACCAGCTGTGAAAGAAATATTTGAAGTTTATCTGATATGAAAGAGGACTTCAATAGCAAACTAGTGCAAAATGGTTTTCATGCAAAAACTACTGCAATATCTTTTTCCATTAATATCTTTTTCTTCATTAAGATATTTAAGTTTAAAGTTCTGCCTCTCCTGTGTGGAAATAACTGGTGTACTTTTAAGTTTTGTCTTTTTTTTTAAATTTAGAATACCCTTACTAGATTCTCTTTTACTTCTTTCCTTACATATCCAATGGTTTTCAACTTGGTAGAAAACTGAAGGACAAAATAAGATTTAAAAAAAAAAAATCAAAACTTGAAGAAATCTGAGGATGTGATGTCACAACTAGTCTGATTTCAGTCATTTCTAGACAAATAATACCAAACTTTAAACTGTAATATTTCCTTAATGGTAGTAAAATTGTTGAATGCTTTCATCACCATTAATGTTTCTTTCAAAGTCCTCTTTCATATAAGATGGATTTGCTTGTCCAATGAATTAATTCTTTAAAATAAACTAGTTTATAGGTAATCAATTTTGAATAGATGTGGAGGGTGTAACTTGAGGTGTGTGTGTGTAGGGATGGGGATGTTTAATTGCCTATTTATAAATCATCAGTGAACAAGTCAAACTGAAAAGATAAGAAGTATCTCATTTTCCTGGGCCATTTTTACAGAAATTTGCCTCTTGCGATCTGCATTGGTCTTCCTCTGGTTGCTGTGTTCTACATTTGTGTCAACGTTGCATATTTCACGGTGTTGTCTCCTGTAGAGATGTTGAGTTCAGATGCAGTCGCTGTCGTAAGTATAATCTGTTTTAGGATACCAGCAGGAGTGGACCTTTTTTGAAGCAGCATTTGTTAAAGTCCTCTTTTACTAATAAGATGGACCATTTCTCACTGAAATGATCCTTCTCTTTACAAACATCCTGGTAAAAGAATGTGTACATCATAAGATTAACTTTTGCAAACTCAAATCTATTTGCAATTTGCTCTACATTCTGATATACATGGAATATTAGTGTGTGGGTTTTTTTCTTCTATATTTTCCATATTTTGATGCTCGCTTAGTAGGCTTTGGCTTGCTCTTGTTTTTTGGGAAGACAAACGACCTAATGCAGCTGACAAAGAACCACAATCATGGACAAAATTCTTGACCCTTTTTTCCTCCCCTTTTACCCCATTTCAATGTTGGGATGTGACTTGGACCTGCAACTTTTAACATTTCACTTCCAATCCCAAATTAATAACAAACTCCATGTCATCCAGCCCACAATTCCGAACAAAGCCACCATCAACAACCTCTCTCGTATTGACAATGTTCATATTACGCGTCTTAGAATTGGTCACACTCATCTCACCCACTCCCACCTCCTTATGGGCTCCCCCCATCCCCTCTGCAACAATTGCCATTGCACCCTCACAATCCATCACGTTCTCCTTGCTTGCCCCCTGTACAACCTTCCCAGAGCTTCCCTCGCTCCCTACAACTCAATTGCTGAGTTCTTCCAGAAAAATCCTCCGGATAAAATTATCTCCTTCCTTCATCATGCCTCCCTCTACGACCATATTTAATTCTCCTTTTCCACTCCCTCTCTACTTTGTTTTTGTTTCAACCATGCACCTCCCCTCACGATCACAGCTTTCTGACTTTTTGTCCTTAAATTTATCTCATTCTCCCCCTGTTTCCTTTACTTCCTACCTCTAGAATGATCTGACCTCTCAGGCACAATTTGACCTTAGTTGTTGTGGTGCCGTAAAGCCATCATCAAACAAACAAACATTCACTTCCAACATTGAAATGAGGTAAGAGGGGGGAAGAAAAAGGGTCAAATATTTTTGTCCAGGATTATAAGGTGATGCAAGGAATTTGCAGTATTTATAAATGCCGTAAATATTACCAAAAGTAGTTTAAGAATGTTGTTCAAAAATTGTGAGCCATTTTGGCATTGAACAATTATTTTTCAAACCAAAGCTGAATTATTTAAAGATATCTAGGAGGATGACCACTTTACAACTTAATCCTTTCAGATAATAATGTGAGCAGACCTGTTTATTTTCAAATCTAATTGTAATCTGACTCTAAATCTCTCTGACTCTAAATCCGTGCTCACTGGCATCCTCAACATGCTCTGGCCCAACCCTTTATTCTACAAATCCTCAACAAACTCCACACTCTTTCCTCCCTAGGAAAGATAATTATCTTTTTCTAGATTCCCAGCCACGTCGGCATTCCTGGCAACGAGAGAGCCGACAGAGCCACCATCAAAACTCTGTCAAATAAGGTCTCTCCTTCTCCTATTTCACACTCAGACCTTTGTCTCTTCATCTCCAACTACATCAACAAGACCTGACAAAACTCCTGGAATTACGAAACCAGTAGTAAACTTTACACCATCAAACCCAAAGTCGGGATCAACACCCCTCTGCATATTCGCAACCGCAGGGAAGACATCGTTGTTACCCGCATTCGCCTCGGCCACTCCTCTCTTACTCACTCCCATCTCTTATCTGGCTCTCCTGCCCCTCTCTGCCCCACTTGCAACATTGATTTCTCCATCAAGCATATTTTCTGAACCTGTCCCCTCTACCAGAACTCCAGATTTCTTCTCTCCTCAATTTTGGACCTATTTGGAAACAATTCTTCCTCAAACATCATCAACTTCCTCCGCAACAACAACCTCTTCCACCACATATAATCTTCTCCCCTCCTCCCCTTCTACACCCAACCTCACACACCCCTTTCTTTTCACCTAATTTTTTCTCCCATATTCAGCTTTTCTCCTTTATCTCCCTAACAAACCTTCCATCTCCTCACTATCCTTACTCTTACACCACTATTTATTAACACTTTCTTGGCATATTTGACTCTGACTGTCGTGGTGCCGTTAACCATCATCAAACCAAACCTAAATTGTAATCATTGGCCATTATTCTTTAAAAGGCTAATTCTGAACTTTACCATACTACAATAAACAATTAACTAGAAAAGCTGTTCTCATTATTTTCAATGGCTGAATTTAAGGGGAAAAATGAAAAGAATTGGGCTACTTGTTTATTACAAATTTCCTCATTCATTGGTAAGCTTCCCTTGCCCCCCATAACTCAATAGCCGAGCTCTTCCAGAAAAACCTTCCAGATAAAATTATCTCCTTCCTTCATCATGCTTCCCTCTACAACCATATTTAGTCCTCCTCTCTCTACTTTTGCCCCTTTTTTTGCACTCCATGCCTTCCTCTCTCAATCCTAGCTTCCTGGCTTTTAATCCTGTGTTTCTCTCAGTCCACCCCAATTTTCTTTTCTTCCTACCTCTGGAATGATCTAACCTCTCAGGCACAATTTAACCCTCGCTGTCGTGGTGCCGTTAAGCCCTCTTCAAACCAACAAGTTTTATTTTTCTTGTTCCTTATAGGATTTTGCTGATAAGACGCTTGGTGTTATGGCTTGGATCATGCCAGTAGCTGTCTGCTGTTCAACGTTTGGTGCTTGCAATGGTCATATGTTTTGTGCAGCAAGGTAATTTACTGAAGCCAACCTGTACCATTCACTTTCCTGCTGTGTCCTTTTTTTTGACCAAATTCTGGATCAATAGTTTGCTGGAAAGTACTTTCTAAAATGTCATTAGTTGCTGGATTTGAAGAATTATGAAGATTTTGGGCTTACTTTCCATTTATTTACATTCAAAGTTTAGCATTAAGTACAAAATCTTGAAACTTTGAAGGAGGCATCAAGTCTGACATAATCCTTATTTCATGTGATAGAATTAAAAATAACAAATATTTTGGCCAAATTTCATACCTCTTAAGCAATAAAACACATTTCTAGTAATTATTGTAAACTTTAATGCTATTAAATAATAGAATGGGAGCCGCCATTTTGATTTCAAAACATGCAGGTTATGATGTCATCAGCCCAGCTGGATTGCATTGTATTTCTTTATAATCTTAAATTTTCTAGCTTTTGAAAAATTGTTTTTGTTTTATAGGGGTCAAGGACATTTTCATGTACACATGAAATGATCAGAACATGCTGTTAAAACTTTGTGTCACATCATTTTGGAATAAAAACTTGATCAAATTGATAGAGAAATACATTATAATCTGTATGTCCCTGTTAAGGAAGTTATGTCATCATGCACAATATTGCAACACAGAATTGAACAAAAGGGCAGCCTCCATGTGTCAACTTCAAACATGAATAGTTTGAGATAGGAATAAGATTTTGACTTGCTGTTTTTGGTAGTTGGTTTAGATTTGTATCCTCTGTCATATGAAATCATGATTTTGTTGGACTTTATGTCTCTTTTAATAATCAACCACTTGAGCACTAATTGTTACAAACTATGTGACAGTGCCACTCCAATATAAGTGCTTGTTATAATAAGTGAATATATTTTTTATTATGAATCCAGTTCTGAAGAATAGAAATATTGGAATGGACACAAAAGTCTGTGTCTTGAATGCATATGTATGGTCTACTCTTCTCTATGGCTGTGAATGCTGGACAATTACCAGTGACATTAAGAATAGATTAGAAAGAACAGAAATGTGGTTCATTAGGAGAATGTTGAAAATATCTTGGACAGAAAGGAAAACAAATGATGATGTCCTGATAGCTTCAGGCATGGACAGGTCTCTACACAATGCCAGCAGAAGAAGACAGATGGAATTTTTTGGGCATGTTTATTGGGAGAGTGGGTTGGAACAGCTTGCAGTATGTGGGAAAATTGAGGGCAAAAGAAGCAGAGAAAGGCAGCGAGTTAAATATGTCCTAAGCTTAAACAACTGGGCAACCAACAACAGTCTAAGTAACAGTAAGTTTATGCATTTAGCTCTAAACAGAAGTGACTGGAGGGCCAGGTCGCTAACGTCTGTTCCAGACTTGGCACCTAGAGAGAGAGATATTAAGTGATTAAACATCAAAGAAGAAAGTTATTCTGGATGCTACTAGTAGTTTATTGCAATAATTGTTTATCCACATTTTTTCCGTATATAAAAAAATCTGCAAAATGTTATCAGCAGTAGCTCTAAAAATATGTTTCCTTCAAAATTCTGCTGTTTTCAGCACAGAATATTAAGAACTACATTCAAATATTTAAGGCCATTCAAAAAAAATCTATTGATGAATAATTATATAACTTCTATTTCCATAACACATTTTTTATTGCGGTTTTCACATTATTATTCTTCATTGTAGTCACTTTAAGATCATAGTTAAGATAGTTAAGAAAAGATTAAATTTACTCAAATAAAAGAAAATGTCATTTTAGATATAATTTTGTCATAATCTTTCATTTTTGCAGATTGCCATACGCTGCGGCACGGGAGGGCCACCTTCCACAAATTCTTAGTTTCATCCACATCAAAAATTTAACTCCTTTTTATTCATTAGTACTTTCGGTAAGTGCATCTTGAAAATATTGTGTATGTCATTATGTGGATGTATTTATTAAGGTTACATTTTGGAGGTAAGTTATCTGTTAACATGTGAATTAGGCTATTTTTGGTAGCAAATTGCAAAGGATTAGATTATCTTGTTTTCTTACTAGACATGAACAATTGAAGTCACTGCAAATTATTGTTGTCACAATACATCAATTATTGTGATTGTGATAATGTTGCTTTTTCCATGATGTCTAATATTTCCTGACCAACATTCTGATATTTCATGACTACATGTAAAGTGCATATTAGATTATTGGAAATAAAATTTCAGAAACATTAGGATTGAAATAAAATTTAATGGTGTATGTTCACTGCAAGTATGATTGGTAAAGGTTTTCATTTCTTTAGTTTTTGCTTCATCAGCTTTTTGAAGAAATTATTGTCGAAAACCCAATATTTGTGAGCAGCATTCCGAAAGTAGTAGATTTAGTGTTGTAGCAAAATCTTCCCATATTTCATTCTCCATATCAATTAGTTAAATCCATTGAAGCCATAGGGCCGGTGATTATTTTCTGTTTCCATGGGGCAAGCAATAAGAGCATATGACTTCCCCTGGGTGACCCCCTGCCAGTCCATTGCAGGGTAACTCCCCAGGAAAGTTGGTACTCATTTTACAGCTGAGTCGACTTGGGCAAGCAGAGTCAAGTGCCTTGTTTGAGGACACAATGCAGGGCTCGCTATGGGAATGGAACCCTGTACTTTTTGCATATGAGCATAACTCCTGAGCCACTGTATGTCTTGTTTTGAATGACTTACTAAAATCTCTTCTCAATCTTTCATAAAGCATGTGCATCTTAAAGGAGCTGGTGGCTGAAAAATGAGGATGTATTTTCTTAAGTCTGATGATAAATCAAATACGTTTCTTGTACCCAGCTGTACGGTACAGAATATCAAATACCACTACCAAATCTGACCCGAGTATTCAGAATTTGTACATGTTTTCCCATTGACTTTTGATTTCTTCCCATATGTGTGCAATTGGTGAACATTTCTATATCAACAACAGTAAAAAACAGGTGATGCGACTTCTATTAGCCAAAATCTACATAAATTGGCAAAAACTAACACCCTCACTTTTCAGACACCAGCTCGTTTAAAACAACTGTTTTCCCTTACACTTTGTAAAGCACCTTGAGCTGTAAACTTGTCTTTGTGATGTGCAGGAAATTTTGCTATAATTATTGTGATTATCATAAATTATTCATAAAGCTGTCAACAATTACAAAAGTCTTCAAATGACTGGCATCAAAAGTTGACTTAACCTGAAATGACATCTCAGAGCCTCTTTCTTTGAAATTTTCCTTCAGAATTGATTCTGTAATTTGTTTATCTAAATAAAGAAAGAAAATATATCAATTACATCTTTGGAAAATTTATATATTACATCTTTGGAAAATATCTAAATTACATCATCAGAAAATATAGCAATTAGATCTTCTGATAATATACAAATTACATCTTTAGAAAATATACAAATTCCTTTTTTTTTAAATATACAAATTACATCTTTGAAAAATATACAAATTACATTTTTGGAAAATATACAAATTACATCTTTGGAAAATATACAAATTACATCTTCCAAAATGCACAAATTACATCTTCACAAAATACACAAATTACATTTTCGGAAAATACAAAAATTACATTTTCGGAAAGTATGCGAATTACATCTTCGGAAAATATACAAATGACATCATCAGAAAATATACACATTACATCTTCGGAAAAGTTACACATTACATCTTCGGAAAATACAAATTTCATCTTCGGAAAATATACACATAACATCTTTGGAAAATATACAAATTACATCTTTGGAAAATATGCAAATTGCATCTTCAAAAAATATACATATTGCATCTTGAAAATATGCAAATTACATCTTCGGAAAATATACAAATTACATCTTGAAAATACGCAAATTACATCTTCCAAAAATACACAATTACATCTTCCAAAAATACACAAATTACATCTTCCGAAAATTCACAAATTACATCTTTCGAAAATAGACAAATTACATATCGGAAAATATACAAATTACATCTTCCGAAAATGCACAAATTACATCTTCACAAATTACATTTTTGGAAAATACAAAAATTACATTTTTGGAAAATATGCGAATTACATCTTCGGAAAATATACAAATGACATCATCAGAAAATATACACATCACATCTTCGAAAATTTACACATTACATCTTGGAAAATACAAATTTCATCTTTGGAAAATATACACATTACATCTTGAAAAATATACAAATTACATCTTTGGAAAATATGCAAATTACATCTTCAAAAAATATACATATTACATCTTGAAAATATGCAAATTACATTTTGGAAAATATACAAATTACATCTTCCAAAAATACACAAATTACATCTTCCAAAAATACACAAATTACATCTTCCAAAACATACAAATTGCATCTCTGGAAAATATATACTGAATTGAATCTTGGGAAAATTTACAAATTGCATCTTGGGAAAATGTACAAAATACATCTTGGAAAATCTACAAATTACATCCTCGGAATACATGCAAATTGCATCTTGAAAAAATAACTAAATAACATCTACTAAAGATACACAAATTACATCGGAAAATATACAATTACAACTTCGGAAAATGTGCAAATTATATCTTTGGAAAATACGCAAATTACATCTTCGGAAATATGCAAATTACATCTTAGAAAAATATGGCATGTACATTTTCGGAAAATTTGCAAATTACATCTTCAAAAAATATGCAAATCACATCTTCGGAAAATGTGTAAATGACTTCTTCGAAAAAAATCCACATTTTCATCACAATTTTTCACAATTAAGTTTCTTTTGTTTTTTGACCTTTTACATTCACAGACAGTTATTGCAATACTCATGCTTATACCGGGTGATTTCAACACACTAATCAATTACTATGGGTTTGCCACGTGGTTCTTTTATGGATTGACTGTTTTTACACTACTGGTGCTCAGATACACAGATCCTGATGTTCCAAGACCTTTTAAGGTAAAACCCTTCTTTTTTTTGTATGTGTGAAAATTCCACTAAATGTTAATATCTTCAAATTTGTTGGTAATTAATTATTTTCTCTTATTTGTTATCAAGTCATTCGTGTTATTTTTTCTGTCCACACGTGCATTGTTCAGTAAATGGAAAGAAGACATTTCTGCCTATGGAAAGGATTTTCACAAATTTTTGTGTATGGCTTGAAAAGATGTTTTTTTAAAACAAGACATTTTTTACCTCAAAAGAACTTTAAATGATGCCTTCCAGACTTTTTGTGTGGCATAAATAGAACTAAGACTGTTTTTCATTATAAGAAACTATATATCAGATGTTACTGGGAATTAAAACAATAGTTGGTGGCTGGCTTAGAAATGAAACAAACAGGATTTAGAATGACCTTAAAGGTATAGGCACAGGTACAAAAGTTTTCTGTTTAACAACTGACCAAAAGAGCATTCAATTCTGAGTTTAATGGTCTTTGAATTTTGAAAATAGCATGTGTAGTTTTCCAAGTTATGACTAACCAAACTTTTATGATTTTTTATTTTATTGAAAAAATGTGATGTAAGAATAGGTAATTGCCCCAAAATGCATTTGTTTTTTCATATTTCTTTCCTTCATTTCAGACCTTGAAAGTATTCAAAATGCCTTCAGCTTAAAATTGGTAGGGTGTGTGGTAAAAGATTAAATTCTTTTCATTAGAATTATCTTCGCTTTTTCAAGAGAAATGGCTAGAGGGTTAAAAACAATGATTTACATAAAAGAATATGTCCTGTTCCTTCCTACATCACAAGAGTAACACAAAAATTTGCATATTTGCACAAAAAGCTGTAAAATGGCTAATTTTTAACTGATTTTGATGAACTTTTTGCTTTCTTCATGTTTTTTGGGGATTTCAAATCTATTTAGCTAATGCCTCTACCTGTCAATATACCTTTAATCAATTTTGGGGCCGTCCTTAGGCTCTAAAATATTTGGTTCAGGGCCTTGGTTGGGCGTTTAAGTCCCGTTGTCTTTAAATTATCATAGGTCACCATACTTACCTGGCGTAGGTTGTTTCTGCATGCATATTCATATTTTAGGCCTCTTGCTGGTTGCCACAGAGGACCTTACGTCACTTTACCTCGGCTCCGGGGCCCCTACAGAGGTTTCTCATCATTTTACATGACTTTGTCTATGCAGGGGCATTCCAGTTCATCCGAGCTTAGGGTTTTTGGTTGCATTACTCTCTCAAGTTTTCATTATAACTAGCCCATTTTTTTTTAGCTTGACTATTCGAAGAATAGTAGAACTAGTACTACCCCGTGCATCGGTGTCTTTGTCAGTGATAGGTAAAGTTTTGGTTAAATTTTTCATAACTTAAGTTATGAATGGTGTACATTCATGTAACTTGGCATAGGGGTAGAGGACATGGGTCCTGATTAAATGAGCATGATTGAAGGGTTGTGTGTGCATACTAATGAGCTTATTTGCATAACTATGAAAATATTTGTCAGGTTCAAGTTTTGTTTAAAAGTTTTGCTTAAAGTTTTTTGTTAAACGTTTTCATAACTTATGAATGGTGTACATTCATGTGACTTTGCATAGGGGTAGAGGACATGGGTACTGTTCAAATGAACATGATTAAAGGGTTGTGTGTGCATACTAATTAGCTTATTTGCATAGCAATGAAAATATTAGTCAGGTTAAAGTTTTGGTTAAAAGTTTTTGCTTAAAGTTTTCATAACTTCAGTTATGAATTGTGTACATCATGTAACTTGGCATATGGGTACTGTTCAAGTAAGCATGATCAGGGGTTTGTGTGCATACTAATTAGCTTATTTGCATAACAATGAAAATATTTGTATCTATGATATCTCCTAAATTAAAGTGGGAGTGGGGATTATGTTTACACAAATGATTATATATGTGAGGGCCATTGTCTACACTCGATGGTGAGGTGTAGTGTGCATATCAAGTGGGTTATTTGCATAACAATAGACTTGCATTCAAAATATTTAACCCAAGATAATAACTTGCTATTTGGTTCAGTGGTAGAGGGCATTGGGACTGTTCAGTTGAGCATGATTGGGGGATTGTGTGTTCATAATAATTAGCCTATTTCCATAGCAATGAAAATATTTGTATACCGTAGGTGGTATCTCTTGAATTAAAGTGGGTGTGATGATTTTGCTTAAACAAATGATCATACAGTATATGTGAAGAGCATTGTTCACACTTAATAGTTACGTGTGCTTATTTGCATAACAATGTAAATATTTGTATCTGTGATATCTCTTAAATTAAATGAATATATGATCATTTGTGTAAACATAGTCCCCACTCCCACTTTAATTTAAGAGATATCATAGATACAAATATTTTCATTGTTATGCAAATAAGCTAATTAGTATGCACATACAACCCCCAATCATGCTTTTTTGAACAATACCCATGTCCTCTACCCCTGTGCCAAGCTACATGAATGTAACATGGATGTACATCATAGTGTGCATTTGCTGCAATATGTTTGACCTGAGATCAAATATATATGGCTTAGAACTTACTAACTTCACATTTCAAGTTTTGTTATGATATCGATATTTTTGACATGAATAGCAATTAAATTGTTTGTTTTGCCATGAATAAAGAAGCAAATAAAAGCTTCTTCGCTTCTAAAGAATGTTAAATTAAAGGTTGAAGAAATAGAAACAATAAGCAGAATGTAGGGTAGAAGATGACATGATGATAAAGTAGCTGAAGGAATTAGGATGAGGTCTTGTGGGACAGGGTGGAATTGTATGTAGGGCAGATTGCGGTGGGATGTTGGTCAGGATGTATGTGTTGGCATGTTAGACAGGGTGGATTGGCTTGTAGAACATGGTGGGTTGGCATGTGGAACAGGATGGGTTGGCATGTTGAACAGGGTGGGTTGGCATGTGGAACAGGGTGGGTTGGCATGTGGAACAGGGTTGGTCGACATTTGGGACAGGGTGGAATGGCATGTCGTGGGATGTCATCTGGATATCAGTTGTGATGGTATGTGGGTCATGCAAGTGGTGGAATGACATACATACAGTATCTGGTTTTCAGGTGTGATTGCATGGAGTATAGACGTGGGATGACATTTGGGACAGGTTGTGATGGAATGTGGGACAGTCTGGAATATGCATTATTAGCGGTGAGGGGATTTGTATCATTTCCAATGTATAGTTTGTCATACATTAAGTAATATTGCTTCACATAATTTTGCTTTAATGTTATTGTACATTTTTCATGCTGCTTAACACAAATACATTTCTTGAATTGGAAGTTGTATTGCAATCCAGGATGTAGTTCTGGGATTGTGTAGGGTTGGAGAGGGTGCAGGTTGGAAAGGGGGTTGACTGGCAATCTCTCATTGACATTGGCAAGTCAGGGCCTCTCCTTTCTTTGATATTCAATTGATAGAACTAAAAGAGGTGTTGTAGTTATAAAGACTGCTAGGTTTTACATGTTTTCTGAGTTACTAGGTGAGATAACCTTGAGCTTTTTTGTCCTAAAATATCTTGGGACACTCAAAAGATATTTTAAAGCTTGTAGTGCAAATGAAAATGTAAGTGCATCTTTCAAAGCTCACATAATTTAAAATCATCTGCCCCTGCTACCCTATTTCTGGATATACTTCCCTCTATAAGCCCATTCTCTATACTAGCTTTGAATAGTCGAACATACTGTCATTCCAACAGCTCTAGTTATAGTCATGTTCCAAGTGTGTTATTTTATTAGCTGGTGCTTTCTGCTGTGTGGTCTTAGGCTCCCCTTGTGTTTTTTAGGTAATTCTTGTCCTTTCCACTAGACCTGGCCTATTGCCTCATAGACCTTCTTAGCCTGGGTTTTGCTATATTGTCAGATACATCTGCAATATATGTATATAAGCTAGCCCCGCCTGTGACTGAGGTCATTCGGTCACAGCTTTTTGTTATGTTAATTCTGTCTTGTTTATTTTGACCCACCCTTGTTGCGCATAGCTTAGTTTTATGGCTTTCTTTCCTACATTTGTGGCCTATTTTACATATTATTCATGCTGTGTATGATATATTATATGCTCGTCTCGATTTAGCATGAGGGGGCAATTGTTTCTCATATTTATATCTCATGGGACCGGCCAGGGTTTTGCCCCAGTGGGCATTTTGCCATCATTTTGACACGTATTTGGCCATCATTTTGGTTGGTTTTGCCATCATTTTGGCATGTAATTTGGGCCATCACTTTGGCCGGTTTCGCCATCATTTTGGCATGTAATTTGGGCCATCATGTTGGCCAATTAATTTATATTTTTGCCAAAATGGTCTTTTATTTTGTGGCAGGTGGTGCCAATTTTATTAATAAAGGTTGTGGCATTTGCTGCCAAAGGGGTTGTCTTTCTTTCTGTCTGTAAAAAATTCAGGAGGGACAAAGAGCTATAAGGTGCAGTGAATAAAGGAAAAATAAAGGAAAGTGAGTGTGGGTCATGGTAAGGAAGGTGAGTGGGATCATGCTTAGGAAGGTGAGTGTGGGTCACGGTTAGGAAGGTGAGTGTTGGTCATGGTTAGAAAGGTGAGTGTGGGTCATGGTTAGGAAGGTGAGTGTGGATTATGGTTAGGAAGGTGAGTGTGGGTCATGGTTAGGAAGGTGAGTGTGGGTCATGGTTAGGAAGGTGAGTGTCGATCATGGTTAGGAAGGTGAGTGTGGGTCACGGTTAGGAAGGTGAGTGTGGGTCATGGTTAGGAGGTGAGTGTGGGTCATGGTTAGAAAGGTTAGTGTGGGTCATGGTTAGGAAGGTGAGTGTGGGTCATGGTTAGAAAGGTGGGTGTGGGTCATGGTTAGGAAAGTGAGTGTGGGTCATGGTTAGGAAGGTGAGTGTGGATCATGGTTAGGAAGGTGAGTGTCGATCATGGTTAGGAAGGTGAGTGTGGGTCACGGTTAGGAAGGTGAGTGTGGGTCATGGTTAGGAGGTGAGTGTGGGTCATGGTTAGAAAGGTTAGTGTGGGTCATGGTTAGGAAGGTGAGTGTGGGTCATGGTTAGAAAGGTGGGTGTGGGTCATGGTTAGGAAGGTGAGTGTGGGTCATGGTTAGGAAGGTGAGTGTGGATCATGGTTAGGAAGGTGAGTGTGGATCGTGGGTCATGGTTAGGAAGGTGAGTGGGTGGTAAGTTGTTGGTAAATGTATGGATGGAGGTTGGTGATTTTATCAAAGCAGTTACATTTTAAAGACCAAACTAGCTAATTGTGATTGGCATGTCAAATTTGTATAGATGATAAATCAAAAAGATCATTACAATCATATTGAACTTTATACAGATAAAAGTCTGGTTGTGGTCAAAATGCAATATATAATAACTCAGAGAATTGATTAAAATCATAAAAGATATAATATAATTCCTCTTGTTTAAATCTCCACAGGTACCTATCATCCTGCCTATCGTGTTTGTAATAGCCTCTGTGTACCTGGTTATAGCACCAATCATCAACGATCCTTCCATGGAGTTCTTATATGCCTTTTTATTCATCCTGAGTGGTTTATTCTTTTATTTTCCATTTATTCACTTTGGATATCATCCCAAGTTTATGAGTGAGTATTCCAAAGTAGAATTTGTAACTTTCATTTTTTTGAAAAATGAAGAATTCAAGTTTTCTTTATTAGTTTTATTTGTATACATGTACTATGAATGAAAGTAAGAGAAATACCGCATGACGATCATTAAGTATTGTTGGCATAGCAATATAGGCACCTTAAAACCAACTCGGCACAGACCAACTTGGCACAAAACCAACTTGGCACAGACCAACTTCGCACAAAACCAACTCGGCACAAAACCAACTCAGCACAGACTAACTTGGCACAAAACCAACTCGGCACAGACCAACTCTGCACAGACCAACTTGGCACAAAACCAACTTGGCACAGACCAACTTGGCACAGACCAACTTGGCACAGACCAAGTCGGCACAACCAACTCGGCACAAAACCAACTCGGCACAAAACCAACTCAGCACAGACCAACTTGACACAGATTAACTCGACACAGACCAACTCGGCACAGACTTACTCGGCACAGACTAACTCGGCACAGACTAACTCAGCACAAAACCAACTCGGCACAGACTAACTCGGCACAAAACCATCTCGGCACAGACCAATTCTGCACAGACCAATTCGCGCAGACTAACAAAACCAACTCGGCACAGACGAACTCGGCACAGACTAACTCGGCACAGACCAACTCGGCACAAAACCAACTCGGCACAGACCAACTTGGCACAAAACCAACTCGGAACAAAACAACTTGGCACAAAACCAACTCGGCACAGACCAACTCTGCACAGACCAATTCGCGCAGACTAACTTGGCACAAAACCAACTCGGCACAGACCAACTTGGCACAGACGAACTCGGCACAGACTAACTCGGCACAGACTAACTTGGCACAGACTAACTCGGCACTGACCAACTCTGCACAGACCAACTCTGCACAGACCAACTCGGCACAGACCAACTCGGCACAGACCAACTTGGCACAAAACCAACTCGTCACAGATCAACTCGGCACAAAACCAACTCGGCACAGACCAACTTGGCACAAAACCAACTCGGCACAGACCATTTTGGCACAAAACCAACTCGGCACAGACCAACTTGGCACAGACCAACTTGGCACAAAACCAACTCAGCACAGACCAACTTAGCACAAAACCAACTCGGCACAGACCAACTCGGCACAAAACCAACTCGGCACAAATTCAACTCGGCACAGACCAACTTGGCACAAAACCAACTCAACACAGTTGTGTACCAAGTCGGTATACTACCGACTCCGCACTGTACTGAATTGGTATGTCTCAATCTGTGCCGAGTTGGTCATGACCAACTTAAACTTGGCATTTTTTTGTGCATTTGTGCATGTATGCACTTATTTTTATTTTTTTAGTATAGTTTTGATATCTTTGCTTTTTAGACTTTTAGAAACCAGATTTGACAAAATGGCTTTTTTGACGCTTGTTTGGCTTAAGAAAAATGTTACCTTGGCTGTTTTTGGTCAATTTGCTTCACTCATATATTTAGAAACACAGTTAAAAGAAAAAAGTAGAATACAGCAGAACACCAAACTAAAGTGAAAACAAAATAAAATTAAACCTAAAAAGACTATACTAACCCGTAAACGAGCAAAATATGGCACAGCTTTGCTTTAAAAGAGAAAAAAACGAAACATTAAACCATTAAAACCCGAAAACATGAACTCCATTTTGTCATAGTTTTGCTACCCAAAGGTTTTTTAGAATATATATTATCATTAAACCACTAAAACATGAAAAAGAAACAAACTGGAAACTCAGAAAATAAAACAAACATTTATTTGAGCAAGACTTTAGTGATTAGAATAAAATAACCACTATTGAAAACTCAAAAACTAAAGATACTGCTGATAAAAGTAGCTTTTCTAAATCCTCTCCTCAACTGCCTGACAAAATTCTACATTGAATTATGCTTTAACTTTTCTGAGTAAACTGTGCGGAGTTGGTATACTACCAACTCGGCACTGTATCGAGTTGGTATGTGTAAACCTGTGCTGAGTGGACCGGACCATCTCGGCACTGCCGAATTGGTATATATATACCAACTCGTTACGTGCCGAGTTGGTTTGTGCCGAGTTGGTTTGTGCCGAGTTGGTTTTGTGCTAAGTTGACTTCTTTCCATAATTGTGCATCCTGAGGCAACTTTCTAATTGTAGGATCTCATTTCTTGAATCTCTCTTTGCAGAGGGAAACCATATATACTCTTCTATCATTTAATATCATACTTGTTTGTTGCATGGTTTAACAGTCCGAAAGTATTGTGCGTTGCTTCTAAATCAACTTGGCTGTTTATGGCATTTAAATCAAAGATTTGAAGCTGGGACTTATATTAAAGCTGAGGCTGGACAGTTTTTCTTTGGAACAATATTTGCCCATTTCAGAAACCTGTATATGTGTATAGCAATCAGGGCTTGTGTAACAACCTTTTGCTCAAACAAAGCCCATTGACATTGCAATAAATATAGGTAAATTTGGGGCATATCCCTGTTTTCATGTTTTCACTGAGTTACCCTCCCCCCCCCCTTCCTCTCCCCTGACAACACAAATTTATTCTTGCTTCATCCTTGCAGATCCAACAACGCTGTTCATGCAGAAGCTGGGCATGGTCGTTGCTCCTGCAAGGCAGGCCAACTGAATGGTATCTTTACATCCTGCTCTCAACAACTTTGGAGTAACAATTGTAGGCATGAGCAGAATGCTTGGGTATCAATCGACCTTCATCATGAAGATGTCATCATAACACGTGAGAATGCCGTCATACCACAAGAGAATGCATCATAACAGATGAGAATGTCATCATAACACATGACAATGTCATACCACATGACAATGTCATCATACCACAAGAGAATGCATCATACCACATGACAATGTCATCATAACACATGAGAATGCATCCTAACAAATAAGAATGTCATCCTAACAAATGAGAATATTATCATACCACATGACAATGTCATACCACATGACAATATCATACCACATGACAATGTCATACCACATGACAATATCATACCACATGACAATGTGACACCACATGACAATATCATAGCACATGACAATGTCATACCACATGACAATATCATACCACATGACAATATCATACCACATGACAATATCATACCACATGACAATATCATACCACATGACAATGTCATACCACATGACAATATCATACCACATGACAATGTCATACCACATGACAATGTCATACCACATGACAATGTCATACCACATGACAATGTCATACCACATGACAATGTCATACCACATGACAATGTCATACCACATGACAATGTCATACCACATGACAATGTCATACCACATGACAATGTCATACCACATGACAATGTCATACCACATGACAATGTCATACCACATGACAATGTCATACCACATGTCAATATCATACCACATGACAAAGTCATACCACATGTCAATATCATACCACATGACAATGTCATCATAACACGTGAGAATGTGGGTTCTATCCAGGTATTATAGGGTACTGTTTGTAAGAAAACCAGTTCACCTGGGAAGTGAAAACTGTTTAAAATGTTTGTATTTCTTACTTTTCCAGTGCTTAAATAACCCATTAATCCCAAGGTTCTCTGCACTTTAAACAATATAAAACTCCACACACCAATAATCTCAAGAATAAGATTTAAAAAAGATGAAATAAAGGAAATGAACACAAACCTGGTGCCGTTTATATGCAAGAAGTGCTTCTTAAAGAGATATGTCCTCATATATGCAAGAAGTGCTTCTTAAAGAGAAATGTCCTCATATATGCAAGAAGTGCTTCTTAAAGAGAAATGTCCTCATATATGCAAGAAGTGCTTCTTAAAGAGGAATGTCCTCATATATGCAAGAAGTGCTTCTTAAATGTCCTCATATATGCAAGAAGTGCTTCTTAAGAGAAATGTCCTCATATATGCAAGAAGTGCTTATTAAAGAGAAATGTCAATATGCAAGAAGTGCTTCTTAAAGAGAAATATATGTCTTCTTAAAGAGAAATGTCCTCATATATGCAAGAAGTGCTTCTTAAAGAGAAATGTCCACATATATGCAAGAAGTGCTTCTTAAAGAGAAATGTCCTCATATATGCAAAAAGTGCTTCTTAAAGAGAAATGTCTTCAGGTGTTTTAAGAGGTTTCTCAGTTTGGGGATAATGAACAATGGAAGTGTTTTTTTCCCCAAGTTAAAAAAATTAAGTGGTCAAGCAAGTTTATCTGATATGAAAGAGAACTTTAATAGAAACAAAATAGTGAAAAAACTACTTCAATATCTTTTTTCCATTAACGAGATATTTAAGTTTAAAGTTCTGCCTCACCTGTGTATAAATGACTGGTGTACTTTGAGTTTTGTCTTTTTATAAATTTAAAATACCCGTACTAGATTCTCTTTTACTTCTTTCCTTACATATACAATGGTTTTTAACTTGCTACAAAATCACTGTACAATATATGATAAATGCATAACAACTTTGAGGAATCTGAGGATGTGATGTCATAACTAGTGTGATTTCAGTTGTTTCTACACCAATGATACAGAAATTTAAAACTTTGATATCTCTGTAACAGAATAAGATTTTTTAAGATAAAATGAACTTGCTTGACCACTGAACTCATCCTTTAATTATTAGTGCAAGAAAATATTTCTATATTTTATGTTTCAAAGGTGCTAGTAGGGTTTTCATATTTATATATTATTTTGGTGTATGCAGAGAATGGAGTGTCCGTGACATGGTTACATTTTGTGACAAAATTTTATTGTTCAAAAATCTGTGACATTTTGAAAAATTGTGACAAAATTAACATAAACAGATGTATCAAAATTTACCTGACATTTTGTGACATGTTTCACTCACCCTCATTGGTATTTTGATGTTGCATTTCAAGTGGTGGATTCCTTTTTTCATGAAACAGACATAACCAAATGATCCTTTCTTTAAGTATCACCGGTCAACTGGTCATGGTGTGTGAATCTATGCCAATCAAATGTAACAAATTAGCAAAACTGATGTCACATTCTGTGTAAAAGGTGCTAAACATTATGCAGAATTTGAGACGTGACAAATTTGAAATTTTGTGATGTGGCATTTTGTGACAAGTCATCAATCATCACTCCATTCTCTGCGTCTGGATTAGAATGTTTGTTTGATAGGTTTTCTTGTGCATATTTATAAAAATTGTTTCTTTGGTGGAAGGCTAGTATCTTTGTTTGCTTTCATGGTATTGGGCAATTTAAGATATGATCTATTTACTAGTTATTTGTTATTTTCCTTTTTTAGGATTTAAAGATTTAATACAAAAGTATTGCATTGTCATTGCTCCTGCTCCCATACATTTGTAATCTATTCCACTTCTTCTATTCATTCAATCTTTTTCTACCTCTGATATAATCTAACCTCCCAGGAAAAATTTGACCTCTGATATTGTGGTGCCGCTATTCCTCACCAAATAAACTATGGTATAACCTGCAAACTGTAACTGGGAGCCTCTATCGGTCTAGGCATTTTTTAGTTCATTTGTCATCAATTCTGTGTGTTTGGACCCATGTACAGTTACTGGCATCAAATATGCTTTAAGGGACACAAAATAGCAGGAAAAGTATAATTTTTTTCTGGATACCCAACCATGTGTATTCTTTTCTTCTAAGTACACAGCCATTATGGCATCCCCATCAATTACAGAGCTGATTCAGCCCTCAAACTACCCCCCTTTCCCAAAGCCTTTTCTGACATCAATCACTTATTGCTTCCTTTTTTCGTAACCATTGGCAAACCTTATGGGACTCCCAAATTTATAACAAACTCCACATCATTCAGCCCACCATTCCGATCAAACCCACCATTCACAATCTCTCCTCACTCACTTCCACCTCCTTACTGGCTCCCCCACCCCTCTGCAACAATTGTCATTACTCCCTCACAGTCCACCACATCCTCTTTGCCTGCCCCTGTACAACCTCCCCAGAGCTTCCCTCACAAAGCCATAGCCGAGCTCTTCCAGAAAAACCCTCTGGATAAAATTTTCTCCTTCCTTCATCGTGCCTCCCTCTACAACCATATTTACTTCTCCTCTCCCACCTCCCTCTACCTACATTTATCTTTTTTTTTGCAACCCCTTAGCTTCCTCTCTTGATTCCAGCTTCTGGCTGTTAGCCCCATACTTCTCCCAGACTCCTATATTCTTTTCTTCCTACCTCTGAAATAATCTAACCTCTCAGGCACAATTTGACCCTTGCTGTCGTGGTGCGGTTAAGCCCTCATTAAACAAACAAACAAACAAAATAGCATAGATGGGATGAGTCACTGAATGTTTAGACAGGAGTGAAATCAATTCATTTTTGATTGTGACTCTGGTACAGTCAAGTAATTGATAATGACTCAAGTCATTTACCATAAAAAGGTAGAGTCAGCAGAAACGTAGGTCGATTATAGAGTATATTGTATCATTTCAAATTGACTTAAGTCTATTTGTTTGATGGAAGACATTTCTTAATCAATATGATATTAATCGCATAAGTAAAATATGAGCTTAACTGAAAAGTTAGCCATCCAAGATTTTTGGTGAGTGCCTAAATTTTGCATGCGTGGCATTTTGTCCTGTTTATGGTGAATTGAGGAACTCATAGGGGAAGCCTCTGAACCAAAAGATAAAACATGAACTACCTTGCCCTGGGGTAATTTTAAGCTCTGTATTTATCTAGGGTAAACTTGTCCAAAAGAAGAAAGGCAAAAGGTGTTTTCTCAACACAGATACTATAAGTTAGGAATCTAGAAGTCCTCAGAAAATACCTTTTTTGGTGGAAGGCTTAACTAAAGATACAACCTGCAGAACCACCTTGTTCTGGGCTAGTTTTAAGCTCTTTATAGATTAAGGGTAATCTAGTCTTGGGAGAAAGACAAAATGTGTTTTCTAAGACAGATGCAATAAAATTAGGAATCTAGTAAGTCTTTAGAAAAACTGTTTGGGGGGAATGCTTAACCAATGATAAAATTTGCAGAAGTACCTTATTCTAAGCTTTGTATAGATCTAGGATAACCTAATCCAAAAGAAGAAAGGCCAGCAAAATGTGTTTTCCCAACATAGATATTATAAAGTTAGAAAGTCTTCAGACAAACTTTTTTGAGGAAGGCCTAACCAAAAATAAAACATGCAAAACTACCTTGTTCTGAACTAGTTCTGAGCTCTGTATAGATCTAGGGTCACTTAGACCAAAAAAATAAAGGCAAAAGATATTTTCTCAACATACAGATACTACAAAGTTATGAATCTAGAAGTCTTTAGAAAAACACCTCTTTTTTTTTGGTGGGGAACATTAACCAAAGATAGAACTTGCAGAATTACCTTGTTCTGAGCTAGTTCTGAGCCCTGTATAGTAACTAGTTCTGTACTTGCTCTGTTTTTGGGGAAGGCTAAAACAATCAAAAACACCTTGATCTAGGGTAACCTAGTCCAAAAGAAGAAAGGCAAAATGTGTTTTGCAACACAGAAACTATAAAGTTATGAATCTAGAAAGTCTTCAGAAATACAACTTTTTTTGGGGGGAAACTTAACCAAAGATAAAATAGCAGAAACTTAAGCCAAATCAAGATAAAATAAAATGTGTTTTCAACACAGAACTACCTTGGTTTGAGCTAATTCTGAGCCTGTATAGATCTAGATTAACCTAGCCCAAAAGATGAAAGACAAAATGTGTTTTTTCAGCACAGAAACTTATCAAGTTAGGAATCTAGAAGTCTTCAGAAAAACACCTTTTTTGTGGGAAACTTAGAAAAAGATACAACTTTCAGAACTACTTTGTTCTGAGTTAGTTCTGAGCCCTGTATAGATCTAGGGTAACTTGACCACAAGAAGAAAGGCAAAATGTGTTTTAGATGCTATAAAGTTGGGAAATCTATAAATCTTCAAAAACATCTTGTTCTGAGCTAGTTCTAAGCTCTGTATAGATCTAAGGTAACCTAGCCCAAAAGAAGAAAGGCAAAAGGTGTTTTCTCAACACAGATACTATCAGTTAGGAATCTAGATGTCTTCAGAAAAATAACTTTTTGGGGAAGGCTTAACCAAATTCAGAAACACCTTGTTCTGAACTAGTTCTAGCTCTGTATAGATTAAGGGTAACCTAGTCTTAAGGAAGAAAGGTGTTTTCTTAAAACACGGATACTAAAAAGTTAGGAATATAGAAGTCTTCAGAAAAACAACTTTTCAATTTTCGGGGGCGGGGGGAAGGGGGGGGGGACTTAACCAAGGATAAAACTTGCAGACCTACCTTGTTCTCAGCTAGTTCTAAGCTCTGTATAGATCTAGAGTAACCTAGTCAAAAAGAAGAGGGGCAAAAGGTGTTTTCTCAACTCATATGCTATATAGTTAGAATCTATAAAAAAAAAAAAAAAAATAAGTTTTTTTGGGGAAACTTAACCAAAGATAAAACATTTAAAAACACCTTGTTCTGAGCTAGTTCTAAGCCTTGTATAGATTTAGGCTAATCTGGCCCAAAAAAGAAAGGCAAAATGTGTTTTCTCAACACAGTTACCAAAGTTTAGGAATTTTAAAGTTGTGAGAATAAAGCATATTTGTAATTATTTCACTTATTGTTTTACATCTGGTTTTATCTGAATTATTTTGATGTATTACAATTTTTACTTTGTCCCAAGATGAAACCTAACTTTCATTGTAGGTTACATTCAAAATTCTGATTTTTTAGTTCAAAATTTACTACACTGAAGTCTCTTACAGTTTGCTGTCATATAGTGAGAAAAGAAGAATATTTTCTTTATTTCACTGTCACACTTTTTTGTTTGAGGTGAATGCCAAGACAATGAATTATTTGATTAATTAATGATTTGTACGTCTGAATAGGAATTTTGATTAAAGGTTTCCAAAAAAAAATCAAGATATTTGTGAATATGTGCATATGGTATACTTAGATATTATAGTTTATTGAAGCCAAAAAGTACAAAATATTCATAATATACATCAATTCAAATGAGATATGACTTGAAAATATGTTTAACTATATGATAGTATAATAAATGATTTTAATCAGTTGATATGATGGATAGATTAGGAAAATAGGAGAAGTGCAATATGATTAAGTACAGTAGCATTAAGTACATTATGATGAATTTAATAGGAAATTTAAAATATGAGATATTTTTGTCAAGCCCTTAGTAGAACTAAGAAACTAATGTTATGGTTTGTGTATGTTGTGATTTTTGATTGAGGAAATATGATCACCTAATTGTAGTTGTGATGAATTTGATAAACATGCATGATCTTTTAGAAATTGTATTTTTATCTTGGTCATCAATTCACACAGGAAAATTCCACATTTGAAGTTTTTAATAAAATTTGTGTTTTTTCTAATGATCAAATTCATCTTGGTCTATCACATTTTTCAATACAAATGACTTTTTATAGAAATCTTTAATAATTTTAACTTTTTAATTTTCTCTTTGTTGGGATTTTTCTTGTAAAACAATTTTTCTAAGGTAGCAGCTCAGTAGTACATGCATGCATTGTTGCTTACAACTTTACCTCCAGTAACTGCGCTGAGTTGTCGAAGCACTGAAGTAATCACATTCGGCTAAAAGTTGTCTGAAAAAGGTCTACTATGAACATGAAATGATGCTGGTCCACAGTCGGTAAACATGTTCCTTAAATGTTTGGGTACCAGCACTGCTAGGGAGTTAACCTGCGATGAAGTGGGGAGAGTCGTGTGTTCTTATCCGCTTACGCCAAGGAAACGGGGAATAAGCACCGGCCTAATGGCTCTTTTAAGTTATTTGTTTGTAGGATTTGTCTTGATAGAGGGTTTAGACTACTCTTTTTGAACTGTTTAAGTGGATGCCTTGGAAGTTCATTTTAAATTAGTTTTGCATATAAAATAAGTACCTACCGATGAAACTAAAATTGGTAAAAATAGTATTTTTTATTTTGAAAAAAAAAAATTCATGTAAAGCTTTAAAAAGTCTTGTTTTCTGATGATTTCTACCTTTAAAGAAATTATTTTGTTTTAACATTGTAATAGGTATCTTTCTTGTTCTTCATGAAATCTAAATCTGTATTCCTTTGTACTGTACTTCTGGTTTGTTGATTTACTCATGGTTTGATTTACTTCTGATTTAAATTACTTCTAGAAACATTGAATGTTTATATTTTATTGTAAAGATAAATTGTATTTACTGTATTGTATCTTATCTTGATATACTTGCAATGATTTTAAATGGTGCTAACTAACGTACTAATGGAAGGTGGACAAAAATATATGATATTATTGAATACTCCAAAATAATGTGGAATTGTTATACTGTGGTTGACTTTTATAAAATAATAAAACGATTGGCAGTAGTCGCACCCTGTAAGCATTGGACTTTGAGTTTAAGATGGAAAATATACTGTAAGTTGGTCAGATTAGGCGAAGATTTGTTTAATTTATACAAATTTGAATGATTTTAGTTAGGTTGGGGTAATGATATTTATGCTGTTCAATTTTGGCAATTTTTTAATAATTGAGGAGATGATCATTCATGTGGCGTTCTTGATGTCGCGTTCTTGCCTATTTATTGGTTAGCATTTCTTTCAAGAAAATAACAAGATATTGATTTGATATTTGATAAAAAAAAGTTACAAAAAATAGGTAAATTCAGGCTGGACAAATAAAATTCAGCATTTGACGGATAGAATAATATATTCATATGATATTTAATTAGTAAATGAAAAACATTGGTAAGGATAAGTTTGATTGGACATAGATGTAAGAGTTTGTTCGTTCAATGATTGATTATCTGGGACACCTTATTTTGTCATTATTTTTTTTTTAAATTGACCTAAACAAAATTTGATCCTCCCCACCACCAGTACTAGATTTATATTCCTTGCTTTAACTTTTTCAAACTGATCTTTTTTTCAATAAATTATTGAAAACAAAAGGGTTCCCTATGCTTCTGAGGGCACCAAAAGTTCTTCAACTCAAAGGGTTCTGCATACCCTGTCACCACCTTGCATAGTATGCTCAGTGAGTTTATCTGTGTCACCACCTTGCATGGTATGCTCAGTGAGTCTATCTGTTCAAAATTCCTTGGTGGCACTCTTGTTGTAAAATCCTTTACACTGATTGACTGAGTAACATGTATGACTTTTTCCCCATATGGTGCTTTTAAGTTTGATATAGTAATTGTATTGTAGTTGTATGGATGTTGTATGTGGCATCTATATTGTTACAATTGTTAAGTTATATATGGAATGTTAGATATGCAGTGAAATCAAATACATTTTTAGCTTTAATTTTGATTTGAAATATGTATAGGTGCCGAACTTTGCATCTCAACCTTTAAGTAATAAAATTTGATAATTTTTGTACTAAAGTTAAACATAGTTTTGTTTTATTAGTTGTGCATGCTTTAAGCTGCTCCAGAGATCATGTTTTGATCTTTTGAAGATATTTTAATGCAAAGTTGACTGCTTTTAAACTAGTTTTGCAGATGTCTTGCTTCTGCATCTTAAGATGTAGGCTATATATCAGCATGTGTACCATGTTCTTGTCTTGAAGTGAAAAAATTATACAAACTGGTCTGATTTTGCTTTTTTGATGCACCAGTTCATAATGATATTTTATGTCATACTTTGTTGTGTATTTAATTGCATAATTGGTTTAAAAAAAAATACATTTTGGGAAGAAAGTTTGTGGTATGTTTTGTATTTAAGACATTGTTATAGTAAAAAGTTTGTCTGGAAGGTGATGGCCGTATAGTAGAACCTTACAAAGTTGGCTCTGTGCATAGGATAAGGCCTATTCACTGAGTTGCCCCTTTTGGGGTAGAGTGAAAGAAAAGGAATCCCCCTTAAATGTGCTTGATGTCCTCCCCCCCTCTCCAACCATTAAGCCATAAATGAAGGTATAAATTACTTCTAAAAGATTGTCAGCAGTATTCTGGTGTGTTTGCTTTAGAAAGGGATATTACCTTGAACAAGAAGGCACCCGCTATGTGATAGAGCCTTTGGACAATGAAAGAATTAAAATCGTGCAAAACAACATTTATATCTTATTCTTACAAGGAATAAAATCTGAGAAATACATATAAACGGCTGGTAACAAGCTAAGTTTGACATCACTTCTGCACATTCCTGAGAGCCCTATTATGAATATGTTATATCGGTTCTTATACCGCACAACTTACAATGAAGTCTTGTTGCGAGCCCGTCAAATTTATATCATATTCCTAAAAGGAATCAAATCTGAGAGACATATAAACGGCTGGTAACAGGCTGAGTATGACATCACTTCTGCACATTCCTGAAAGCCTTATTATGAATATGTTGTATCAGTTCTTATACCGCACAACCTACAATGAAGTCTTGTTGCAACCAGTCAAATTCATATTTATATCTTAATCTTGAGAAGAAAAAAGCCTCTTATGAATATGTTGTATCGCTTCTTATACCGCACAACCTACAATGAAGTCTTGTTGCAAGAAATTCATATTTATATCTTATTCTTAAAAAGAATAAATCTGAGAGACACATAAACGGCTTGTTACAGGCTAAGTATGACATCACTTCTGCACATTTCTGAAAGCCTTATTATGAATATGTTATATTGGTTCTTATACCACACAACCTACAATGAAGTCTTGTTGTGAGCCAGTCAAATTCTCAAGGCAGCAGCTCGAGATCAGTGCCATGAACTTGACTGGATGGGACCATATTTCTATAAATGTATTTTGTTTTTAAAAAATATGAACTATTACATGCACAGATGGATAAACTTGTTTTTGTGAAGAACATGTCAAACTGTATCGCAAAAGAAAGACGTTTTTCTTTGAGTAGCTACAATTAACTTGTCCGAGTTAGATGATTGACAGCTTTTTTAGCCAATCACCTCATGAATTTGCCGAGCAACAAAATCTGCATAAGTGGGGCAAACATTCTACGCGGTACTGGTACAGTACAGCTAGCTATCGGCGCGCGCTCATGTTTTCAATGCATATACTGTACAAAGCAAATTTCTGTACACACAGGCTGAGTGACGGCAAAGTAGTGAACAAAATTGCGCTTTCAGGCCCACTACAGGCTTTGTTAATCTAATTTTCATTATCCAGAACTGTTAGCAAATGTAATTTTGTTTATTGCTTTCGCTAAAAACTCCGGAGAAGTGCCATAAATGGATCAAAACTTACAGAAGGCCACATGAAAATCTGAATGTCAATGCACGATTGCGGATTTCAGGTTTGTTTTCCCCACCTAGTTACCACGTTGTTATGGTGGACGTGGCCTATTTTGTAATCTGGAAAGGTTAATTGCCATGAAGAGCAAAGAAATCTTTTAGGGGGCTGCAGTCATTATTGGGCAGGGATGGATAGAAGGGTACTATTCATATATATATATATATATATATATATATAATATATATATATATATATATATATATATATATATATATATATATATATATATATATATATATATATATATATATATATATATATAATGAACTTTTTTCTTACAATTGGCAAATTTTGAGAAGATAAGTATATGCATTTGAGAATTGAATATCTCATGTGATCATTTGAAATGTGTTAATGTCATTTTCACTTTAATGATAATTGGAGGTACGCAGCAACTTATCAGAAATGGCTTCTTCAAAAACTGTTGCAGAGGATTGAAAAGGAAATCAAATTGGGAGATTTGTCCATGCATACTTCATAATATAAAAAATATCTTTAAAATATTTTGATTAGGTTATTAAGAGCTATAAATTTAGAGCGAGGTCAAGTTGGGGAGGGTGCTGTAGACAGATTTGCATGGGAAGTTTGGTTATTTTCATTGTTTGTAATAGATTTTTTAATTGTTTAACAAATGTTGCATTATCATCTTTATATACGTTTCTGTGTTTAAAGGTTAAAGTTTGTTAATCAGAGGATTTTGTGTACTAAAGATTTATGTCCTTAATCATTTGATGTGAATAATGTGTAAGATAGATATACAATGTTATTGATATGATTTTTTACAATATTTCACAGCCTTCCTGTCTGCTTTGTTTTTCTTGTGTATGTGGTTGGGAAATGTTTTTTTCAAATTGCCAGAACATCAATAATCTTCAAAATCACAAGAGGCGTAGAAATCATTATATACTTGTGTACATTCATAAAGGACTTATTCAAATGTATGCGATATCACTTATGTATGTTTAGAAATTATAATTTATTGTGAAAAGTAAAACATGGTATCAGGTGTTTCCCATCTCTCCTACTTTTAAAGTGTTTTTTTACCATTCTGTTGCATTTTCATATACGTTGCACAATACTCATTTGCTAATTAATATTTTATTTATTTGTGACTCATTATGTATAATATATTTACCTAATAAATGTTTGCAAGTATCATTTTTATTTCTTGTTTTGTTTTTCTACATATGTCTATATTCATAGTTTGATTGTTCCTTACCCTTTGGTAAATCTGATTCTATTTTTAGATCTTCTGAACAGAAAAACGTTTGTTGTTGCTTAGTAATATGGTTTGTGCTCCCGGCGAAAGCCTTACTAACCCAGACAACCCAATTAACATGTAATAAAAGCTCCTAGATCCATCTGTCCATCCTACCTGAGACATTAGAAAAACCTGACTTAACATCATGCTCTCCATAATATATATATATATATATATATATCCAATTTGTTCTGGCCCATTACTGTCACATATACTTGTATTTATTTTCTAATAGATCAAAAGCTAAAGCTAACTCCATCCGAGCCGTGAGTCTCATAGAGCTGGTGCTTATCCCCGGTTTCAGTGGCATAAGCGGATGAGAGTACATGACTCCCCCTGGACGGGACGTCAGTCCATCACAGATTAACTCCCCAGCAGTTCTGGTATTCATTTTACAGCTGAGTGGACTGAAGCAAGTAAAGTGTCATGCTCAAGGACACAATGCTTACGACGGGAATCAAACCTGGTACCTCTTGAATACGAGCATGACTCTTTAACCACTGAGCCACTGCACCTCTAAAAAAGCTGCTAAGAAGTTGTTATTAATCAAAACAAGTATATTCTCCCATGACAGGCTCCCAACATTAAACCCCACATCACATCGTATTTCCATGTGCAATAGCAAACCCATTACATAACAAACGCCACAACGTACAAACCACAGTATCTACCATTCACCCCTCACCAACCTCTCTCACAACAACATGGTTATCGTTACCCACTGTCATGGGTGGGATTTTCCTACTGAAAGTTGTGGGGTGGGGGAGTCAAAAGTGGGTGGGGAAAAATCATCATACTAAGATGCAAAAAGTTATACAAAAGATACAAATTCGGAAGAACAAAAGTGGAGTGAAAGTTCCCCCTTGCCTCCCCCACCCCTCCTGTGCCCAATGCACACCTTAGGAACGGCTCACAATTGCAACTGCCCAGACGTGGCCAGTGAAGTCATACTTCAGTGCATATATACAAAAAAGTGCATAGTATAAATACACTGAAGCATAACTTCACTGGCCATGTCTGGGCAGTTGGGATTGTGAGCCTTCCCTTATTGTCACACAGAATGTGATATATTACCTCACAAACAGGGAGGTCTTGAAGCCTCAACCTAACCTGTTAGGTGAGGATGGTTCTACTTCAAAACCTCCCATTATGTATCACTTTCTTCTCACACGTGCACTTAATAAATAACTCTCCCCCAGTGATGTGACATTGAGTTACCTTTATCGCAAAAGCTATAGGTCCGACCTCCCAATGGCTCCAAAAAATGTTTTTACAGGGGTCCCAATTACCTGCCCTGCAAAATCATCAATTTTGATGACTACGCCACTGGAGTGTGTGGGGGAGGGGTGGGGGTATTTGACTATTGTAAGGTACTAATTACTTGAGATAATGATTTGACAATTTGTTGCTCTTGTCATGATTACATATACGTGGTTGATAAATGGGTAAGAAACTGACTCGGAAAAATGTACATTCATAATTTTGGGGGAAAGTTTGCCACGTCCACTGCATGGTAATAAGATTTTAAAGATTGTCTTCTTTTTGTCTACTGAGTCACTCAAGCAATGTTTAGACGAAACCACCAGACCACGGAGATGTCTCTCCGTAGATAAGCCATCCAAAAGATTGCAATATATCAGTTACAGGCTTTTTAGGCCTTTTTAACTGTTCGACCAGCAGACTTTAAGCAATTGGTTAAGACCGATGCAAACTGTTTACCCTCTAATGTTTTGATTTTCCCCTCCCTGCTCACAATCACTGAGTTAAAAGGAAAGGTAGGTTAAATGTGGTATCCCGCAATTTACTTTCTCAACTTGAAAAATGGGAGAATTAGTCCAATTAGTAATTGCCTCCCTTGTCCAGCCCTTGACCGGAAATTTTCCAAAACTCAGAAAATTTGAGCAGATTTTTATTTCAAAATAAACTCATGCAGTAAGTTTTTGGCACTCCTGATGAAAGCAATTGTTCTTAGTTGTGTCCATCTTCGATAAAAAGATAACAAAATTTGCAAATTTGTCAATTCAGTCCAGGGCTATACACTGAGTGGTCCAAATTTACAAGGTTTTGCTCAAAATATCCAACTTTCTCCTCAAAATCTTTGAAGTTTTTGCTCAATATACCCAACATTTTCCTCAACATTTCTTAATTTTTGCTCGAAATATCCCACTTTTCTCTCAAATTTTTAAAGTATTTGCTCAAAATATCTGAATTTTTGCTCCAAACATCCAACCTTTTCGTCAAAGTTTCTGAAGTAGGCCTAATAATTTTTGCTCAAAATATCAAATTTTTTGCTCTAAATTTCCCCAGGTTTTCCCTCAAAATATCTGACTTTTCCCTCAAAATATCTGACTTTTTTCTCAAAATATCTGACTTTTCCCTCAAAATATCTGACTTTTCCCTCAAAATATCTGACAAAATTCCCCCTCCCCTGCAAAAAAGTTTAGCTACGCCACTGCTGGATATATAAGAGGATCCCCTTCAAAAATAGGCCTAAAAGTGCTTGCAGCTTTCCCCACTTGACACTCTATGTTGAATGATCGTGGCAAAAAAATAAGAATAAACAAAATCTACGACAAGCAGACAAGGAATGACATTTGTTTTTATTCGTTATAAAAAGTATAAAAAACAGATTTTTCTTGCAATTTTATGGCATACTTGAATAAAAGTGGTTCTGAAACTTGTTAGCAATCAATAAAGGTGAAAGGTATGGGCGCGTAGCAGCAACATTATCTGTTTATAGCTAACTTGCTTTAACATATATGCAAAATCATCATAGTAGCAAAACATTTTATCAGTATCCGAGACTACATTTTCCAGCATTTTAAAATTTCAGGAACCAATTTGCATAATTTATGCACATTTTGTGATGTATTACAGGGTGACCTTGGTATTTTCAGTTGCAAATCACCATGCATAATTATTTAAAGTGGTGTATCAAGTGATCAAAAGTTTGTAAGTCTTTCCCATGCCACCAATAAAATTGTACAAGATTAGTCTTTCCTTTAATTTCTGTGAGTAAGATTGACTGAAGTTAGGAAGAAAATTGAGAAAGAATTACGTAAGATTTTCAGCTGTCTGCCACATATCACACATTTTGCATGGTTTAGAAACTTTTTCACACATCAAAAACTGTTTTGCTCAGAATGTTATACTTTTTTAACCAATATATAAATTGCTTCATGTCCACAGACAATTAAATATGAATTTATTATCTAGTTATTACCTCCGCCAGCGAAGTTGGACGGAGGTTATGTTTTCGCTTCTGTTTGTCTGTCTGTCTGTCTGTTTGCCATCAAGATATTTCAGAAACCGATGATAGGATCAAATGTTGTGTGTGTTGTGCCTGCTGCTCAAAGAAGAGGTGAATACAAATTGAGACATATTAGAACAGGGGAAGGGCACAAATGGAGGGGTGGGGATGTTTTAGGATGAGATCTGTCATGACTGATAGAGTTGAAAATTTCCAATAGATTCCAATCAGTGGAATGTGCTAAACAATGAATTCATGCCCTGAAAAGAATTAAAACAATACATTTTCTGGACTCTAAGAAAATCAGTTCCAGTGGATTCTGGTATCAAAGAGAATCAAAGCAATTGACTTCTTGCATGAAAGGGAAATTGATGGAAAGTGAACCTTCGCTGAATAAAGCTTAAACAATGAATGCCTAACCTGAATAAAACTGAAAACAACGATAAAAGGTTAGATCCTGACGGGTATATAATGCTAATGAAAAGACAGATCAACAATGAGAAAGAGATTGTTTGGGATTATAACCTGGGGTGCCTAGAATCCTGGAAATTAGCTGAGGAGAAAAAAGGCTGAAAAGTAATATTGAACAAGTCAAGTCAGGTACAGTTAAAGGCAAAGTAGCGGCAGCTGGGCTCCTACGTGGTAAACTTGGTAACATTGAATATAAGGAAAGTAGCGGCAGCTGGGCTCCTACGTGGTAAACTTGGTGACATTGAATATAAGGAAAGTAGCGGCAACTAGGCTCCTACGTGGTAAACTTGGTGACATTAGATATAAGAAAAGTAGCTGCAGCTAGGCTCCTACGTCGTAAACTAGGTGACATTGAATATAAGGAAAGTTGCGGCGCTAGGCTCCTACGTGGTAAACATGGTGACTTCGAATATAAGGAAAGTAGCGGCAGCTAGGCTCCTACGTGGTAGACATGGTGACTTTGAATATAAGGAAAGTAGCGGCAGATAGGCTCCTACGTGGTAAACTTGGTAGCTTTGAATATCAGAAAGGTAGCAGCAGCTAGGCTCCTACGTGGTAAATATGGTGACATTGAATATAAGAAAAGTAGCGGCAGTTATCCTACCTGGTAAATTTGGTGATTTTGAATATAAGGAAAGTAGCGGCAGCTAGGCTCCTACGTGATAAACTTGGTAACTTTGAATATAAGGAAAGTAGCAGCAGTTAGGCTCCTACGTGGTAAACTTGGTGACATTGAATATAAGGAAAGTAGCGGCAGCTAGGCTCTTACATGGTAAACTTGGTGACATTGCATATAAGGTAAATAGCGGCAGATAGGCTTCTACGTGGTAAACTTGGTGACATTGAATATAAGAAAAGTAGCGGCAGCTAGGTTCCTACGTGGTAAACTTGGTGACATTAGATGTAAGGAAAGCTGCGGCAGCTAAGCTCTTAGGTGTTAAACTTCGTGTCATTGAATATAAGGAAAGTAGCGGCAGCTAGGCTCCTACGTGGTAAACTTGGTGACATTGAATATAAGAAAAGTAGCGACAGCTAGGCTCTTATGTGGTAAACTTGGTGACATTTAATACAAAGAAAGTAGCGGCAGCTAGGCTCCTACGTGGTAAACTTGGTGACATTGAATATAAAGAAAGTAGTGGCAGCTAGGCTCCAAGGTGGTAAACTTGGTGACATTGAATATAAGGAAAGTAGTGGCAGCTAGGCTCTAAGATGGTAAATTTGGTGACATTGAATATAAGGAAAGTAGTGGCAGCTAGGCTCCAAGGTGGTAAACTTGGTGATATTGAATATAACGAAAGTAGGTTAGCTAACTCCTACGTGGTAAAATTGGTGACTTTGAATATAAGGAAAGTAGCGGCAGGTAGTCTCCTGCGTGGTAGACTTGGTCGCCCAAGTTCTAAAAAGTACTTTGAGAAGCTTTGGTTTTGATACGCAATGTAGTGTTATTTGAACTTTTTAGGTTATTTTCAATCAGACGGCTCGATGAAGGTCATATTTAAAAAAACAATAAACATAAAACATCAAATACGCTCTTCAGCCGTTTTGTCCACGTTTTCGATTTACTAATCGGATGTTCCAATTACAGTTTTAATAACTGGATGAACTTTGATTTATACGTAATATTTTAGAATGAGTGATTTTTATCTTGAAATTAATAATCTCAAAGATAATATGTTAATTTGGAAATTAAACGACTGTTTTGCAAGAAAAATATAGAATGTTATGCTTGATTTTCCTCACATAGGCCTTTTTAATATATACTGAGAAGGAAATGTTTGAAATTAAGTTACAAGAACAGTAACGATAGATCATTGGACTTAAAACTTCCCTTTCTAGTATGTTTCTGGACGTGTCAAATTTGAATATCTTGGGCATGAACAATTTATTTCAATCCAATTCAAGTTTTTATGAATAATTTTTACACACAAAATGCATATCGTGCATAGTGGTAGATAAAACAATATACAAATTATACAAAAATGAAAATGTTATAGCAAAACGGGTTTTCAATTTGGTTTTAGAGCTATTTCTCAATGTAGAACACTCTATCTGTCTTCCAATCTTTATCATATGCAAAATAATTAATAAAACAGAGTTAACAAGGTTCTTTGAGTCCGGCGACAAAAGAAAACGCTGGATATCTATTATTATATATACTTAACTTAATTTCATTAAGCATAAGATAAATGACAAGCAAATGAAGTTCATCATCAACTCGTATTGACTTTTTGAAGGCTCTTTCTGCGAACCCCAATGCAACCTATGGTATATAGATAATCCAATGTGATATCGCCCTCTTGTCATAACAAGACTCATAATAAACACCAGATCGTATTTTTGATCGTAATTATCTCCTACGCTCGTATTGATGGAATCATGATTTTGGTAGAGTTCTCCCTTTAACATTTACAGTAAAAATAAAGGCTAGTTTAGAGAATGGACAAAAACGCCCAGGATACGCCATGAATCAAATCATGGAAAATTTTGGCTTGCCGGAAGAAATAAGGAATGGCTTTATAGAACTCCACAAATATGACGG